>CM065661.1:2887995-2907995 GCA_033220385.1 Triplophysa yarkandensis | reverse complement strand
TTTATTTTTAATATATATTTTTTTTTATTCTCAATAGGAGATATGAAGAATTATTGATTCCACTTAATGACAGCTTTTGCATAACAGATTTTATTTCCTCATATGTGAATTATTGATCTTCAAATCTGTTTTATTAAAACATTACAGACTGAATTATAATTGAGATGTATTTCATAATTAAAGCAGATTATTCTATACCGGAAGTCCCGGAGAAGGAAAGAAGTCTTAAATTAAACCGGAAATAAATATAATTCCTTTATCAAATAATTTGTTTTAATATAATCTTGTTTTTAGACCATGATTATTCCACTTCTATTTATTATGATGACCTGATGTCATACACAGGAAATACAAGCACACCGGGCGGAAGTGTCGTCGACCAATAGACTCCGAGCGCACCTCCCTCCCACTCGATTGACAGGCGCCTCGACCAATGAGCGACCCCCCGCGTCCTCGCGTGCCGTTATTGGCAGACGTTAGACCAATCCCGTGTCTGCTGTGGAGTGACACACAGGGGTCTCGCGCAGCGTCTCTCTGAGGGAGAAGTTGGCCGGAGGAGGCGAAGATGGCGGATGGAGACAGCGGGAGCGAGCGCGGCGGTAGCGGAGGCGGCGGCGGCGGGGGCTTCCAGCACTTCCAGCGGGAGCAGGAGACCCAGGAGCTGGCGTCCAAGCGTCTGGACATCCAGAACAAACGCTTTTATCTGGACGTGAAGCAGAACGCGAAGGGCCGCTTCATCAAGATCGCGGAGGTCGGCGCCGGGGGCTCCAAGAGCCGCCTGACTCTCTCGATGTCCGTGGCGGCGGAGTTCCGCGACTACCTCGGGGACTTCATCGAGCACTACGCCCAGCTGGGGCCCAGCAGCCCGGAGCAGATCGCGCAGTCGTCCGGCGGCGACGACGGCGCTCCGCGTCGAGCCCTCAAGAGCGAGTTCCTGGTCCGGGAGAACCGCAAGTATTACCTGGACCTGAAGGAGAACCAGCGCGGGAGGTTCCTGCGCATCCGCCAGACCGTCAACCGCGGCCCGGGCTTCGGGGTCGGCGGCGGCCCCGGCGGCGGCGCGCAGACCGGACAGACCATCGCGCTCCCGGCGCAGGGATTAATCGAGTTCCGGGACGCGCTCGCCAAACTCATCGACGACTACGGCGGAGAGGACGACGAGCTGGGCGGCGCCGGCGGGCCCGGGGGCTACGGGGAGCTGCCCGAGGGAACCTCCATCATGGTGGACTCCAAGAGGTTCTTCTTCGACGTGGGCTCCAACAAATACGGGGTGTTCCTGAGGGTCAGCGAGGTCAAGCCCAGCTACAGGAACTCCATCACCGTCCCGTTGAAGGCCTGGGGGAAGTTCGGAGGAGCCTTCGGTCGGTACGCGGAGGAGATGAAGGAGATCCAGGAGAGACACAGGGAGAAGATGTTCGAGAGGAGAGAAGAGTCTGAAGGAGAAGAAGTGGAGGATGACTGATCACATTCATCATAGCCATCAGCATCATCATCAACATCATCAACATCATCACCACCATCATCAGCATCATCACCACCACCATCATCACCACCATCATCACCACCATCATCACCACCATCATCAGCATTGATGAAGAAGAGGTGGAGGATGACTGATCATCACCATCATCACCACCATCATCAGCATCACCACCATCATCATCATCATGGATGAAGAAGAAGTGGAGGATGACTGATCATCACCATCATCACCACCATCATCAGCATCATCACCACCACCATCATCACCACCATCATCAGCATTGATGAAGAAGAAGTGGAGGATGACTGATCATCACCATCATCACCACCACCATCATCAGCATCATCACCACCACCATCATCACCACCATCATCAGCATTGATGAAGAAGAGGTGGAGGATGACTGATCATCACCATCATCACCACCATCATCAGCATCATCACCATCATCACCACCATCATGGATGAAGAAGAAGTGGAGGATGACTGATCACCACCACCATCACCATCATCAACATCATCATGGATGAAGATGAAGTTGCATGAACTCGAATAGTTGATGAAAATGTTGTGGCATAATATTCCTTTGACAGAGATCTGTGTGGGCTTTTGAGAAATTTGGCCTTTAAAACATCGAAGAGCGCTTAAAACATGTGACGAAGGCTTAATAATGTCCTATTTAAATCATATATATATATATATAATGTCACGCGTGCAGAACAGGACTACACGTGTTAGAACTTCATAATGTTGTAAAGTTCTTTGATTTTATTTCATGTTTTATGCACCCACGGCTTTTAAGTTATTGTTTCTTTTATGAAGATGAGCCGTGTGTCCATGCCGATGAGCCGTTTCCTTCAGATTCACTTTGATCCCCTTATTTGTTTTATGAGATATGAATCTGTCTTCCATATTTGATCCTTCTGTCCACGGGATTATAACCAATTGATAATTTTGGGCTGGACGTACACGAAACTATGTCGTCTTCTCGACTTGGGTCCAAATCTTTATGGATTTAAGAAGGAATATTTAAGAATAGATTTACAGAAGAATAACGGAAAAGCACTCCGTAATAAGATTATATAGAGTTATATGTTGGAGTGTGTTTTCTGATATTTCCCCTCGTGTGCGAGTGTGTTTCTTTCTTTCTCTTTTTTTTTTTAACAGAAGCTTGTTCTTTATGAGAGAATACATAAACCAGCATATTTTTGAATACGCAAAGTTATATATGAACTACAGAATTATTGAAGCTCGTTTTGTAAAAAATATAAGCAAGCTGGGATTGAACACGTGTCCGGTGTATTTGTTTTGTGAGAGTATTGCGGAATTAAACATCTATTCAAAACACATCTTTAACTCCGTTTACAGAGTCTTTCTGCGCCCGTCCACACTTTTAAGTTATTGCTTTCTCTTCTCGACAGCAGGTTTTCTGAAATAACCGAGTGGTCCAGTGGGTTGGGACTGAGAACTTAAGTTCTGGCTTTTGAAACTCAACCTTCAGTTCTTTTGGGATCAACGGTGTTTTGTGGCGATGTGATATAGTTGAGATTCTGTGTTAGCTGTCAGATCTGTGCGTTTCAGTGATGTCTCATCTAAAGTGTGTCTGGTTTTAGAAGCGTCTCTCCGTTGGTCTTGTGTTCGCTAGTGAACGCACGCTCGATCCAGACGGGTTTTCTGTACAGCTGTACAGCTCAGCAGCTGTTTTTCAGCCACGGAGAGCTGACTTAGCAGGCCGGCTATTTTAATGTGAGAAGCGTGAAGAGCATTCCTGGATTCAGCTGTGGTTTTAACTCTTGTGTCGTGGGCACCACGGCCTGATTGTTGTGTGTGGGTACATCAGCAGAGTGACGGACGCCGCGACAGACAAAAACACGTTTAATGTGTTTTAAGGGTCGTAGAACAACGCTGTGCTGGTGAAATACTGCTTCTGTTATGGTCACGTGTGCATGAAACGTCCCGGTTTGGCAGCCGAGGTCCGACGGCAACCGAAAGCGTGACACAGCAGCTGTTGGCAGGACATTCCTGCATCCCTCCCCCAAAAAGCTGTTCGTATTACTTCACATTCAGCGTTTGTATGTAGCTTAACAACAGAATTGATTTAAGAAGAACTCTGTGATCTTTTAATCTTCTCGTGTCTTTTCGAGCCTGTGTGATTCTTCCGCAGAACTCAAGGGGAGATATTTTGGAAATTGTTTGTAAAGAAAATGTTTGGCTTTTATTATTTGTACACAAAACCACTGACACATTTACCCAAATATCTTCTTCCGTGTTCCACTGTAGTCATGTACAGCCAGATGAGGAGGAATAAATGATGAAGAGTTGCTCAGATTTTAATGCTTTAGTTCAGAGATCTCATTGCTGGATGTGTCACACTCTTTAACAACAGAGATGATTTTAACTTTGAATCCTTTAATAAGCCATGTACCCTCATTCTGAGAGCTTAGTGTACTTAAAATCCTCAATGTCAGGACAGAGTAGAGTATCGCAGTTCTTTTTCATCGACCCGTCCATTAAAATGAGAGAAGACGGTGGCGGTTAACATATTTCTTTAGGCTGTGTTGATTTCAGATATATTCTGTGAGTTATATATAAATCTATACGTGACGTGAAGAGTTGTTTTGTTGCCACCTTATCACTTAGAATCCAGGTAGAGGAAGACCTCCAGAGAGATGGCATGATGATGTCATATCCTGTCAGGATCAGTTTTCCTGTTTCCTGCTGTTGGGATTTGTGCAAAGTTCTGTGGCGAAGGCTTCATGACTAATACCTCTATATGAACTCTTTTGGAAGAATGTTTGAGATTCCAGGTGATGCACCTGAGCTCTTAACAGCATCCATGTGCAACCCACCGTCTATTCAACATGGTCTTTAACCCCAATCTTACACGCTGTTTATCTATTCTCACCCTAGATTAAGATTTGTTTAATTGTTTTCTATCTTACATGATCCTGATGCGAGATAGAGCGAGAGAAATAGACAGAGACAGGCAGAGGAGAGCGAGAGATAGACAGAGAGAGACAGACAGACAGACAGACAGACAGAGGAGAGCTACAGAGACAGAGAGAGAGACGGACACAGAGAGAGAGAGAGACAGACAGAGACAGAGAGAGACAGATGAGGGCGAGAGAGAGAGAGAGAGAGAGACAGACAGACAGAGGAGAGCCAGAGAGAGAGAGAGAGAGAGAGAGAGAGAGAGAGAGAGAGAGAGAGAGACAGAAACAGAGGAGGGCGAGAGAGAGACAGACAGAGAGAGAGAGAGAGAGAGACAGAAACATAGGAGGGCGAGAGAGAGAGAGACAGACAGACAGAGGAGAGCCAGAGAGAGAGAGAGAGATCACAGAGGATTTGGTGGCTGATGCAGGACACTGTCAGGAGCTCAGGTGTCAGATACTCAAAGTAGCTCCGCCCATCCCATCATGTCCCGCCCACATGTCAGACTGCATCCAATAGAAAGGGCAGTCTTCCATTTCTCTGTGATAACACCATTTAGTTTTTTTTTGGAGATTTACAAGTCTATATTTAGAAAATGCTATGTATGTTTGTATCAGAATAAAGGATATTATAAATGATGGAAAGCACTTCATCAGGACTGATGTCTTTTATTATTTGTTTGTTTTAATGTGTATTATGTGACGGTCTTAAGATCCTGGTCTTAAATCTTAGTGTTCATTTGAATTGACATAATCTTAAACATTTAGGAAGATGACGGTCCCATTATGCACTTTCAGATCTGTCATGAAATGCTCACTTTAACAATCCAAAGTCATAAACGCACATTGCTTGTCTCGTAACAGAAGTCAAACACAATACTTGTGAAGTTGTGTCTCTAGCCACACAGATGTCTGCAGCATTTGTCCTTCTGTGACGTCATGGGAATGTCAGATGAAACTGCAGACAATACAAAACCGATAATATTATATCACACAACCAATGTTCAGAAGCACATCAGAAGGGTCTGAAGTGGGTCAGGGTGGATGAAGTCAAATGACATCATGAGAGGAACAAACCAAAACCTTTGCATTTGGTTGAACCACATGTAAATTCTGGATGACATCTCTAGCAAAAGTCATTTTATACTTCAAGGTCATTTTATTCATTTAAAGTATATTTTAAGCCTCTTTTGTTACGACGTCTATCAAAGCTTTTTAAGTCGCTCGAGCATGCATAATATTGAATAATACTAGTTTTAATTTTGTATAAAAGTTGTATAAAGTTCACTATTATCATTTTAATCAATTTTATTTGTTGGTCAGTTCAATTAGATTTAAGTTGAGTATCACAAAGCTTGTTTGAGATGAAATAATGTTAGTTTTGACCTTATTGTTTATAAAATATTTGTATGTATAAGCGAACCTTCAGGACAACCATTTAATGCACTTTTTAGTTAATGAAAATCAAATCACCGACCACGTCAAGAATGAATTTCATCGCATGATGAAACATGAGGTCAAGTGTAACAGACCTGTATTTCTGTAACGTGTAAAAGAGGACACATGATCTCATTTTCATCATCACAGTTGTGACACAGTTGTGAATGAAGGCCTGGCACTCACATCCTGTTCTCCAGTACACGAGAGGAGGACACGGGATGAGCGGAGGCGTTATGTGATGGGGATTCTGTGTTCACGGGAGGAAACCCTGATCCCAGCATGCTGCTGGGCTGGCAGGCTATATATAGCTGGTGTTGCCATGTGCCCGGAATGTGAGACATACATTCTGCAGCAGACGCGTGTGAGCGTGTAAATGCTGCGAGGGGGAAGGGTGTTCACAAATATTACTCCAACGGCACTTATCATTATTACTCAAAACACTGGACGGTGTGAAAATGATGTTTTTGGACAATCTCATCCCTCAGATTTAGTCTTTCAGAGTCATTTAGGTATCAACTCTAAAATGTTTATGCCAAACAATAGTGAAACACATGAAGAGAATTGAGGTATAAAGGAATGTGAGAAACTCTGATTTCAGTCAATCGGATGAGATTATAATATTATTGTAACATAAAGACTTTTCTTTGCAGGCTCGACTAATCTGATGCTGGACATTATTGAGATCTCTTCTGAAACTTTAATGGAGTCTTGTGTCACATTTCTGACTCGTATTGAGAAATATCTGACGCATATGATACTTCAAATATCCTTTCTTATTAAACTGAGAAATAATTGAGAAACATCTCATATACGTTTCTTTTCTCTACATCTTTGATCAACGGCATATTTATTTTTTCTAAACATGCTTGAACCTGAATATTGCTCTTTTGGAGACACTGGAAACGATCATCTCTGCTTTTTCTTATTAAACACGTAACATAATATGAATTTGTGTTTAGGATGTAAAACTCAGCAGTTGATTCATTCCTCATGTTTACACATGAGCATCATGTGCATGGACTGCCTTCAGCCACAAGAGAGGGCCGTCATCTTTAAGATCTTGTGAGTCTTAAGCTTTACAATCTTACGAAGATCTCTCGTATGAGGAATCCTCTGAACCTTACTTTATGATCTGGGACACTCATAGAGAATGGTGACAAGTCATGTTCATATTTTAAGTATTATTTATTATTATTTTAGAGTACAAAACAGAAAAGTTCAAAAAATAGTTCAATTAAACAGTTATGAAATTAAATAAATACAAAAATAAATAAGTCACATTTAAAACTCCCAAAGTATTCAATGTGAATTTACCATCCCCTGACATTTATGCTGAAAAAAACTCCATACATGACAGACCCTGTAGGTTATATTTAGATAATGTACTGAATGTACTTGGTACATACTCGACATCTCTTAAATGAGATCGGCTTCTCAACTTTTCTCAAAGACGTTGTTGATCATTCAGCTTGAATGATGTGATGGCGTTGGCAGATTTCTGACACACTTCCACATCCGTGAAGTCATCGAACTGGGTGCTGATGAACCATCCTGGAAATTTAACCGATTCAAAAGTGTTGAAAGACACGCCGATCTCTTTCCTGTAGAAGAGCAGGTCATCATATCCGTTAGGATCATCGGTCTCAATGGTGTTCAGGGTGTCATCGATCTCCTGAAGAAGAAAAACATTTCCAGTTCATTTCTATCCATCGCAAGTTTTTATTTCCAACGTGAAAGCTGTAAGATGAAAAGTTTGTGAGTGTACTGACCCTTAACACCAGTTTTGGGTTGTCAGACGGATCACTTCTGGTGCAAGCAAGATAGAGATTACTCTGAGAAATTCCCAAACACACGGGCTGAGACCTACTCATGCTGGAACTCGGTGATACGTAGGTCTGCAGTTTAAATAGAACTGAAAACCAAAAGGAAAATGTTTAGGTCAACAATCACGTATCTGAAGACGTATCCGAAATCACGAGTTTTGGTCTTAGTTTACCTTTCTGGTGGATATTTCCTCCTCTAAGAGCTGCGGCTTTCAGACGGCGATCTCCGCTGCTCTGGATCACAGTTTTCTGATACTGATCACACACAGAACATTGCAAAACCCTGGATTTGGTGTAACATGGTGTTGCTCTCTCTGAACTTATCCTCCGTTCTGTGGAAATCAAACACACGTGTCAGGAGTCGAAAACCAACTAGAAACCAGTATAATAAAGCATTCTTGCTCTGTACTACACTTGTAAGGTTACTATTTCAATAATCCTAAGGCCACTGTTTAAATTATGAATGTAAACTTGTAAGTGATCTTTATACTGTTAGACGTATTTGTATTCTGATACTAGTTTCATATTTTTAAGCACAAGTTCATAAAAACTTTGCGTTATACTTTCAGTAAACTACAGTTTAGCCGTGTTTATTCTGCATGCATACCTATAGGTCAATATTTCACTAGCACAGTTTTTTATTCCTAGTTATGTGTCATTTTAAGTGTAACATTTAATCCCTGAAATATAGTGTACTTTTATTATCATTGCACTTAAGTATACTTGACCTGCACAAGTCTATTACCAGGTGTGCTTTTACACGTTTAACCCTAAAGGAAGCACACTAATACTATAGTTACCTTCAAGCACAGAGTCCATGATGATGTCGAGCATTTCACGACGACTACATTTAGAAGATTGTTTGAAGGTCTTCATCCGATAAGTAGCGATGAAGATGTTCACCACCTGCTTCATACTGTGAGGATGAGTCCTCATCTCCACTTTCACAGGTTTATGGAGATCACATCTTTCACTCTAAACACACAAACACACACACATTTATATTCTCACGCATGTGTCCGATAACATGTCATTTCCTGTTAAAACATGACAAAACATCAACTCACCAGAGAGCAATCCATTTCATCGAATCCCATTCCTCTGTCTAAGTTAAACACATCATTTCTGAAAGAAATCAAATGAACATTAATCATCCAACAATCCAAAAGAAACTATACAGATGTTTTGTGCATTAGACAAGATCTTGAAGAAACTTACTCAAAAGATAAGATCACATCAAATGCCTCGCACTCCATGGTTCTTAAATCAACACAAAGATTGTGTGGCTTGTGAGGATGCCTTGTTGTCTTAGGATTTTCTTTTTCTGAATGACAATCTCTGCTCTTTCTGCTTTTATAGTCCATCCGTGGGAATTTCCGCACAGAAGAGGAAGTGATTTGAAACTCTGAAGTTTCTTGATTTCATCATCACACTGATGTGACGTCAGCAGGAACCTGAAATTCTCCCTGGAAAGTGACAGATGATCAACATATGATGCATTGTTATTATCACTTATGTACTTGTTTTCTTTAACCGTGATATAAATTGTTCATAAACAATTCTGTTTTTACAGTTCTACCTTAATGTATGTCTTCTTCTTCTGTAATTCAATTATTTATCTTTTATTATATGTTGTGAGTTGTATTTATTTGCACACATTCGGTATAATTCTGTAAACCAATAATAAAAGTGACATTAATAAACTTATTCTTGTGTTGGATTAACTTCCAGATGTTTTTTACATGAACTTTTATTTGTTTGCAGTATTCAATTATGTGCAAGTATTTTTAATGTGAACAATAAACTGTTTTACAAATTCTGCCCAAATATAAATGATATCACACATATAAAAGAACAATGCATGATGGGAAGATTTGGTTGTGAAGGCTCCCAAAGGCGATTATTTACCTTCAACTGTGCAAATATATTTCCTTTCTTTTTCTTTGTATACATTCTAATTCAAAAACTTTTATTCCGGGTTTAAAGCACATTATAAAACTCTTTTGGGTTCTGTTATTCGAAAGAGGTCTGTTTTTATGTCAAACTAAGTTAATTTAAAGCTTATAAATAAAGTAAATATTATGTTTAATTTTTGCATGTGTATGTAAAAAATAAAATAAATCTCAAATACTCATATATTTCTATCAGAATTTGCCAAAAAACATTGGTTTAAATTATAAATAGAGAAATTTACTAAACATTACTTACTTTATTTTTCTTTTACATAAACTCGAAAAAGTTTTTTTAAATTTGAGAAAAAAACAATGGTCCGATATTGAATCATTTATTTAAAAAAATCTTTAAGGTTTTTTCAGCTTAATATAACTGTTTATTTTTACAGTGACATGTGTATAAGTGTTAGGAGATATAACCAAGCAGACTCTCATTTTCATGATCAGATGCATGTACTTTTCATCAACTTTCTATTTCAGAGGCGATGGATGAAATAATCCAGGAATGTTAATGTATTGAAGCAGTGAGGACTTTTAATGTTTTATCTGCGGTTAAGAAATCCTGATTCTCTTGATGTTTGATTTGGAGCATTTGCTGAATTTCTACACTTTTGTAATACTTCCGCATATAAAGGCACAATGCTGGAAGCACTGGAGTATATTTCAATAACACGACTCATAATAGCAGTTGCACATGAAGAGTGAAGCACAGCACACACACATGCAGATGAAACTGGTTTAGGATCAGTGATGCATTCTTTTGGGATTTGGATTTGAAGTGGCCGGATATGAAGCTGTGTAATACAGCCTTAAACAGACATCTCACACTGTCTCCACCCGGGCTCATCCAGTTTCTGCCGGACTTTTTGTTCTTGTGACTCAACGTCGTTTAAACATGGGAAATAGCAGTGTTGCATAACACATAAGCCTGCATTCTTGAAGGTTTCTTCCCTGTATCGTTGTAATTAAAACGGGTGTGACAGGAACCCGAACAGAGTTAGAAATATTATCTTTATATTTGATGTACATTTAGTGGATTATTGAAATATGATTTAGTTTGTGGCCACAGAAATTCTGAGATGTTTAATATTTACATTTTACATTTACATTTACATTTAGTCATTTAGCAGACGCTTTTATCCACAGCGACTTACAATAGTCGAGGAGACAATGAAGCGGTGAATAGCCGATACAACAATAGGTGAACAAGTGCTACAACAATGCTACCGGGTTAATTATTACAGTTCATAATAATAATAAAAATAATAATAATGATAATATTGTAGTTGAATAGTCACTATAAACTCTATAAGAATAGAGGAATTATGTAATTTGCATTTCCCCTTTCAAATATGGTCATTTAACCACGTGTTTGCTATAGGAAGTTGCATCAATGCAAAAATCACACAACAAAGTGTGTCAAAACACACAAACAAACACAACAAAGGATGTTTTGCACAATTCAAATGTATTGCACCTGCTTCAGAAATAGACATAGTTTAGCTTCTTTAAAATCTCAGTTGTTTATTTTTCAAGCAAAAAAGTAAGTGTATATCTTCATTTTTATGATTCAACAGGACACATGAATAAATCTAACAACAGTTTTTCATGAGCGCACAAAGTTTAGAATCATGAGTGCTAAAGTCAAAGAAATATTAACAACTGATACAATTCGGCTTTATGTTAAAAACGTGTATTAGAAGAAAGTCTTTACTTTCTGATATGATGAAAATTGATGTTTAAGTCAATTATTTTCAACAAAAATCTGAACAGTTTATTTCATCATCACTTCATATATCGATGGTTTGCAAAGTGACTTTCACTGTAGAGTAAACCTAGGTAAGATTTACATTTACATTTAGTCATTTAGCAGACGCTTTTATCCAAAGCGACTTACAATAGTCGAGGAGACAATGAAGCGGTAAATAGCCGAGACAACAATAAAGATGTCTTCAAGAACACTTCAGTTATTATCTGCTGACACTGGGATTCAAACCAACAACCTTCCAACTCTCTAAGCATCAGAACACAACCGGCCTCCCAAAACTGAAATGTTCCATGCATATATCACTTCTGTTTTCTTCATTATTACAAACTTAAGATGAAAGAGCAAAAGTGAGATCAGCGTTTTAAGAGATTTGGAAGAGAAGTTCATTATTTTAACCAAAGGAACGGTTGCTTTGTATGCTTTTTTCAACATGGGAAGAAATACTGTTCTTAAAAATACTTTAGTTGAATTATTGAAATTACTTTCAAATTTATAAAATATTTATAAAAAAAAATATATATAGAAAAATATGAAAGGCTGTTAAGTTAAATAAAAAATAAATATGTATAACACCTTAAGTTGATGCTTTTATCCATATGTAATTATGTAAAAAACCCAAATGTGAATGTTGTATTTGAGGGAAGTCATAAGTAAAAGTAGTATTCATTTACAGAATATAAAGGGAAATGAAACAAATGTTCCTTTTAAACTTTTTTAGGAATTTAGGAACTTGCTTCTAAAACTTATTTTGAAGACATTTCTATTTGAAATCCCGTTTATATTTACACATGGCCTTATACTAAAACAAAAAAGTGACATTCCACCTTTATTATCTGTTTGTAACATTCTTTCCATTCATTTTGGTTAAACATTTCCCCAGGTTCCTGCCCATCTTTAAAGGAAATTGCAATAATTTCTTCGAGCAAAGCAATAATGTCCACACATTTGGTATTTCTACACACTTCAGGAACGCTGAAGCCAATAAACTTGATTTCCAATAAATACAAAAGTACTGTACTTGTAAAATCTCATTATATTTATAAACAGTATTAAATAACATTGATACTTTGAAAGGAATTTCTACACTGACAGAGTAAAGACTGTTAAATATACATCACATAGTTATAATAAAAACACTTCTTTAGCACTGAATTGTGTTTATTTAATATAAAACAAGATCAGCGAATGAATTGTGTACAACACAGAGCAGATCTGAACTCTTAACAACTAAAAAGTGTTTGGAAACCCTGGAAAAATGTGTTTGTACCTGAAGATCTGCTTTAATCCAAATCTGGCCCCAGATTTCTATCCGTTAGATTATTCATTTAGTCAACTTCTGATAAACCAAACCCGATAAAAACATTTTCTGACAAATAAAACATGAAATTGATTTTCAATTAACATCTATTATTTTATATAACTCATCCATTGCATCAGAACAAACAGTACAACATATTTTAAACAGCAAAAGAATATTTCCTCAGGATTACACGCTGATGTCATGGTTAAAAGATTATTCATCAGATGATGGATTAGAATCACGGCAATAAAATGAGCACGCTTTACGTTAGACTATGTTATAATCTTTCAATTCAATTAAAAACTAAATACAACATGAAATTCTTTTAGGGAAATAAATTTCGTTCCTGGAGGTCACTTGGAAGTCCCACACTTTTAGAAACCAAAAATAACTTACACATGTGGCATGAGACAACTCTTATAAATCATAAGAAACTCATCGTAACCAGTCTGACCTCACGGAACAGATAAAGCAAATGTAATACCTAACTAGTAATCTTAACCAGTATCGTTAAGACAGAAGACTTAGTTTAGTTACTCATCTACAAAGTTATTTTTAAGGATATGATACAACTTCAAATTTGGGATTTTTAACATTGCTAAAATGTATTTGTCAGGCTGCAGTAATGGAATGATATGATGATGTTTTCCTTTCATACGCTTATTAGTTACAGCTTGAGACTGCATCAATACCGTCATGCAAGACATCCGAACACCCATAATGTATCTGAGACGTTACATCTGAATGCAGGCATGCAGGAACACTGAAGAAAGGAGACGGGGTTGGTTGGCATTTTTTCATTGTATCATCGGGCGACCATCAGTGCCCTTATAAACTGAATGATTTAGACCTTACACATCATATTTCACTTAACATTGGTGGTGGACTTCCAGCCAGGGAAGGAGAAACATTGATGCATTAGTTTAAAAAAAATTTACTTATATTTGATTATCTTTGGGCCGGATAAAATCTACCAAAAGTAATAGGAAAAAAAATCCCGCCATATGCGTGTGAAAAAATCCAGCTTTCCACATCAACATCAAATTTCTGTGTTTAAATCAACATTGGCACATACATACAGAGCCGTGCTTGTGTTCATATCCACATGAGTTAGAATAAATAAGAACTGAAGCTTCATATCTGGATGTATTCTGTCTCTCTCTCTCTCTCTGTCTGTCTGTCTCTCTCTGTCTCCTTCTCAACACAGTTTGGCAAGCTAGGGCTCGACAACATGAGGACAGTAGGAACAGCGCCGCTGTAGTACAGCAGAAATAATAAGAGCTTGGCACGTGGCAGAATTCTGATGCCAATATGTACGCTCATACAGCTTAAGGAAAACACAAATGAGATAATTGCAGGAGGTGACATCATCAGAATGGTTATTTAAGTACAGTTAGAACCAATTACAGCGTAACCAGCAGTCTGAATAGAACATTATTTCTCACCAGTCCTCCAACGCTGCATTTCAGGAATAAAACTTAATTTAAGACGATAAGAACAAATCTGTTGTGATAATAAAATCCTGGAGAAGGTCAGACGGCTCTCTCCTCATCCGGACTAAAGTCTTGACTCTTACCTGCACCTGCAGAAGAGAACAATCTGTAAGAATCATATCAACATTCTGACATCATTCTTCATCAAATATTTAGAATATTTTTCACATCCAATTCATCAATCATATTTACGTTTTTGTAAGTTTCTGTTGAAGATATTATATCCTATACAATGTTTATCTGACAGTTTACTATTAAACTAACATTCTTTTCAAATCCTTGAAAATCTGAAGATTAGATTTTGAAAACAAAGTTACATTGAACCCAAATGACATTAATTGTATGAACTCGATAACACAAGACATTTCTAAAAATATCTTCTTTGGTGATCCACTGCAAAAGATTCACTTTACATGAGATTGAATAAATGTCAGGATTATTATTCATCGGGTAATCAAACACGTACGTATGGGTTGAACTAAGCAAAAGTTGTACAGGTTGAATGACAGATCCGTACGTACCTGCTCATTTATATCCTGTCTGAGAGTTTAATGTGAAGGTATCAACAGACAGTATTAACACAGATGAGGTTATTAAAGGTTAAGAGCGTCAGGCAGTCATGCAGTGATTTTATAACCAGTCTGAACATGCTGGTGAAGTTTAAAAGTGTTAGTTTACACACAAAATGATTTTCTCATCCTAAAGTTCTTCTTAACTTGTGTTCTTTTCTTTGTTCGGTGGAAAGGGAGATATTTGAAAGAATGTTGGGAACTACGATTTCTAAGACTTCTGCTGAACACAATCAAACAATTCTGGGGCACCTCTGACTACCAATTTATGTCTTCCACTTTACAACATTCTTCTAAATATCTTTTATAGTTTTCAACAGAGCCAACAGGTTTGGAACAACTTAGGGGTGAATCAATCACTTTAAAGCATGTCTTAAATATTACTGTAACATGCTTAAAGCTGCACTTGCATTTACCTCATGCAAACAACACTAACAGAAGTTGTCAATTGTGTCAAAGAAAGAAAAGTCAAGCTGAAAGTCTGAAGATAAAAGAGGGAAAACATGAAGGGAAGGAGAGAAAAGAGAGAACGAGTCAGATTTCACGAACATTTTCTCCTCCTACACATAGTTTCATTGAAAGTCCTGGTCGTGTTCTTGCAGGTTAATCGCATTCCAGAACACCGCATTCCAGAACACCCCGGTTCAAATAAATCATGGAACAAATACAAAAAGCCCACAGATACACATCATGCGTGTGTCTGACGTGCTGTTCTCGAGCTACCTTGCGTAGTGTTCCTGTCATTCAAGAGTTTGGTTTGACTGTTGGGCAGGATCTTTATTTCAGGAGGGTCGGGGCTCTGTACCGCCCGGGATGCCATCAGGGCATTGAGGTACTGCAGACGGGTCACCTGAGGGCAGATAACAGATGTGAGACGGAAATATTAGCATTATGGATTCAATAAAAAAGGTTGTGCAGTGCTCACTTTAATGAACTGTAGGTCCGTGAGCCCTCGTACGGTGTAGTCGGGACAGTAGCTGGACGGGCTGGTGGCTTCTCCCAACTCAAACGGGTCCCTGGGGGACTGACGCTGTGTGGACACCGGAGACTGATGGACTGTCCCGAAAACAAACATGGAATGAACTATAATCGAGGAGCATTTTATAATCGTGCAATAAAACCGCTTACACAATAAAATAACAAACAATAAATCCTATCAGCTCTATAGATGATAATGTGATAATGATTGTGTCCTGATAAAGCACCACAGGGACATCAAATATCCGTCAGATAAATGATTTCTTTACGGCTGCATCTTCAAGCTTTCATCTGAAGTTTCAGCCACTGAAAATCCTTACAAACGTTCAGTGAATCAGCATCTTAACATTTGACTTATTCATTTTAGTTCTGTGTCTGTTGAATTCCAACAAAATCAAAGCCATCCAGCAGCAACCAAAGACTGACACCATGACAAAAGTGTCATATAAATAAATAAAAATCATTTAGAAATTCATATAGGAATATGACTGTTGTATTGGTTAAACCTGAATGCAAACTTGTTATATAGAGCATATTTTTCAATGTTTCTCCAGTTGCAAATAGAAACAATATTTTTGCTTGACGTATTGGAAAAATATTGTTAAAATATCACATAGTAAAAATATATTTTGTCTTAAAGACACACGTATGCATTCAGACAAACTGAAAACAGTGATCAGCCCTGTATCCTCCACAATTGAAGTTCTGAAATTCTGATTATGAATACAAAATGATGTAATATGTAAATAAATTGTGAGTTATCAATAGCTTTCCATCAAAAACTAAAACTGTAAGTGTGTGTTACTATGAGCGGTTCTGTGAAGAGGTGTGATGAAAACACACCTGAGGATGGAGCCGTGAGTGCAGATACACCATAATAAGTGAAAGCACCATTCTCAAACTTTAATCCTTCTTTCCCGATCTCCACCTCAACACGACCCTACACGACACACACACACACACACACACACACACACACACACACACACACACACACACACACACACACACACACACACACACACACACACACACAACATATATATTGACATATATTCAGCATATCAAGAGTGGATAGAGCTCATTCACAAAAATTAAACCGATATAGAATAACAACATATGTGAGTGAGATGTGATGTGCATTGATTGATTGATTGATTGATTGATTGATTGACCTGCAGCAGTAAAATGAAGTAGTCTACAGGGTGGTTCCGTGTGTACAGATAGTGATCTGGACTGAACCGGTTCCCGGGGTCAAACTTCACTTCTTGGTTGACGCTCGGGTGTCGCAGCAGGTGAAATAAGACTCGCTCGGAGACGCGCTGAGGAGAGAAATGTTCCACTTCTGAAAAACATACAGGAAGAGGCGGAGCTTAACAACAATTAACATCATTAACCACATTCTGTTATGAAGTTGTTTCAAACTTGTGATCATTTCATACTTAAAGGTGCCACAGAACATTCTTCTAAATATCTGCATGTTCAACAGACCAAAGAAATATATTCAGGTTAGGAAATTGCGAGGGTTAGGGAATCATTTTTGGACAAACTCTCAACCGTCCAATGAGGGCTCTAGAAGATCTTGTGCACCGGTGCGGCTTAACCAGTGTGAGGTTTGGTTATTAGTAACTCAGACACAGCTTTACACACCGCTGCCAGTCTGCATTAAGAGGATCTTGAGACTCCAGAAGATTCTAACACGTGATTTTTACAGCTGACATTCCAATATCATTCGTTTTTAGACAATCCTCTGTCATCACAAATATCTGACAGTTCAACAATCTCAATTTATATTCTGTAAAATATTCTTTGTTTTGACGCCTTCTGTAAAACATTGCATTGATTACTTTTCATTTTTAAAATAAATC
The DNA here is from genome assembly GCA_033220385.1 of Triplophysa yarkandensis. Lineage (NCBI taxonomy): Eukaryota > Metazoa > Chordata > Actinopteri > Cypriniformes > Nemacheilidae > Triplophysa > Triplophysa yarkandensis. The sequence goes on along the minus strand of CM065661.1, from coordinate 2,890,391 downwards.
TTTCTTCTTTGTCACATTGCATGAGAACTGCTCTTGCTCTGGCTTCAGGCTTGTCAGACTCGGTCTCTATCTTTAAAAAACACCTAAAAACTCATCTTTTCCGGCTACACCTGACGCCCTAGGAGGACCTTCTTTTCTAACTTTTCTAACTTTTCTAACTTTTCTAACTTCTTTACTCACTCCATGTATAAAAAGTAGCATTTTCTACCTACAGGTTTTTATCTCGCTTTGTGTAACTTGGTAACCTTGTTTTAGCACTCGTACACCTAAGGCATCCGTGGTCCGGTGGTTCGAGTCTTGGACTCGTGATCTGAAGGTTGCTGGTTGGAGACTCCGAACCAGCGGGAATACCACGACTGAGTGAGTCCCTTGAGCAAGGCACCGTCTCGCCCCCTGCTCCCCGGGCACCGCGGCATGGCTGCCCACTGCTCTGGGAGTGTGTTCACAGTGTGTGTGTGTATGTGTGTGTGTTCACAGTGTGTGTGTGTTCACAGTGTGTGTGTGTGTGTGTGTTCACAGTGTGTGTGTGTGTGTGTGTGTGTGTGTGTGTGTGTGTGTGTGTGTGTGTGTGTTCACAGTGTGTGTGTGTGTGTGAGTGTGTATGTTCACAGTGTGTGTGTGTCTGTTCACAGTGTGTGTGTGTGTGTGTGTGTGTTCACAGTGTGTGTGTGTCTGTTCACAGTGTGTGTGTGTCTGTTCACAGTGTGTGTGTGTGTGTCTGTTCACAGTGTGTGTGTGTGTGTGTGTGTGTGTGTGTGTGTGTGTGTGTGTGTGTCTGTTCACAGTGTGTGTGTGTGTGTGTTCACAGTGTGTGTGTTCACAGTGTGTGTGTGTGTGTGTGTGTGTTCACAGTGTGTGTGTGTGTGTGTGTGTTCACAGTGTGTGTGTGTTCACAGTGTGTGTGTGTGTGTGTGTGTGTGTGTGTGTGTGTGTGTGTGTGTTCACAGTGTGTGTGTGTGTGTGTGTGTTCACAGTGTGTGTGTGTGTGTGTGTGTGTGTGTGTGTGTGTGTGTTCACAGTGTGTGTGTTCACAGTGTGTGTGTTCACAGTGTGTGTGTTCACAGTGTGTGTTCACAGTGTGTGTGTGTGTGTGTGTGTGTGTTCACAGTGTGTGTGTGTGTGTGTGTGTGTGTGTGTGTGTGTGTGTGTTCACAGTGTATGTGTGTGTGTGTGTTCACAGTGTGTGTGTGTCTGTGTGTGTGTTCACAGTGTGTGTGTGTTCACAGTGTGTGTGTGTGTGTGTGTGTGTGTGTGTGTGTGTGTGTGTGTTCACAGTGTGTGCGTGTGTGTGTGTGTTCACAGTGTGTGTGTGTTCACAGTGTGTGTGTGTGTGTGTGTGTGTGTGTGTGTGTTCGTGTGTGTGTGTGTTCACAGTGTGTGTGTGTGTGTGTGTGTGTGTTAACGTGTGTTTGTGTGTGTGTGTGTGTTCACAGTGTGTGTGTGTTCACAGTGTGTGTGTGCTCACAGTGTGTGTGTGTGTGTGTGTGTTCACAGTGTGTGTGTGTGTGTGTGTGTTCGCGTGTTCACAGTGTGTGTGTGTGTGTGTGTGTGTGTGTGTGTTCGTGTGTTCACAGTGTGTGTGTGTTCACAGTGTGTGTGTGTGTGTGTGTTCACAGTGTGTGTGTGTGTGTGTGTGTGTGTGTTCACTGTGTGTGTGTGTGTGTGTGTTCACTGTGTGTGTTCACTAACTGGATGGGTTCAATGCAGAGCACAAATTCCAAGTATGGAACACCATACTTGGCAATAAGTCACGTCACTTCACTATTGTTGTATCGTCTATTTACCGCTTCATTGTCTCGTCGTCTAGTCGCTTAGGATAAAAGCGTCTGCTAAATGCCTAAATGTAAATGTAACTGTGGCAGATGTCCCTAAGCTGGCAAACTATTGACAAACAGAGATTGATACTTGTCATAAATGATGGACGAAAAAACTAAATGTGCTCATGGTGCTGAACTTCTACTAACATAATAATAATAAGCGAACACTTGTATTTAAATAAAAATGTTTTCTGGATGGTGTAAGCAGAATTAAACTGGCGTCACACCTCTGGACAGAAAGCGATGTGTAGCGAGTAACAGCTGAGGAGACGTGCGTATCTTCGGTTCTCCCTCTGGAGGTTTGAAGATGGAGAACTCCTCGTGGACACCGCGAGGCTCCAACTGGATCTCCAGAGGAGCCGTGGGACGTTTCACCTTCATGTCCACTGAAAGACAAGACAAGACTTTTAAAACCCACTCAGATCATCCCGAGCTCAAACGCATCCTCTCGACTCACTGTAACCATCCGACTCATCCAGGATCTCCGATTTAATGATCTCCTCGATGACGTCCTCCAGCGTCACCAGACCCAGGACCTCATAGAACGGATCTCCCTCTCCTTCATTATTCACCTTCTGA
>CM065661.1:2862995-2877995 GCA_033220385.1 Triplophysa yarkandensis | reverse complement strand
TGCCACTCCAAACCCCAAAATGATTATTTCATTAAAGGAAAACGGATGATACAAAACAAAGAGTTTGAAATAAAATCTATCCTCTTTTTATAATTTTCTCCCATGTCTTATCATAAGTTTTTACTTTCTAATTCACTTTATAAACACAAAAAATGCTGAAGTTTCAAAAAGCATGTGAATATGAAGTAAATCTTATATGTCATCGTGTGTGTTTGGACAAGAGGATGTGGCCGAAAACCTCAGACATTTATTGTGACATATATCTCATACGCAGTACATTTACAAACGCTGAGCACATCAAAATGAGACGTTGATGCAAAGCTCACAAACAGAGATGAAGAAACAGAATGAGATGTTCGTCCTCCAACCGTTTATTATATAACACTGGCGAAAACTTCCAAATTCACCAAGTGCTTGTGACCCGCTGACAGACTACAACACAAACATCAACCTATTATAATAAACATACAGAAAAGTGCATTTCAAACTGTGAAGCACACAGAACTTCACATCATATTATAATTTATTAAAGTGAAAATGAAAGTCTGTCATGAATTCCTCACTTTCTAGATGTTCCAGGTAATTTGTTGATGAACAGAGAAAGATTGAAGAACGCGTTTAACCAAGCAATTCTTCAACTCCAATGACTACCAAATTAACAAAAGACAGCACCACAGAAGCCTTTGCTGTCCTACATTCTTCGAAATATCTTATTTTGTGTTCAACAAAAATATGATTAACAAACAGGACTACTGGCACAGAATATACTAGTAAACGGGGTTCAAGAACTTATTTGTTACACACATCCTTCGGAAGAGCTTTCCCTCTGCTCACCAGAACAAAGATATATTTAAAGATGAACTTAAATGTGAGTATACGATATTTTGTCATCGTGTTTTAAACATGTTGAACTCACCCAATGAAGGAGCAGTCAATGCCATGACTCCATAATATGAGAAAGGGCCCGTCTCAAACTTCATATTCTCCGATCCTGCCTCCACCTCCACTCGACCCTGACAACACATCAAAAATTCACTTTCACACCTATCGAACACCTTAATCTGAAACTCTGAGAGACTACAAATGATACAGACACCTGAATTTATATCTAATTTACGTTTAAATTTAGGTAGCAAACGCTTTTTCCCCAAGAATCTAGGAGACAATGAAGCGTTAAATAGTAGAGATAACAAGAGGTGAACAAGTGCTACAGCCAGTAATTAAGTTACACAAGGTAAGATTAAACCTGTTAAGAGAGAAAAAATGTTAACAATTTGTTACGTTTTTTTTGTAGGCGTAGACCGAGAATTTCAAACAAATATCAAATAAATATAAGCGGTTAACTTGATCAGATGTTTTATTTATTTCGAAATCATGTACTGTCTTTTAAGACATATAAGTGTCTGAATGAGTACAATAGATTTTTCAGTTCTTCCATGATTTAAGATTCCATGACACAAAACTGAAGAGAACTTTCTTAAGCAGCCAGAGGTCAATATGTTCAATCAAGAACCCGGACAGAGCGTGCAATAAGTTTGTCACTGGATCTGAACGTGCTAGAGCAAAACAATCGTGTTCACGCCATTATCCACCTCAATGAAGAATCAAGCTCTCCTGTTCTTCTAACAAACACGTAACCAGATCACTGGAGCTCAGATGACATGACATGAGCAGACCGTCACATGATCTAGATCTCCTCTAATGCTGGAACTGAACATTCACAAAACCACTAACACAAAGGAACAGACAACCACTTCTGATGTGTGCCAACAAATCAAAACTAAAATAAAACCCTTTTTAATATTAGATCGATGAAAGCAACACAACATCTTCTTGATCAATGATCATACTGTTGATCGATAAATGAACAAGCAATATATTTATAGATATCAGGACTTAATTAAATGTAAACATTATCCGTTCATTTTAACATACCCAAATATATGTAAAAATCCATTACGTATTTACTAATTTATCATTAAAAAATATCCTTAATTATAAAACTATTTTAACAAAATATAAAAATATAAAGACATTTGGAACACTGAATATTAACTGTCTTTCTTAAGAAATATTCCTCAAAACAAAGCCAGTTTATTATAATATTAATTCATAAATGCCTTTGATCATTAGTTTTTAAATCGTTCTGCTATATAATTCAGCAGATGTTCTAGATAGACATGTGGTTGATGGTGTGATGTAATCCTCTCTGACGTCACACCGTTGGACAGAAGCCGTGAACGGGTTAACCTTGTCCTGACTGACCCCCAAACTAATCCAGGATGTGATTTACTGTTCCCTGGCGTACCGTTGGCACGCTGACCTGTCACAACTCGTTTCATATCGCCTGTCTTCGGTCTTAAGCTCAGGTCTGAGCCGAGTAAGCTCCGCTGCTGATGTGAGTCCAGATGAAGTATGCAGAGGGTCAAAGGTCATCTACTGCACAGTTCCCTGATGTTCCGATTGGATGGTTTCGGACAGTAAGGACACAGTGAACTTCTCTCATTGGTTGATTTATGTGTGCGTGTGTGACAAGTTGGCCGAGGTGAGTTGGATTAGAACCGTGATGCACAGAATGCTTTTCTTATGTAAGAGGGATCACTTATAATGAAGGACGGGCCTGTGTGAGCTAAACCTAAACTGAGACCTGTCCGTGCAACTTTACACCTCACCATCACACTCATTATTCATCACACATCATTCTGACATAAAACAGAATGGCAAACATGACATTTCTGACCAATGACAGCCAAAGAGAGAGATGTGCTTGACTGACAGCCCCCGAGCAACATCAGTGACCTTCACGATGATACGAGTCACCAAATCACATGATCACAGGCCGCAGGTTACAAACAACAATCATCAATCATTTTACAATCATCTCTTCTTATTATCTAAATCCAACATAAAATATATTGTACATTTAGTATTAATTATAGGAGAAACCCTATAGATAGACTGCTTAACAATAGTGTACACTAAATATTAGATTGTATACAAATAGACGTGTGCGTATGCCTCAAAAATCATATACTTCAATATTTACTGTAGTACACTTTTGGTAATGTAAGTATACTATAGTCAAGATTTATTCTATAAAACTCTCCTAACTGTTGTAAATACTCTTGTATACTATTCACCAACACTACAGTATTGAGGATACTGCAGTTTATTGTTGATTATATTGAGCAATGTTCTTTAGAATGACCATTAAATGGATCAGTTAGACATGTTTCCAGAAGTTACTAATGTCAGGGATTTTTATTGTTAGTGATTATGAAAAAAATCCTTGAGGATGTATTCTCATGTAGCATCTGTAGATTCATGATTGTGTGACACTTTTTTACATCTCAATTGAACTTTGTAAGCATCATGTCAACATCACCCACCTGAAGAATGAGGACAAAGTGGTCGACAGGTTTCCCGTGCTGATATAAATAGTGTTGATGTGAGCGCTTGTCATTTTCATTAAACTTGAGCTCTTGAACGACATCAGGGTGTTGGAGGATTCTCAATAAAACTTTATCTGAGATCTGCAGAGGACTGAACAAACTCACTTCTGAGGAAAGATCAAGACAAATCACAACTTGTTAAACTGAGTCGATGACATGAGCACACAGCGATGCTGATGATGATGATGATAATGATATTGATGATGATAATGATATTGATGATGATGATGATATTGATGATGATGATGATGGTGATGATGATGTGCTCACCTGTGGCCAGAAAGCGATGTGCTGCCAGCATCAGCTGGGGAGAAATCTTCACTTTTGATTCTCTTTCGTGTTTAAAAGCTGAGAAATCTCTCTTGTTCTTGTTGGGATTCACTTTCTTTCTGTTACGATTGTCAGCTGGTGAAAAACACATTCAAGCATTTCATTAAGTTTCAAACAATCACTTAACGAGAAGACAGAAAAAACAGCAGGGTTTATATCCACTTTTATGAGTATATTGGTATATTTTATAAAAATGTTAGATGTAAACACCAAGGTTTGCATTTATCTCACTAATTAAATGATCAGAAAATGTTTATTTGTAAGTATTTATCTCTTCAGCTTACTTACGTTATTTTCAAATGTCTAATTATTTATTAAACCTGGATGGAAACCTGAGTAATGATAGTCACTTATTAAATGTACAGAAATATGCACTACAAGATACAACATGTTTTAACCAATCTCATCATGACAAACACGAGAATGATCTTACTGTAGAGATCCGACTCATCCAGGATCTCCGATTTAATGATCTCCTCGATGACGTCCTCCAGCGTCACCAGACCCAGAACCTCATAGAACGGATCTCCCTCTCCTTCACTATTCACCTTCTGAACGATAGCCAGATGGGATTTACCTGTGAACACAAACATTCATGAAACTGACTGATACGCATTACAGGCATCATCACATGACTCAAAAATACATGAATGCAGTGGATGACATCATACGGGTACTGAATGTCAAGAATGATTTATTATTTATGTCTTTCTAACTCTCAGAAGAGTTGCCGGGTCAGGGATCTATAGTGGACATCACACTTTTACGTCTGGAATCAAGAGAGAAGATGTGCGCTACTAAACATAGATCTAAGAGCTTTAAAGAAGACCTGACGTCTGGAGAAAGATTAGAAACAGAAGACAGACGAGTGTTTCAAGTCACATCACTACCACTCAAACATCTAAACATCCTTTCAGACTATTTCCAGCTCTTTCACTCTTATTCGTGCACTTTTATTTGGTAATATTTTTCTATTCTTCATAAATCTTTAATATTTACAACAACAACAAAAAAACGTTTACATTTTCTTGATGGAAACATGAATAATACACATTATAAATAACAACACCAGACTTCCAAAGATTCAAAATATGTATCGAAAAAAAACATTTATCACACATGAATTATTATGGAATAGATCTGAAAAAAGTCTTCTGTGCTGTTCAGTCTCGTGTTGTTATTTATGATGAATAATTCATATTCGAACTGTTAGATTGAAGATTTGATGAGGAACACATGAACCTCTGTTTTTATAACCAGACTCATCAATACTTCTATTGATCTGCATGCTGTCAGAAGAGCATGTGCACAACGCTCCCATCGCATTCGTCAAGAAATGTTTTAATAAAGAAAATAATATATGTCTTGTGATGTATGAACAGTGTCGAGGTGATGTGAGGATAAAACTCTCCAGGACGTGAAGGATGATGTTGTGTATATTTTATGAGTGACGGGTGCTTTAAGCAGCATGACATTCCTCTGCCATTTCAGGAAGAGCTTCATATTGATCGCAAGATGACACCGGGAGCATACGGTTATTGACTCGGCCCTGGAGGGGAGGCCAGGCACCCGTCAGCGTCTCCAGAAGGTCCCAAACAACCGTGCACGCACACACACAAACCTTTCTTGAACTCCTCCAGCATGGCGTCCAGTTTGGTGTCGTGGAAGACGAAATGCACAGGGTGGTTATAGAACTTGGTGACGGTTTTAAGGGTCGTGGAGTCGTCCGGGTCGACGAACGCCAGATCTTTGACGTGCAATACGTCCACGATGTTTGAGCGTTCCTTATCGTAGACGGGTATCCGCGTGTAGCCGCTCTCCATGATCTCGGTCATGGTGTTGAAGTCCAGCACGGCGTCTGTGTGAATCATGAAACAGTTACCGAGAGGCGTCATGACGTCCTCTACGGTCTTGGTTCTGAGTTCCAGAGCGCCCTGTATGATGTTGAGTTCTTCTTTCACCAGGTCATTATACGGCTCGGTGACCTTCAGCATCTCCACCAACTTCTCGCGGTTGTACACAGTGCCGATCTCCTGGCCCAGCACGCAGTCCAAAAGTTTGCTGACGGGGAAGGATAACGGAAAGGTGAGTATCATGAAGAACTTCGTCAGCACGATGGTGTTGGCGCCCACGGCCAAACCGTGTCGAGAGCAGAGCGCCTGCGGCACGATTTCGCCGAAGATCACGATGCCGACCGTGGACGCCGCCACGGCGCCCAGTCCGGACCCGATGAGATCGTCCAGCAGGATGGTCAGGGTGGTGTTCACCAGCACGTTGCCCAGCAATAAAGAGCACAGGAGATAGTTGCCCTTGTTTCGGATGGGCTCGATCTTACGAGCGTGCTTCTTCTCTTTATCGGTGCCGCAGCTCTGCACAATGCGGAGCTCCATGGGATCCAAAGCCATGAGACCCAGATTGAGTCCGCTGAACATGCCGGACAGCACCAGCAGACCGGACGCGATGATGATCTGGAGCCACAGAGGCAGAAGAGAGCCTTTCTCCTCCACCACCACCAACTTCCCATCATCGCCATCGCCCAGCTGGTACCATCTCGCATCAGGACCGGTTCTGACACACAAGCTGTAGGTCTTCTGCGGCTCGCTCTTACGCAGTGGTCTGATGTGGACCTCCACCAAACCTGATGTTCCTCTGCTGCTGATGCTCATGGGTGTGCTGATGCTCAGGTCCCTGCTGAAGTCCTCGCAGGTCCCGTTGGGAGCATCACTGTCCTCCTCCGTGAACCTGATGAGGGATGCCGCGTCCGGCCGGAGGTGTAAGCCGTAAAACCTGAGCAGGACCCGGCTCTCCTCCGTCACCTGGATCCTCCCGTCCTCTGCGGTTCCGGCGGGCTTGTCGCTCTTCTCCAGCCTCATGCCCAGGATCTGAGTGTCGGGCCGCGGGCTCGGCGTCTCCGACCGTCCGCTGACGGAGCTCCAGAGGAGGAACAGGACGCCGAGGAGCCGGTCGCGTCCGCTCCGGTCCGTCGCCATGTTTGCTGCGCTCTCGGACTCTCCACGCGATCACTGGACATGATGACGTCAGCTGTTTCGCGGGGACGCGCCTCCGTCGGTTTTATGCAAATGTGGCCACGCCCACCGCTCGGACTCTGACGTAACAGAAAATGTGTGACGTAATAATGAATTAATTAAGTAGTAATAGAGATGATCTCGTGAGATGAGAGAAATTATTATATTTATATTTTATACACAGATACATTTATTTATTTATTTCAGTTTCGTTTCAATTTAACAGTGTTTGATATATATTTATTGTTTAAATAATCGAAAAGATGGTGCACATTTATTTTTATTATTATTTGAATTAAATAATTTATTCTTCGCTTTGAAGTGTAACTATTGCGTATTAAGTACTTTACAATTAAATATATAGATTTTGATGTTTGCAACACAGTTATAAAACAATCATTTGTTTGACGTCAGAATATTTTAATCATGTTATGACTGGGTTGATTTTAAATTCTTGAATAAATGTCTTTTAGATAAAAAAACACAAAATATGTTGTTGAATGTGGATTTTAGGTAATAAATGAAGGTAAAGGTCATTTAGACAATGCATATTTTTTATTAAATCACTTTAAATCATTTTTCAGTAATATCTCACTTTATATGAATTTCCATCAGTAATATGTCAACAGAATCTGAAGAAAGTGTGCTGACGTCATCAGGTGTTTCTTTTCATTTTAACTTTAATTCATAATTATATAAAGCTACTGTAAATGCTTTAACTTAAACATCCTTATATAAGATTTACTGTAAAGAGTAATGTTATATTCTCACATGCTGTGAGGTCAAGAAGTATTTGTTAACCCTGTGATTTTGTAAGTTCTCTTAAGAGATCATGTCCACTGTGAGATACAGAATTAACAATAATAATAGTTGATAATAATTAATAATATTTGTTATTTGTAAATACTGTTTTTGATCACTTGCTCAGTCAAACATCTAAGTAACAACATGAGCAAAACCAGAGAGCTGTCAAAAGACACAAGAGACACAATTGTAGATCTTTAGAAAGCTGGAAAGGACTAAGGGGCAAATGCCAAGCAGGTTGGTGAAAAAGAACAACTGTTGGAGTAATTTAAAGAAAATGGAAGATGTCCTCACACACCCAGAAGATCTCTCCTCATGGGGTCTCACTGATGCTCAGAATGATGAAGAATCAGCCCAGAATTTAACAGGAGGAGCTGGTCAATGCCACAAAGAGAGATGGGTCCACTGTTTCTAGGTCAGTGTCACTATCAGTAATACATTAAGACTTCATGGTTTAAAATCATGCATCGCAGAAGCTTCACGGAAGGTTGCTCATGTCAAGGCCCGTCTAATGTTTGCCAGGGACCATTGAGATACTTCAGAGGAGTCTTGGGAGAAAGTCCTGTGGTCAGGTCAGACCAAAGTAGAACTTTTTGGTCTTAACTCCATTCGCTGTGTTTGAAGAAAGAAGAACGACGAGTATCATCCCAATAATACCACATATACAGTGAAGGATGGGGGCATCATGATCTGGGGATGTTTTTCTGCACAGTGGATAGAATGACTTGTATTGTGAAATATTGGAGCATTAAAGATGAGACGTGACTGGGTCTTCCAACATGACAATGACTCAAAGCACACAGCCAAGAAAACCAAGGAGTGTATCCATAAGAAGCATATCAAGGTTCTGGAGACGCCTAGTCGGTCTCTAGACCTAAATCCAGTTGAAAATGTTTGGAGGAAGCTGAAACTTTATGTTGCTCAGCGACAGCTCCAAAACCTGACGGATCTAGAGAAGATCTTTATGGAGGACTGGACCAAAATCCGTCCTGCAGTGTGTAAACCTGGTGAAGAACTACAGGAACTGTTTGACCTCTGGAATTGTTCACAAAGGTCCTATATCATTTTTTTTGACTCAAGTGATCAAATACTTATTTAACACATTCACTTAAAAACCAATTGTTACAAAAGTATAAAGTGGGATTACCGGATTTTTCTGTTAAGACTCACAGTGGAAATACACCTATGCTGAAAATTCTAAACCCCTTCATGATAATCAAGTAGGAGAACTTGCAAAATCGCAGGGTTGTGAAATACTTGATTAAAACTCATATCAGAAGTCTCCATCAGTCTGTATTTCATCATCTTTCATACACAAACAGTTTCGCTTTTCAGGATTGCTTTCAATTAAAACCCGAACATTGACCCTCCACATCCGTTTCCAGATTCTGAAATCAGTTTCATACAGAGACTAGCAAAGGACATGACTTTAAATCACAAACTCGGAATTTTAATCAGTGCTTTAAAAATGATTTTGAGTTATGATTCATGGCTGTTGTTACGACATCATCTGTTTCTCGGGAAGAAGCACATCCACGGTGAAGCTGATCTTCTTGGAATGAATCACACTGTATGTGTTGTCAAACCGTAGCACATCTGCAGAAGAAACGAAATGAAAACCTTCTTCATCAACACGAACCATCCACCAATGCCATCTGTAAAAAACAGCCAGAGACTGTGGAGGTGTGATGGACACTCACAGATGCCCGCATCCTCACAGGTGTGAGATCCATCCTCAGGAACCAGATGAGAATTGTAACGCTGGATAGGAAGGATTTCCTGCATGTCTTCAGGTTTTTTGCTGTCATTCCCTTTAGTCTTCAGGAAAAGTCCAAAACCAATATCAGACCCGTCACTCACAAACTGCCATCTGAAAAAACACGACAGTATCAATTCTGACAGATGCGCTTCGGTTTACCCAAAATAGATGAAATAAATGTTGACATTGCTTCCAATGTATAGACACAAAACCATTAGAGTGAATGGGTGCCAGTTGTGAACATTCTTAGAAATACCTTCTTTTGTGTTTTGCGGAAGATTAATCTCTCGATGCCCTTTTTTATTTCTAGTTCACTTAAAGTCAGATATGAAGGATGTTTCTTACCGTAGTAAGCAGTTTGGGAAGAGCACCTCATACTCCAGCTGATAGAAAGATCCTCGACTCACAGTGATGCTCTGGTCATACTGCACTTTAAGAGATTCCCGCACGTAATAGGATTTGGGAACAACTCCACCATAATTTAACTGAAGGACAGATGAGAATCGAGAAAGTACAACAAAACATGATTTGCTCAATGTTGTCTCTGTTGTAAACTCACAATGGTTTTACAGTAAGGATCTCCATCAGGATCGGTCCTGGTGCCTCCGTAAATAACAGGTAACTGATCTGCATCAATATATTTCCTCAACACCTCCTTCCAGTTTGCTATTGAGCCGAGAGATAAAGTTTTTACACCGTAGAGTTTCCTCCATGAATGAGGTTAAAAGATGAAAGAAGATGATTTACCGCCCAGGATGATAATCTTCTGCCTCGTTTCCTCACGCAAGAAGTGTTTCACCAGATTGTATGCAACAGGGAAGAGCTTAGGAGCTGTGAAAGAGAAATAGTTTTGATGTTTTTATATTCGCAGAACATTCTTAAAGTTCAAACTCATGTGATTTACTTTTGAAACCGTTGTAAATGTCTTTCCTCGGCAGAACACAAAAGAAGATATTTTGAAAAGGTTAATAGCAGAGACACCCGTTCACTTCTATTGTGAGCACACACACCCAATGCAAGTGAATGGGCCAGTAACCACCTTTCTTCAAAATATCTTTTTTGTAATCTGCAGAAGAAAGTAACTCATACAGGTCTGTTTTACATCTGTATTATATTTTTCAGAGTGACTTTCACACGACACACCTTTGATCAGAAACAGTCTCTTCAGGCTCTCTGGATAGTTCTCCTCAAACATGGTCAGAACCTGCACACATGAAGGGTTAAGGATCTCCATCAAAAGTTGCAAATCAGTCGTAGATGACTTTAAAATCAAGTTACCTCGCCATACATCTCAACAGCGGGTTTCCACAGATGTTTCATGCCGAGTCCTTCACAGTCATAAATGATGGTGATGGCTTCGATGTATTTGCCGAGCTGAAGAATCAAAGAAAGAATTCATTCCTAACAACACATCATCACAGACATGAGGCTTTGAGGAATGTATACACATTCATGATATACCTTTTCAGATTGTTTCTCACACTCCTGTTTGAGTATTTCTGCGTCTCTGATTTTGGTCCTGAGACAGTCCTGTTTACTAGCCGACAGTAAAAGACCCTTGGGGTCAAGAGGCCCGATGATGTCATACCAGATTGGACTTCCTTCACGATCATAACCGCACAATCCACCAGACACGTACCGCTCGATAACCTGAACGGATAAGATCGATATCTCTTTATTCACATTGATCATGATCAGATACAGTGGAACATAGTGTTGGTGATGTACCTCCGGTGGTCTCCAGTCCTGAATGATTTGATCAACCTTCATATGTTTGCGAAACTCCAGGTTCTGGGATTGAAACCCATTGTTGTTTTAGAATTCTTAATGTTCATTTTTATAACTTGAATGTTTAGTAAAGGAAATCTGTAATGTTACCTTTCTGAGCATGGCCTCAGACTTTGAGACATTAAAGCTTCTGGCTGAAAGATAAAGAATAAAACATTTTTAAATCATAAACAATCAATGTCATATCACTTAAGATCCCATCTGATTGTGATGCAGATGCAGAGCAATAAAGCAAACAGTCCGAAGCGTAGATGTGTTTTTTACGCTGGATTTAGGAACATCACCTTGAACTTAACTCTAAAAAAACAAACCCTTAGGACGGCCTATCAAGAGAGATATTGATTTCTAGATAAACTGGTTTAGATGAAGCAGCTGGTCAAGAGAAACACCAGCGTGTGTTTTTATATATCAAGTCTATTTCAAGGTATAGCATTGGAAATATTATCTATAATCAGATTTGTGTCATGGTCATGGTTTTATCGTCACATCCTGCATTTGTTAGTTCAGTGATGAGATTTTGCCCTTAGACCACAGGTCTGGGGTCAGCAAATGTAACCCCCGTGACAGATAAACAGGGATCAATGCTGATTTCATTTTGAGCATGAATGATCCATTAGTTATACCTCACAGTTAGATATAAACAGATTATTAATAAATGAATTATTGTTTTCATTTCTATTATAAAGATGAGTAGACCGAACGTATAGTGTTAAAACAATAATTTCATTTTTGATAGATCAAACTAATTGCTGATCACGTCTTGCTACAGCAGATCCTGACAGACACAAGAATAAACTTGAGATGTATGTATTGATGTATGTATTGATGTATGTATTGATGTATGTATTGATGTATGTATTGATGTATGTATTGATGTATGTATTGATGAAATGTATCACCTCTGAGCCAGCGGAGCAGGTAATGGTCAGTCTGATTGGGCAGCTGATGAAAAACATCTTCCAATCTCTCCTTAAACTATCACATAACATCACATTTAAACATCACAGTCCACATGTCCATCAATCTTTAAATAAAAAAATGTTCTTTTATGGCATCCAAACACTATGCCTTTGACCTTACCGTGATATATAACATACACTTGTCTAAGCAAATATGTTGTTTATTTTTATGTTATTTTAAAGTTGTTCATGTACTCGCCTGTGTCAAGGCCTCGGCTTGTTTAGGATTGAGATCTCCCACTCGTCCGCTCATGTTGGCTGTAATGGCTCAATGGTCATAGGGCACCTGTTATTTATACACGACCACAGGAGATCAATAGAAGAGATGGCAAATATAGAGTTAAGGGGAACTGAAAATCATATGAACTCTGAGAAATCCGAAAAATCTCATCCAGACACAAAAACATCGACAACAAAAAAGAGTCTTTTTCTCTTGAAACTTGTATTAGAATATGATTTAAAATATATTCAACTAATTATATATTTTAATAAAATGAATTAAGCTTAACAAGAAAAACATGTTCTCTTAATGAATTAATAGTGACTGATATTCTATGAGCTCTCTGAAATAAGATCAGTAAGAATTGACATATCATGACGTAAAAAACAATATTCGAAATATTATGTATATGTACTATATAAATGAATATCAAATATTTTATTGTATTTATTATTCCTTTTTTATGAGAGACGTGATTTGCATGACTACTGAGGGAGACATCATACGGGCATCATATTGTTTTAAAGGTAATGAGGCCGATTTTGAACATTAAGAAACTATTTGCCGTTATTAGAAGATTGTTTGTCGTCTCTTTAGGTATGGTATATGACAGAATTCTCAGTGCAGACCTGATGGAGTTCAACACCTGGCGCTGTAGCCACCCATCCACTTTAACCCGAGTGATACTCGTAATGTCATGTAATGTTTTACCAAAGAGACATTCATTGTAAATTCATTTGGTTTGCTGGTGTCCTAATGACTTCAAGGTCATTCAGTCTTTTACACTAGAACAAAATTATCCTTTTTCATACAGAACAATAATGCAAATATGCTTTCAAGAAGTCTCTTCGACCTGTAAATCCATTAGCAGTTGTGTCCGAGACATCACCATTATTAAAGCAAAAATACATTTCTTTAGTTTTTCCCTTGAACAGGTTTGGATTAACTATCAGCCACTGACTGTAATTCCAAACCGGGCCAAAGGTAAAAGGGCACATTGTGTAATACCACAGCCATCACTAGATCTGATTTCTAAAAGACCAAATTTAATAAATAAAAATAATACTTTGCATGTGCAGGGAAAAGAAAACTTAAGATACACGTCAGTGTTTTAAATATAGCAATGAGTGTTTTTATTCGTTTTAGGCATTTCTTGTCAAGCAATACAAAAACTGCAGCCACAGATACGATTTATTTTACACTACATTACAGGAGTGTTACAGGATAACCACATTATACACATAAACCACCAATAATTCTTCTTCACAAACAGAAAAGATTCAGATGGCTTCGAAGAGTTTACTCGATCCTTCAGTTAATGTTTGTTCTGTCTCAAGGCACATTAGATTCATTTCAGTTTTAGTGACTTTTGTACTCTAACCCTAAACACTTGCATAATAACATGTGTTTTATAAAACATGCAGAGTCTGTTCATCACAGAAACCTGAACTTCACAGTAGAGACAGAAAGACTAAATCAGAATATTGTAGAGTTGATTTTTTTTAGAAGGTTAATGCTTCAGGACACCGAGGAAAGAAACAGCCGGTGTGGAGTACTCATGAAAACGATGGAGTGCTTCTTTGGTTGTTGGTCAGTTTTTACCCAGAAATCCAAAATGATTATTATATAATATGAGTTATCTCATAAGAATGATGATGGGAAGGTTTTCTCACAAAAAATACACATTAAATTCTCAGTCTTAACTAGTTTTCTGCTTTTTAAGCATTGCACAGTAATTTTAAACCACATGTATATTTACAGAGAAATTCAATACACTCATTTCTTATAACTGGTGCGTTTTACTTTTTCCTCTCGAAATAAAAATACTAATGTGAAACTGGTATTTTAAAAACATTATTTTTGTAACGCAAATGCTAGAATTAATATGACATTGTAAACTAGTAAACATGTCCAGATGCATCTGCAAATATGTGTAATGAATGTAAATATGAACAAACGTAACTTAAATTTGCCAAAATATTACATTTGTAAAAGGCAGAGACCTCTGCTGCTGCAGATCCATAAGGAGTCAGGAACTTAAACCTGTATGAGACCAAAGTGCATTTAAAAACAATGATATTTCCCATTCTAGCGGAAGTGTTTCAACTAAAAGCATCACTGGATTATAAAACCAGACTGTGGAGGAAGACCAGTGCCAGGTCCTTGAGCAAAGGGTTGTGGATATGGACATGAATATGCAGGGACCATGTTTGACACACCGGCGCTCTGAGACATGCAAGAACTTTGAACATCTGATGACCGTCGAGGCTGTCCTGAGGGCTGAGATGTTGAGGATCTTACGTGAGCTGGAGAACCATTCGCAAGCCTTTGGTAAGGTGTGTTGGAGATCTCTTGAGCTTGAGAATGATCAGAGGAACTCTGAGGAAGCTGAACGCCCTTGAGCACCATCTCTCGAAGTTTATCGATCTTCACACGCCTCAGATGAGCCAGCTTTCTCTTGCTCTGGTAGTCGTCGATGAAGCTGTCCAGAGACAAGGATCCATCCAGAAATGAATCGGCCATGTTCTAGAAAACAAGAAGCAGGAGCATGACACCTCACAAATATTCGGTGTCACAATTCTTCATAATCAATGTTAAAATGTTACCTCCGTTTCTTCTTCAATCTTTGCTCCTTCAGTCTGCAAAAGAGCCAACAATGTGT
>CM065661.1:2852995-2855495 GCA_033220385.1 Triplophysa yarkandensis | reverse complement strand
CATTTCAAGAAACCAAAAGAGACAAGAGAATAATCAGACGATTTTACGAGTCAAGATCCTGGGTTAAGACACAAACACACAATATTTTTATAAAAAGATACTGAAAATTGAAGTAAAGGGATGTCATTTAAAAACATGTAGACGGAGGAAAACACAGTATGGACCTTTATCTGGGTGGGCACATGCAGTTTAGGCGTCTCCAACGATATCACATAATCCAGAGAGCAGAAAACCAGGATAGATATAATAGTGGCAAAATCCGCTATCAGTGCACGACACTTGAGAAGAACACAAGAGGACATCAACAAACACAAGACAGAGAGAACGCAGATAAACGGGATTTAAAAAAGTATCTGAGAAACTGTCCACACTGACCTTTGTAGGGAAATATCTGCTGGCTTTGAACTTCTTGAGTGAAATGGTCATGGAGTAAGTGCCAAAGAACAGGATGAGGGACAAGAGGGCCAGATCAGGAATATATTTACAGGATTTTCCCACCAGAGACCCACCAAACCTCACACAGTCTTTCTTATTCATCTGACTCCAGTCCACAGCCGAGAAATTAAACTGTGACAAATATTTTTTATGAGTTAATACATTTTTATGCATTTTATAAACATTTATATTCACTTAATTCAAGTATGCTATTGCAATATATCTTATAAATACATAAAAAATTATAAAAAAGCATAGTTTCAGCTCACCATTGGATAATCTGTGATGTTTTCTATTCCTAAACCAGATGAGGCATTGTGGGACAACCATGAGACTACATACAAAAATAAACATCCAATTATAATGTTTGTTTATGACAACAACAAAAAATTCAGATAAACATGAAACAGATTTTGATAATACTCACTCCATCGCATAGCCGGCGAATAAATTGTAAGCAACAAAAACACACACATAAGCAGTGAATCCATGTCACAGTAAAATCAATAATATGTAAATACAATTAAAGTCATCAATATAAATCCAGGACATGTCGAGAATGAACCAGACATGGCACTCTGATTGGCCTGCGGGCTTCCGACTCACCTTGATCAGGTGGCAGGCAATCACATCTGTATGTGGTGATGTCATCAGGTTTAAAGTTTCGATCTATGGGGTAATAATTGAAGGTTGATGTCATCTTTTTGATGGCGTCAGAGATGAAGATGAAGGAGATGAGACTGGAGAAGCCCTCTTCAGTGAAGCGGGTCATGTATTTGATGATGTAACTGGCGTCTGTGGCCACCAGAATCAAACACTGGAGACAAGAGTGAAGACCGATCCACAGACGGAGCTCCATGTAGTCAATATCATTGTTTCTGAACACATAAAGTATTCACATTCAGTACAAGTTAAACATCAAATACAGTCTGACATGAGACAAGCGATTTAGAGGGTTAAGCAAGCTGTGAAAGGGCTCAAATTTACAATTCAACGATAAGAAGTATAAGACTTTTAAGCCCCGGTGGTCTTTGTCTGCCATCATGATAGATGGAAGACTAGAAACATTGATAGACAATTGGAGGGTCAGCTTGACAGACAGACAGGTGTTGAAATGATGTTGTCCTCACTTGCTAAATTCATAGAGTAGTTTCTCAAAGATCAATATTGGTCCTGTTGAGCTGAGGATTATGAGAGGTTGACCACCGAACAAACAGAAGACGGCACCTGCCAGAGCCGTGCCCAAAAAACTCTCCATCACACCCTGAACATCAATGACCACACACAAAAAACAATCAAGAAATAAAACTGTTCCACAAAATTAGCAATTTATACTTTAACTCCATTTTGATGATCATAAATACATTATTGTATGCATGATTTATTGGATGAGTGATTGTTTTTTCTGGGTGTTTTGGTGTACATTTTAAATGAAATATAGAAATATGATTTCTAAACCGTGTCATTTAGGAAATGTAATAACCATTTAAGTTTCATATTTTGATTAAAAACAGATACAAATAATTATAACAAAACATTATGTATTCCCTAAAGTATTTACAGTTCTTTTGTTTTAAAAGAACATAATGTAAAATATAAATTTAGGCTTTGTTATTCAAGTCTATGTTGTTACTAAAGAAACACTACATAAATTACACATCCATGATTAAAGGCTTTATGACCTGGTAGTTATCAGTAGCGTCTCCCAGCAGTCCTCCAAACGTGATGGCATTAGTGATGCAGCCAAGATAGATGAAGAGCACAGCAGACACAGACTGAATGTGAAATCCCTCATAGATGTCACTCAGTATCCAGGGCAGCTTCCTTTTAATGTCCAACCACAGTCCTCCACAGAATCTATCACAAACACAAACATCCTCAAACACTATCCACAAACACATACTGTCCAGAAAGACAGAGCAGGTCAACGCTACCGGCCGGTGAACGCCAGCTCCTCTCCGAGTTCATGAGGAACCGGCATCTCTTCATCTTCAGCCGACGCTGGACCTCCTGCGTTTCCGTTGGCCTGTCCGAGTTCATTTAGAGAGAACACAGACTTCCTGTG
>CM065661.1:2845495-2847995 GCA_033220385.1 Triplophysa yarkandensis | reverse complement strand
GTGTAATGAATGTTGAGGGTGGTGTGATTGTGTGTGTGTAATGAATGTTGAGGGTGATGTGTTTGTGTGTGTGTAATGAATGTTGAGGGTGATGTGTTTGTGTGTGTGTTATGAGTGTTGGGTATGGTGGTTTGTGTGTGTAATGAATGTTGAGAGTGGTGTGTTTGTGTGTGTGTAATGAATGTTGAGGGTGATGTGTTTGTGTGTGTGTAATGACTGTTGGGTATGGTGGTTTGTGTGTGTAATGAATGTTGAGGGTGATGTGTTTGTGTGTGTGTAATGAGTGTTGTGTATGGTTGTTTGTGTGTGTAATGAATGTTGTGTATGGTTGTTTGTGTGTGTAATGAATGTTGAGGGTGATTTGTTTGTGTGTGTGTTATGAGTGTTGGGTATGGTGGTTTGTGTGTGTAATGAATGTTGAGGGTGATGTGTTTGTGTGTGTGTAATGAGTGTTGTGTATGGTTGTTTGTGTGTGTAATGAATGTTGAGGGTGATGTGTTTGTGTGTGTGTGTAATGAGTGTTGTGTATGGTGGTTTGTGTGTGTAATGAATGTTGAGGGTGGTGTGTTTGTGTGTGTGTAATGACTGTTGGGTATGGTGGTTTGTGTGTGTAATGAATGTTGAGGGTGGTGTGTTTGTTTGTGTGTTATGAGTGTTGTGTATAGTTGTTTGTGTGTGTAATGAATGTTGAGGGTGGTGTGTTTGTTTGTGTGTTATGAGTGTTGGGTATGGTGGTTTGTGTGTGTAATGAATGTTGAGGGTGGTGTGTTTGTGTGTGTGTTATGAGTGTTGGGTATGGTGTTTGTGTGTGTAATGAATGTTGAGGGTGGTGTGTTTGTTTGTGTGTGTGTGTGTGTAATGAGTGTTGTGTATGGTGGTTTGTGTGTGTAATGAATGTTGTGTATGGTGATTTGTGTGTGTAATGAATGTTGAGGGTGGTGTGTTTGTGTGTGTGTAATGAATGTTGAGAGTGGTGTGTTTGTGTGTTCAATGAGTGTTGTGTATGGTTGTTTGTGTGTGTAATGAATGTTGAGGGTGATGTGTTTGTGTGTGTGTTATGAGTGTTGGGTATGGTGGTTTGTGTGTGTAATGAATGTTGAGGGTGATGTGTTTGTGTGTGTGTAATGAGTGTTGTGTATGGTTGTTTGTGTGTGTAATGAATGTTGAGGGTGATGTGTTTGTGTGTGTGTAATGAGTGTTGTGTATGGTTGTTTGTGTGTGTAATGAATGTTGAGGGTGATGTGTTTGTGTGTGTGTTATGAGTGTTGTGTATGGTTGTTTGTGTGTGTAATGAATGTTGAGGGTGATGTGTTTGTGTGTGTGTAATGAATGTTGTGTATGGTGGTTTGTGTGTGTAATGAATGTTGAGGGTGATGTGTTTGTGTGTGTGTAATGAGTGTTGTGTATGGTGATTTGTGTGTGTAATGAATGTTGAGGTGATGTGTTTGTGTGTGTGTAATGAATGTTGAGAGTGGTGTGTTTGTGTGTGTGTAATGAATGTTGAGGGTGGTGTGTTTGTGTGTGTGTAATGAATGTTGAGAGTGGTGTGTTTGTGTGTGCAATGAGTGTTGTGTATGGTGGTTTGTGTGTGTAATGAATGTTGAGGGTGATGTGTTTGTGTGTGTGTAATGAATGTTGAGAGTGGTGTGTTTGTGTGTGTGTAATGAATGTTGAGGGTGGTGTGTTTGTGTGTGTGTAATGAATGTTGAGAGTGGTGTGTTTGTGTGTGTGTTATGAGTGTTGGGTATGGTGGTTTGTGTGTGTAATGAATGTTGAGGGTGATGTGTTTGTGTGTGTGTAATGAGTGTTGTGTATGGTTGTTTGTGTGTGTGTAATGAATGTTGTGTATGGTGGTTTGTGTGTGTAATGAATGTTGAGAGTGGTGTGTTTGTGTGTGTGTTATGACTGTTGTGTGTGTAATGAATGTTGAGGGTGGTGTGTTTGTTTGTGTGTGTGTGTAATGAGTGTTGTGTATGGTGGTTTGTGTGTGTAATGAATGTTGAGGGTGATGTGTTTGTGTGTGTGTAATGACTGTTGGGTATGGTGGTTTGTGTGTGTAATGAATGTTGAGGGTGGTGTGTTTGTTTGTGTGTGTGTGTAATGAGTGTTGTGTATGGTGGTTTGTGTGTGTAATGAATGTTGAGGGTGATGTGTTTGTGTGTGTGTAATGACTGTTGGGTATGGTGGTTTGTGTGTGTAATGAATGTTGAGGGTGGTGTGTTTGTTTGTTTGTGTGTGTGTGTAATGAGTGGTGTGTATGGTGGTTTGTGTGTGTAATGAATGTTGTGTATGGTGATTTGTGTGTGTAATGAATGTTGAGGGTGGTGTGTTTGTTTGTGTGTGTGTGTGTGTAATGAGTGTTGTGTATGGTGGTTTGTGTGTGTAATGAATGTTGAGGGTGGTGTGTTTGTTTGTGTGTGTGTGTGTAATGAGTGTTGTGTATGGTGGTTTGTGTGTGTAATGAATGTTGAGGGTGGTGTCTTTGTTTGTGTGTGTGTGT
>CM065661.1:2824669-2844995 GCA_033220385.1 Triplophysa yarkandensis | reverse complement strand
CCACCCAACCACACCTCCACCCCACCACCACACCACCCCACCACCACACCACCCCTCAACCTCCACCTCCCCACCACCACGACCTACCATCACCACACCACCCCTCCACAACACCACCCCATCTCCACACCTCCCCACCTCACACCACCCACCCACCACTCCCACCCCCTCCACGCTCACCTCTCACCCACATCTCATCCCCACCATACCACCACTCCACAGCATCTCATCTCCTCACATCCTCATCTTCCTCCACATCCTCATCTCCTCACGATCCACAACTCCACACATCCGTCATCTCCTCACACCTCATCTCCTCACATCCTCATCTCCTCACATCCTCATCTCCTCCCATCCCTCATCTCCTCACATCCTCATCTCCACCATCCACATCTCCTCACATCCTCATCTCCTCACATCCTCATCTCCTCCATTCTCATCTCCTCACATCATCTCCTCCACACCTCAATCTCCTCACAACCTCATCTCCCTCACATCCTCCCTCCACCACACCTCCATCCACCTCCTCACAACCTCCTCTCCTCACATCTACTCTCCTCACATTCTCTCTCCTCACCTCCTCATCTCCTCACATCCTCATCTCCTCAAATCCTCATCTCCACATCCTCCTCTCCTCACATCCTCATCTCTCACATCCTCATCTCCTCACATCCTCATCTCCTCACATCCTCCTCTCCTCACATCCTACTCTCCTCACATTCTCCTCTCCTCACTATACCACATCTCCTCACATCCTCATCTCCTCACATCCTCATCTCCTCACAATCACCTCATCTCCTCACATCCTCATCTCCTCACATCCTCATCTCCTCACATCCTCATCACCTCACATTCTCATCTCCTCACATTCTCCTCTCCTCACATCCTCATCACCTCACATTCTCTCTCCTCACATTCTCCTCTCCTCACATCCTCATCTCCTCACATCCTCATCTCCTCACACCCTCCACTCCTCACATCCTCCTCTCCACCACATCCTCATCTCCTCACATCCTCATCTCCTCACATCCTCATCTCCTCACATCCTCATCTCCTCACATCCTCATCTCCTCACATCCTAATCTCCCTCACATCATCATCTCCTCACATTCTCATCTCCTCACATCCTCATCTCCTCACACCCTCCTCCTCCTCACATCCTCATCTCCTCACATTCTCCTCTCCTCACATCCTCATCTCCTCACATTCTCATCTCCTCACATCTCATCTCCTCACATCCTCCTTCCTCACATCCTCATCTCCTCACATCTCCTCTCCTCACATCCTCCTCTCTCACATCCTCATCTCCTCACATCCTCATTCCTCACATCATCATCTCCTCACATTCCTCTCCTCACATCCTCATCTCCTCACATCCTCATCTCCTCACATCCTCATCTCCTCACATTCTCCTCTCCTCACATCCTCATCTCCTCACATTCTCATCTCCTCACATTCTCCTCTCCTCACATCCTCATCTCCTCACATCCTCATCTCCTCACATCCTCATCTCCTCACATCCTCATCTCCTCACATCTCATCTCCTCACATCCTCCTCTCCCACATCCTCCTCTCCTCACATCATCATCTCCTCACATCCCTCATCTCCTCACATCCTCATCTCCTCACATCCTCATCTCCTCACATCCTCCTCTCCTCACATCATCATCTCCTCACATCCTCACACCCTCATCTCTCACACATCATCATCTCCTCACATCCTCATCTCCTCACATCCTAATCTCCTCACATCATCACTCCTCACATCCTCATCTCCTCACATCATCATCTCCTCACACCCTCATCTCCTCACATCCTCATCTCCTCACATCCTCATCTCCTCACATCCTCATCTCCTCACATCATCATCTCCTCACATCCTCATCTCCTCACATCATCCTCTCCTCACACCCTCCTCTCCTCAAATCCTTATCTCCTCACATCCTCACACCCTCATCTCCTCACATTCTCATCTCCTCACATCCTCCTCCTCACATCCTCATCTCCTCACATCCTCATCTCCTCACATCCTCCTCTCCTCACATCCTCATCTCCTCACATCCTCCTCTCCTCACATCCTCCTCTCCTCACTTCCTCATCTCCTCACATCCTCCTCTCCTCACATCCTCATCTCCTCACATCATCCTCTCCTCACACCCTCCTCTCCTCAAATCCTTATCTCCTCACATCCTCACACCCTCATCTCCTCACATTCTCATCTCCTCACATCCTCCTCTCCTCACATCCTCATCTCCTCACATCCTCCTCTCCTCACATCCTCCTCTCCTCACATCCTCATCTCCTCACATCCTTATCTCCCCACATCCTCCTCTCCTCACATCCTCCTCTCCTCACATTCTCATCTCCTCACATCCTCATCTCCTCACATTCTCATCTCCTCACATTCTCATCTCCTCACATCCTCCTCTCCTCACATCCTCATCTCCTCACATCCTCCTCTCCTCACATCCTCCTCTCCTCACATCCTCATCTCCTCACATCCTCATCTCCTCACATTCTCATCTCCTCACATCTCATCTCCTCACATCCTCATCTCCTCACATTCTCATCTCCTCACATCCTCATCTCCTCACATTCTCATCTCCTCACATCCTCCTCTCCTCACATCCTCCTCTCCTCACATTCTCATCTCCTCACATCCTCATCTCCTCACATTCTCATCTCCTCAAATCCTCATCTCCTCACATTCTCATCTCCTCACATTCTCCTCTCCTCACATCCTCATCTCCTCACATCCTCATCTCCTCACATTCTCATCTCCTCACATCCTCATCTCCTCACATTCTCATCTCCTCACATCCTCATCTCCTCACATCCTCCTCTCCTCACATCCTCATCACCTCACATCCTCATCACCTCACATCCTCATCTCCTCACATCCTCCTCTCCTCACATCCTCCTCTCCTCACATCCTCCTCTCCTCACATTCTCATCTCCTCACATCCTCATCTCCTCACATCCTCATCTCCTCACATCCTCATCTCCTCACATCCTAATCTCCTCACATCATCATCTCCTCACATCCTCATCTCCTCACATCATCATCTCCTCACATCCTCATCTCCTCACATCCTCATCTCCTCACATCCTCCTCTCCTCACATCCTCATCTCCTCACATCCTCCTCTCCTCACATCCTAATCTCCTCACATCCTCATCTCCTCACATCATCATCTCCTCACATCCTCATCTCCTCACATCCTAATCTCCTCACATCCTCATCTCCTCACATCCTCATCTCCTCACATCAACATCTCCTCACACCCTCATCTCCTCACATCCTCATCTCTTCACATCATCATCTCCTCACATCCTCATCTCCTCACATCCTCATCTCCTCACATCCTCACATCCTCATCTCCTCACATCCTCCTCTCCTCACTTCCTCCTCTCCTCACATCCTCATCTCCTCACATCCTCATCTCCTCACATCCTTATCTCCTCACATCCTCATCTCCTCACATCCTCATCTCCTCACATCCTCATCTCCTCACATTCTCATCTCCTCACATCCTCCTCTCCTCACATCCTCATCTCCTCACATCCTCATCTCCTCACATCCTCCTCTCCTCACATCCTCATCTCCTCACATCCCCATCTCCTCACATTCTCATCTCCTCACATCCTCCTCTCCTCACATCCTCATCTCCTCACATTCTCATCTCCTCACATCCTCCTCTCCTCACATCCTCATCTCCTCACATCCTCATCTCCTCACATCCTCATCTCCTCACATCCTCCTCTCCTCACATCCTCCTCTCCTCACATCCTCATCTCCTCACATCCTCTCACCCTCATCTCCTCACATCATCATCTCCTCACACCCTCATCTCCTCACATCATCATCTCCTCACATCCTCATCTCCTCACATCCTCATCTCCTCACATCATCACATCCTCATATCCTCATCTCCTCACATCATCATCTCCTCACACCCTCACATCCTCATCTCCTCACATCCTCCTCTCCTCACACCCTCACATCCTCACCTCCTCACACCCTCACATCCTCATCTCCTCACATCCTCATCTCCTCTCATCCTCATATCCTCATCTCCTCACATCCTCATCTCCTCACACCCTCACATCCTCATCTCCTCACATCCTCATCTCCTCACACCCTCACATCCTCATCTCCTCACACCCTCACATCCTCATCTCCTCACATCCTCATCTCCTCACATCCTCATCTCCTCACACCCTCACATCCTCATCTCCTCACATCCTCATCTCCTCACATCCTCATATCCTCATCTCCTCACATCCTCACCTCCTCACATCCTCACCTCCTCATCTCCTCACATCCTCACCTCCTCACACCCTCACATCCTCATCTCCTCATATCCTCATCTCCTCACATCCTCACCTCCTCACACCCTCACATCCTCACCTCCTCATCCCCTCACATCCTCACCTCCTCACACCCTCACATCCTCACATCCTCATCTCCTCACATCCTCATCTCCTCACATCATCATCTCCTCACACCATCACATCCTCATATCCTCATCTCCTCACATCCTCCTCTCCTCATCTCCTCACATCCTCATCTCCTCACCTCCTCAAAGTGCACTTAGAGAATTTAGATGTCCTACTACATATCAGTGCTCCATCTGTTTATGATAAAGAACAGAGGAGACGAGGAGAGATATTGAGAAGCATCCTGAATCATCATCCTCCTCCTCATCTTCATCATGATCATTCTCAACATCAGCATCATCATGATCATTCTCAACATCAGCATCATCATGATCATTCTCAACATCAGCATCATCATGATCAAGATCATCATCATCCTCATTATCATGGAGGACCATACATACCATATGGTAGGCCAACAGGGCCAAAATGAGTGAAATTACATGTCAAAATGTACACGTACCTAGGTATTAACATGTAAGTTTCATTCGTTTTGGCCCTGTTGGCCTTCCATAGCCTGGAAGAAACTTGATCATCATCATTATGAAGGAGGAGTTCACACTCTTACACATGCTCCTGAAGAACCAGAAGAGTCAGTTCATGAGCAGCTCTTTAAACACACACACACACACACACACACACACACACACACACTTCACACTTCAGTTGGGTCATATAAAACACTTCTCTGTCCAGCTCATACATGATGTTAGGGTGAGTTTCTTCTTCTTATTTTCTTTTTATAATATCTATTTTGTAGATTCATACTTTCATACTTTTCTCATAGAAAACAAGACATAAACCTCCACTCATGTTTTTTTAAGATTTAACTGCAAGTTTATCTTCAAAATATGCGTTTTGTTAAAAATCAATCAATGTACTTTTATTATTTTGAATGTACGGTGATAGGACTGAAATATATTACAGAACTGTGATGAGATGGGATTTGTTTCTGGATGAAATATGACCTGCTGAGATATCATTACACTTTTGTCCACACAATAATTATACAAAGTAAAGGGCGAGTTGCTTATTTGTGTATCTGTATTGTTCAAGAGCACATGAGTAAATGTTTACTTGAGTTAGTTATGAATGGAGCTGACATGAAGTATGATATGATATAATAACTACTATACATTAGTTTTATTGGACTTTGGTTTAGAATGTCTATGGATAGATCAGGCATGAAAACTGTTGAAGTGTATCCTGTGAATGACAGGATTATAATCTGATAATGTGTTGTTTTCCAGGTGAATGTGATGATTCGACGGGTCAGCCGGGTGTGTGGAAATGTTTCACATGACCCCTGACCTTTACTGCTAGACCCAATACAAGACGCTGTGGCCCTGATCCTGTTACCATGGACGTACATGTGCATCGGACGCCTCATTTCGGCCTGAATGACCATCAGCCGGTGAATATTAACACGCGCACACATGTTGTGTTAGTGAGAGATTTAGTCAGTGTGTGTCACACTCTCTGATGGAAGAATGTTATTGTGTAGTAAAGTCAAGAATGCAGTAGAACATGTGAGACGTCTTACACAGAACCTGCAGGTTCAGTATCACAATGCATTCTACTGTAATGACACAAAGACTTAAACATTTATTATTATTAGTCATTTAAACCTTTGATATGTTCAGTATCGCTTTAAATACATTCCGAGACTTTTAAAGAGTCATAACCTGTTTTATTTACTGATAAAGCCAAATATTTGGGATGATCTGAACTTCAATGTAAAGATGAACAAAATAAACTTACATAGTGCAGAATAGTACAAACCATCTAACTGTTATTTACATTATTCTAAACAAGTTATTTATTTTCTTTACTCTTCAAAATATTTATATAAACATGGTTGTACATAAATATTGTTCCAGGTTTTAAGAAAGCTCTAGAGTTTAAGTATTTTCCTCACATTAACACAAGTTGTGTCTGTAAGCATCCACCCTTAAAATCTGTCAGAAACCTCAAGGACCCGAATACTGTTCCAGTGTACATAAGCAGACTAGAAGATATTTTTATTGCCGTTACACTGCATGACAGCTGCTATCTAAAACACAATCCCTTCCCTTGTGACATTATTGTGTAGATTGTAATCTGATAACAACTGTACACACACAAACTTACACACAAATCAGCTGCTCACTGCACAATAATGTGAAGAAAACCTGGTTTTAACATTTCAATGTAAATGTGAAGTGTGTGTGTGTGTGTGTGTGTGTGTCATGGCTGCCATTGACAGGCTGTTGAGGGTGAAGGGCGTATACACAAGAGCAAATGAACAAGAAGCCCACTGTTCACACACATACACACCCAAACACGCGCACACACACACGCACACCTTCACATGTGAGAGTAGTCTGTTTTCTTCATAAGTACAGTCTGTGTGTTCTCATGTCTCTCTCTCTCTCTCACACTCTCTCTCTCTCTCTCTCTCTCTCTCTCTCTCTCTCTCTCTCCCTCTCCCTCTCCCTCTCCCTCTCCCTCTCCCTCTCCCTCTCCCTCTCTGGTCTCTCTCTCTCTCTCTCTCTCTCTCTCTCTCTCTGGTCTCTCTCTCTCTCTCTCTCTCTCTCTCTCACTCTCTCTCTCTCTCTCTCTCTCTCTCTCTCTCACTCAGTTCATTCAAATAGCTTTATTGACATGACAAGAGTACATATTTGCATTGCCAAAGCATTATAACTACATAGAGAAGAATAATAACCATTATAATAATAATATTTCACTCTCTTATTCTCTCTCTCTCTCTGTCTCTAGGAAGATGATCTTCAGTTCCTCAGTCTTGAGGAGCGTGAATGTATCTTGTTTTTTGAGGAGACCATTGGTTCTCTGGAGGAGGATCTGGAGAATGATGGAAAGAGAATATCCGCACAGAGGAACGTCCCTGCTGAGATGCGTCCAGCCTCCTATGAGAGAGACCATGACATCATTGATCTAGTGCACACTACACCTGATCTCAAACACACAAACATCATGCCAGGTATTAAACAACCACAGAACACACACCACAGGCCACATTTAAATTCCGCTCTACATCATGATGCAAACTTACACTTGGAAGAGATTACAAACTCACTGTGAAGTGTCCTTTGCATAATGACCACTACTTTTTAATAATAGGATTTGAAATCAGCATCATTTTAAAATTGAACCATGTTAAAGACTTTCTTAAATTATACTTATGAATTTCTATTCCAGATTTTCAAAAGCTGGTTGTACCTCCAGAGACCCACTTTGAGATGAAGCCCCAGCGTGAGCCCAATATAAATTTTCCTCCACATTTTAACATCTCTCTTCCTTCTGAGGAGGGTGGACACCAGCCCCCTCCCGGTTCCATCCCCACCCCTGTCATCATTGCCAGTAAGATCGCAGAGCAGCAGGGTGCCAGCAGCACATCTGCATCACCTTCAGCTCTGCTCCAGCACAGACGCAGTCTGGAGTTACCGCAGAACGCTGTGACCAAACACGGCCCTCCAATTCACGCCAAGCCCACGCATCTCCCCAACAACATCAGCCTGTTGCTCGGCAGTCGGGAAAACATCCCTCATTCCATCGCAGCAGAAGCGGTGAGCGTGCAGGAGAAACGGGCACAGATGCTAGCTAACCTCAGCAGCTCAGAGCACCCTCTAGATGGAGGAGAGCCGTCCTGTGTTCGCAACCTTCCCATGCGGAGCGTGTCGTTTCGACAGCCAACACCAGAACAGTCCAGGTTGGAGGCCCTGTCAAAGTTTGGACTAGCTCAGAGACGAGCGCAGTCGCTCATGCAGCCCTCTACGGGATACCTGAACCAAGACAGCAGCAGTACTAAGGCCGCTCTTAGGAGTAACAGCAGTGCCGCATACCCCTCAAGGCACACAAATGAGTCCAGTGTCGCAAACTTGGCCATCAATCAAAACAATGGTTCACAACAAAGTACACCTAAAATTTACGGCACGGACACCATCGACTGCGCCCTGACCCCCAGCAACCCGGACAGAGAGGACATGTCTAGTGTTTCTCCAGGGTTAACAAGTGCCGAGATCAGACACAGTGATTTTAACAGCTATGGTGGTAAGAGCATCATCTTAAACCCCACAACATCCATCAAGTCCAACCAAAACGCCTCACCAGTTTCCTCCCCCAAACCAGACACTCCAGAAGTCCAGCTTAATAGTTTTGGAGGTTGGTCCAGAGTCATGAACCCATCTGTGCCGCACAGAGAAGAGCCAAGCTCCGCATTCAGCACGTACAACCAATCACCACCCAACACACCTCACATCAACCCACTCAACACAACTCCCATCAGCCCACCCAACACACCTCACATCGGCCCACTCGACACAACTCCCATCAGCCCACCCAACACACCTCTCTTCGGCCCACTCAACACAACTCCCACCAGCCCACTCAACAACTACGGAGCCAGATCCAAGACCTTCTCGCAAGTTAATGAGGAAGATCCCAAATCATCTTCCAAACCTGCCGCGTCCAGACCCCCCCCGCGTCACTCTGGTCCACTGAGCCCCACCAAGCCAAGAAGTCCACCGTCCCCAGAGCTACGCCGCAAACCTACAGCCAAACCATCCTTCCGCACCCAAGGAGTAACAGTCCAGTTCTCTGGGAAAGGAACCACAAATGAAGCTAGACGCGATGCTTTACGCAAACTTGGACTGCTTCGAGGAAATCCTTAAAAGTTTATGTCAAACGCTAACTTGTGGCCAAATGGTACTAGTCCGTTTCTATTGTGTGCTCAAAACTTCCAAGTAAAGTGACAAGAAGTGTCTGTAAGCACACTGTGAGGTGCCATCAGCAGAAACAAAATATACATACACACACACATATATATATATATATATATATATATATTAAGAGAGAGAGATTTCTTCTAAAGTTTTTGTTGCTTTATTTTTATTGATTAGTTAACATTCTTAAGTTTGAGTTTTCTAAATGTATTGTTTGTTTAAGCATTCATATAATTTGTCATGAATTGGCTAATTTAAATTTTAAATGTTTTTATAGCGGTTGTAGCAGATGAACCTAGTATTCATAACTTTAAACATTTACCTTTCTAAAGTTTATTTATTTTGCTTGCATGTTAAGGTAGTATGCTGTGTATCTAATATGTCAACTCCCCAAAGTGTTTGTGTGGCTATTCTTACCGATTCATTCAATATATTTAGATACTGTCCTTATTCTGAGTTGGGAACTTAGACGTGTTCCTTATTCTTGTTTGAGATTCATATTTTTCTTTAAAATGAAAATGTTCACCTGGTGAAATCGGGTGTGTAATACCTCATGTTTGTCACATTGTCTGTACACACGCTAGTAGTTGAGTTTGAGCCAGTGTGTTATAATTTTGCATTTATTCTTTTAGTCTGCTCTCTGTCTGTTTTTCCTCAGCCCTGGACCACAGGAGAACCTATGCTAGTCTTTAAGTTAAACCACATAGATCTAAATCTAGATCCTGCTCTGGAGGAAAAACAATGAGGTTAAAATCTCCAACAACCAGCAATCCCATGTGTGTGACCCAAAGAAAGTTTTAATTCTGTGTGTGTGTGTGTGTCACGTGTTTTTTAGTGTGAATGTGTTTAATGTGTGTTAATGTATTTTTTGACTCCGGTCTCTTGCTTTCAACAAAGCATATTTTGAAGGATATAACATGTATGATTGTGAACTCATAGCACGCACACACACACAATAAAAACACACACTTAAACCTCTTGGCGTATATGTTAACATGGTTATCTATTATATACTACAATTGTTTTCAATAAAGACTTTAAATTAAAATTCATTTGTACTTCTGAATTACATCAGACAGTAGATAACAAACAGATAAAAAAAAACTCTCACAAACACATTTATCAGAGGTGTTTATTTAGGCAACTGAGTGAAAAGTTGAAATTAAAACAAGTAGAATCACTTCACTGTATCTCTGTATGCTATCACATCTCACTGATAACATGAAGAGATTCAAAACACAACCAACACAAGTGAAAGAAAATCCCAAACAAGATCGCATCATATAAAAGTCTTTCTGTAAATGACACGCACATATGCCTTCAGATGAGACACGTTACATGATTCTCTTGTCTAATCTGAGTCAGGTATCTGTCACACCCACAGACACGTTTCTATCTGGTTTTACTGCATTCTGAGCGGCTGTCATACAATAACATCACTATCGCTAGATATAGTGAGCTCACCCGAACACAGCACTGACTCGACACGCTTTGCTTTCCAGCATCAGAGAGAGAATTCAGCACATGGACACAAAAATGACACGGAAGGTCACTTTACGGCAAAAAGGAACAGCTGCGGTTATCCATGCACATCAACGTATGGCATTCCAACGGTGAGAATAATATCAGGAAAAAGAATAGAAGAGATGGAGTAAAGCAACTCGAACATGAGCTGAAGTTTAAGTGATCCGCTGACCGTTCAAGTGAACTGACAGTTCGAACACTGGACGATATCAACCATCAAAAGAAGTCACCTGTGTGTTAAAACACAGTCACTTCAGTCCTCACTCACTCCCGAGTGTGTGTGTGTGTGTGTGTGTGTGTGTGTGTGTGTGTGTGTGTGTGTGTGTGAGTACAGAAAACTTTTCTACACTCTTATATTGTTTGTGTTCATGAATGTGTGTATGTTTGTGTACGTGTTGGACTCCCTCTCCATCTCCTCCAGCTGTTGTTGCTCCTCTCTGGTTGCCGTGGTGAAGCTGGAGTCAGGTGGGTCTGTCCATAATAGATGGGTCTCCATCCCAGAGCAGGTGGATCCAAAGCACGCTGTCTGCCAGTCTGTTTCTGTCTCTCTCTTGTTTTGACTCCATCATTTGTTCATTCTGACATCATCAGCGTCTCCTGAAGGACAGTCAGAGGTCAGCAAAATGAAAATTAGTGTTTTATATATTTCTCTTCATCTGTGTGTGTGTGTGTGTGTGTGTGTGTGTGTGTGTGTCTAACCTGCCGCCAGTTTTGAATATGAGGTCAGCATTCGGGGCTCCTTTGGGGTGCTGGTATCGCGGGCGGCGCTCTCTGTTTGTGTTGGCCGGTGCTGGTCTCTGAGCGAGGGACTGCATCATCTCTACACCCACACATATATAACAATGAATCCCAGTGAGAAATGATCTGCAGAAATAAAATGAGACCGAGAGGAGTGTGTCTTACCCTGATAATCCTCTTGCTCCTGACGCTCATTGATGTCCAGTGTGAGTTTCTTCATGCGCATCCGCTCCTCTTGCTCAGCCTGCTGCTGGTTAAAATGATTCGCAGCCAGGTGGGACGACAGCGGAACATTCAAGATCTTAAACTACAGAGAGAGAAAGAGACAGAGAGAGAGTAAGAGAAACAGAGAGAGAGTCAGAGAGACAGAGAGAGAGAGTCAGTACACAGACTGAGAGCATTTTCATTATTTACTATATTCTTATAAAACTTAACAATTAAATATGTTTTTTAAGCAAAAATAAAGGAATTTTGCCTGATCGTTGAGCCACAGTAGATAAAAAGAAAGAATGTGTGACAGAAACAGAGTGTGAGTACACGTATGTGTATGTCTGACTGTCCAATAGTGCAAGAGTTGTGTGCTGTATTTACACTTCCAAAGCCACATCCTGAACACACTCTGCAGACCCAAAACCCATCCAACACACGTACGCTCAGGCACAAACACACTAATATGTGCCCGAATGAATGCTCGCACACTGACTCACAAACCTGCTGTTTGTTGCCTTTCCGTGTGAGCATGACAAACTGCATGGTGTCACTAATGTCTGTGTCTGCATCTGCCGTGCAGGAGGGTGCAGGGTTTTTCTTCAGCTGACTCTTTAACTGCAGAGGAATCGCCACATCCAGCTGATGGACCTTCACAGCCTCTCCACTGCGCTGCTGCACTCACACAAACAAACAAACAAACAAACAAACACACACACACACACACACACACACACACACACACACACACACACACACACACACACACACACACACACACACACACACACACACACACACACACACACACACACACACACACACACACAAATAAATAAAGTAGTAAAGAGAATGGTACAGAGCCCACTAAAAGAGGCAATGTTAAGGTCCTGAGTGCAAGATGATGTTATCAAGAAGATTGATGATAAAGATGTGAGACACACCTGCAGGTTTTCCAGCATCATCTTGTCCAGCGCCTGGATGAAGTCCTCATCCTCTGCACACGCCACATGTTTGAGCCCTCCACCGCGAATCATCACCTCCTGACCAACGAGAGAAGAGTGTGAGATAAAAGCAATGATGACCTCTCTAATCTTAATGGGACCAGTGACTCACATTATTCTCCTCATCAGTCTCGTTCTCTTTGTTAGAGTCTGTAAGATAGTCAGTGTTCTCCTCTTCCTCATCATGTTCCTCTTCCTCATTCTCTGAGGCCTCCTTCAAATGTGAATCGCCAAGTTAGTCAATATAACTTATGATATTTGAGTTCAAGGACGCTTTACCAAACATTTACATTGTATGTGTTCTACAAGGTCATTTTCATTCTTTCCCTCAATTATAAACTTGTTTTAATTACAGCACTTAAATGATCTGATCATTACAGGGGGGGGCAGAGTTTACAGCTGTCAACTGAGAACAGTCACCTCCTCCTCAGGATCATTCATCTCGCTCTCGTTTCCAGACTGTTCTTCTGTCTCGGCCCCTCCCTCATCTTCATCATCATCTTCCTCTTCATCCAGAGCCTCATTCTCAGTCATCATGCTGGAGGAGCGGCCGTCTTTTGCTAAACCTGAACACCCACACAGACACAAAGACACACTGAGGAATGTGGCTCCTGACCATACAGCATCCGGTTTGTCCAAGAGATAAAAATACACCAGCATTACAAATTTTCACCTGGTAAAACCAGAGAAACAACAGCATTCCAGAAAAAACAATTGACTCTTTTTCTTCTCTTGAACTGACACGATTCCACCTGCTGAAGGAATGCAGCTCTTTATCCTCACGTCACACACGGCGTGAAGAGAGTATGAGTATGAGGAATGCTGACAGACAGGAAACCAATAGAAGAGCTGGCAGAGCCACACACGCGCGCACACGCGCGCGCGCGCGCGCGCGCACACACACACACACACACACACACACAGTATTTTACCCAGTTTGACGAGGAGCTCTTTTTCCAGCTGGGTGACCTGAGCGCAGGCTTCATCCAGAGACGAGCATAGCTTCATTTTGGGTCGCAGTAACTCCAGCGTGTCTGTTATCATGTACTCGATATCAATTGGGAATGGCTGCTCTTTAGTCCACACTTCTAAACTCTTCTTCCACCATATATACCTCTACACAAACACACACACACACATACATACATGACAATTAATATATTATGTTTGTGTTTTATCAATTTTTACATGACCTGCTTAAAAACAAAGCATTCAAAACCTTTAATAGATCACAATGTTGTTATCTTTGGAGGGCTAAAACTCCTCTCTGGAAAGCCTCTCTGAATGGCTGGTATAAATAAAGGGGGGTGTTAACCTGGAAGTAGATGAGGAAGCAGTCAAGTTTCTTCTTGCTGGATCCACGGTCAAAGTACTGTCCGCAAGTGTCGAGCAGGGTACAGACCAATCGTATGCGGAACAAGTGCTCGGGAGGGTCAAGTACGCTGGCAGAGCCATCAGTGTTCACACCGAAGGAGATGAAGGAGAAGAGGGTTCGGAAGATTACAGCAGACTCCACCATACGATAGTTATATAGCTCCCCCAGAAACTTAGCACTACTAATACGCCGCTGGTTAAACTTGGGCTGATTCACCTGAAAAACAAAACACTTTCATCTAGGAGTTTTGCGGACACAAAGCATTAAAGTGAAATGTTTTAATGGTAATATGTGTTCTGATCCCATTTCATCAAATAAGGGCACAAAATGGACATCACCCTTCTGTGCCTTTCAAGACGTAATGTGATTGATTACTGTCATAACAACCAGTGATGTGACATAATTTTTTGAAGTAAAACACACACACCTCCATGCCCAGTCGGATGTCTTCCAGCACACCATCCACTACATGAATGCCTACGTCCTCCTGATACGCCACCAGACCAGCCAGCAGGTTGGCTACGCAGTGAATGCTGTTGTATTTGACATTCCAGATGTTGACCATACAGCATATCAGATAACTCTTAACTTCAGAGTCATGCCATGGTATCTTCCTCATCTGTCTCAACACCTTCACATACACATGAAATGAACACATATATAAAAAACATCCATTAGGGTGTTGTGTTACAGCTACACTTAAATTTAAGTGTAGGAGTCATGACATACTTTCTCAGTGGTGACCTTGGACAGATCTTTATAGAGGAGTTTACGCATGTACTCCTGCAGCGGGGGTCTCTTCCTGCGGACTGTCTTTTCCATGGGTGGAGGGTTACAGTAGTAGTAGGCGTTCTCTACCATCGTCACATAACGCACGTCTAGATGTTGAGCTTGTTTCTTACGCATCATCTGATCCTGTGAACACAGAGGTGTAAGTGTAAATGTTGTGTGTCTGAGTGCATCTATGTGTGTGTGTGTGTGTGTGTGTGTGTGTGTGTGTGTGTGTGTGTGTGTGTGTGTGTGTGTGTGTGTGTGTGTAAGGACTGACCAGTAAGACACTGGTGCGCAGATGAGACTCTGGTGAGCGGAAGAGAAATCGTCCACAAGTCTCCAGCAGCGTGCACGCCATCTCAATGTGATGATGAGAGAAATCAGACAGCAGCATCTGCAAACAAACGCACATGCATATACACACACTCAGTTTTAGAAAAACATCGGAGTAAAGATGATGTATTTTATCAGGTGTCTTTCTCACCTTCAGACAGTGTAGAGTGTCAGTTTTAGAAAACATCTTAAATTTGGCCAACTCTCCGATAAATCTCACAGTCTTATTCTTGGTCTCGATGTTGATTTGATCTTTCTTTCTGATCTATGAGAAACACAGACACAGTTCACTCACACACTAACTCACCCAACACGTGTTTATTCAGTTATTCTGATGTGTGTGTGTTTTCCTCACATGGAAGCGGAAATCTCCCTTGAGCATTGAGCAGAGATCTTCTGCTACATCAGACATACACGGATGAAGAGTGGCCACTAGACGAGCATAAAATGGCAAGAGATCCAACCTGAACACCACAAACAAACAAACAAACAAACACAACATACACACAAATGAACAGAGCTGCAGCATCATCTAGTGTTTATAAGAGGAACTGAACACACACCTCTGACGGGGGACAGTGAAGAGAGCCCGAACCAACTTCCTGCGGTTTGATTTTGTGTTCATGTTCATACAGAAGTCCATTCCAGCCTGAGAATACAAACACACACACAAAACAGAGAATCAACTGTCAGTACATCAATACTGTTTCCATGTGTGCATTTCATTTTTGTTATCAAAGTCTTTTACTTTATCAACGAGGTCTCTGTTGATGCAGTTTGGCAGCTGTTGGATGAATGCATCGACGATAAGTTTGAGATGAGAGCCGGTGCTGGTCTCCTCATCCTCTTGTTCTACACAAACACAAACCATTACAACCACATTTATCTGTGGTGCATTGCATGTTTTCTTTGTATATGTACCTGTCTCATCCAGTATTTTCTTGGCCAGTTCTTCACTCTCAGTCTCATCAGCTGTGTCGAGATCCAGAGGATCGTCTGTGATATCCAGAGCCTCCAGCTCCATCTCCAACTCCTCAGTGCTGTTACCCTCACGCTCCTCTGCAACACAAACATAATTCCTTAATGTACAGATCATTTTAATCAACATATCCTCTAATGCAGCAGATAATGAGCAAGTACAGAATACCTTTCTTGATCTGTCCGCTCTTTTCGTTGTCTTTGAAGAGGATGGCAGGAACAAATGCCTTTAGATCCACCAGATTCTCATAGAAGTTACGAGCATCCTCATCCTCCCAGATCCCTCCCTCCAGATCATACTCTCCTGGCTTTCCTGGGGTGAAGATATCGATGCCTGGACCGTGTTCTGTGACAACAGAAATGGAACATGACATCAAACAGAAGACATATAAAACATTACAGTGATGATGTGCAGAAGAGATGGAGCTCACACCTTCCTGGACGGTTTTATCTTGTGGAAGTTCAGGCATGTTTTCATCCAATAGATCAGCCAGAGTCTGTGTGTTTGCCAGGAGTTTCTGATAGGAGGTGGCAAACTCTTCATACTGCTTGTGTCTGTCTTCACTGAGTTCTCCTTTAGAGTGAAGAATACGTCTAAAGAGAGAAAACAAAACCTGTGTGTCATGACTTCATTCATAACAGATCTAGTCTATGATCTACTTCACACTCACCGGTTCTGTCTCTCAATGTTTTGTAGTTCTCTGTGATCTTTCTTCAGGTGTTTGGTGAGGGAGGTGAAATATTCCCTTAGAAGGTTCTGGAACGGCTGCTGTTTCTCTGCATTGATGATCTGACTGGGTGGGAAGGACAAGCCATATTTCTCTGAAGCATTTTTCACTTTCCGTGGCATAAGACCTGCGACGTCATCGCCACAGTGTTTGCAGAAGCTGATGATGACCGACACGTGGGTGTGAGTCTCACGGTCAGCACCAATGATGTTCTTCAACTGTTCATAAATGAGCGACAGCCCCTCTTTATCCGTGAAAAGACCCACGATGGTGAGCTCTGCGATGAAGCGCAGATCAGTGCGCAGTTTGCTCACGTTGGGTGTCTTCTCATCTTTCCTGGCCTCAAAGTGTCTCTTCCACGCGGCCAGCAGCAAAGGGGCGAACTCTGAGTAACGCTGGTGAAACAGAGAGCAGAGGTGTACGGCACAGCCCACGTCAGAGATCTTCAGCTTGGCCTCCACCATGGAGCTCACAGCCTCACCGATGTATTTACTGAGGTTGAGGGAGTTGAAGTCTTGAGAGAGGGAGACACGCTGCTGCTCCGTGAGCGTTCTGAG
The DNA here is from genome assembly GCA_033220385.1 of Triplophysa yarkandensis. Taxonomy (NCBI): domain Eukaryota; kingdom Metazoa; phylum Chordata; class Actinopteri; order Cypriniformes; family Nemacheilidae; genus Triplophysa; species Triplophysa yarkandensis. The sequence continues at coordinate 2,827,620 of CM065661.1, read as the reverse complement.
CTTCTTGACAAACGCTGTGTTTTTCTTCAGACTGGAGTCGAGACGACTGAAGAAAGCTTCCTCCGGGCGCATCTCCTGCGCGTGTTGGTTCTTACCGCGGAGATCCTTTCTGCAGTGATTGCGCTCCCACGCTTCCTGATGGAGCTGCTCGGCCTCCTCCTTCTCCCTGATCACACACACACACACACACAAAACTTTCAGTGCTTTGAATTCTACGTCATTAAGAGATTTGTAATTTTCTCTTACTTGAGTTGAGCAGCCTCCTCCTCTTTCTGTCGCCTGGCTTCCTCCTCCAGCAGCTTCTTTTCCTGCTCCTCCTGCTCTCTCTTCTCATCCTCTTCTTTCTTCTTCTGCTCCTCCTCCGCCTTCAGTTTCTCCTCCTCTTTCTTCTTTCTGTCTTTCTCTTCTTTTCTTTTCTTCTCCTCTTCTGCTCGTCTCTTCTTCTCTTCTGCCGTCTTTCCTCCTTCTTTCTTACCGCTCATTTTGTTCTCATCTTTGCTCTTCTCGCGGGAGACGGCGGTCTGTCTCTCAGCGTCTCCTTCCTTGTTGCTCGTCTCTTTCTCGTCCATGTTTGCAGACTTCTTACGCTCAGCGGGCATAACTGCTCCTGTAAAATAAAATAGAATAAATAAGAACAAATGACCAATTCTAAATATTACATAGCTATTTATATAAGAATAAAATAAGTGTGAATCACATCAAATGAATTAGGTGATTTATATACATGAGTCATTTGAAGTGGATCAAATAAATCTGGATGTGAATAAAATTAATTCTTGTCTTGTTAACTTTTATAAACTTTTATAATCCACTTCAACACAAAAGCAATAAACTTATAAGTGACAAACAGATATTATATCAGTTTAAATTATTAAACTATTGACTTATTTCTTGATAAAGGAATCCCAGGATGCTCTGCGTTATAATCTGCTAACATTATTGGTCCATCAACATGCACTTCCGGTTCCGGTACAAACAAGTGTACTCAAAACCGACACATAAACCCCAGATTGAACTATTTACTGACTTTATGTTGTTTTATTTTATTTATAAACTATTTAACACACAAAACACAAATAAACAAACAATCACATAAGTCGAAAACTCTGCAATAATAAAATCCGTAAAAATGAACAAATTCAGTCTGCCTTTCACGTGCAGCTCGTTTTATACACAATCTATGTTGTGTAAATGTATAATAATAATAATCAGTAAATGCTTTAAAGTTAATTATTTTTATTTGATTCATACAGTGTTTACGAATTAGCATTAGCCGTTAGCTGCTGTGAGGCCGCTCGTATGTCAAACGTTGACCCTTTAATGTCATAAACAGTCAGAAATCAGTCAAACACAGAGATTTTCACTCACACACAATCATTAAAATGTTTTTGTACAGGAAATGTTCGTCTTACCTCTTGGGTTTGTGTTTATATTCTTATGTTAAGTGGGTACATGACTGCGCGTGACAGTTTCTCTGTCAGGACCCCTGAATGTGGCGCTCTAACCGCGCCTGATCAAAAACGCGAACATCATTTTAAAATAACAATAAAACTAAAACAATTATTTACATGGAAAATTGCACGAATTGTCGATTATTTTTTACTTGTTCGTTTAAGTGATCTGATTAGTTCAGTAGCAGTATCCACTTTTATCCCTGTAACACATGTTAGATGTCTAGATTTAAACATATGTCAGTTTTGATGGATTACAAAAGCTGTTAATAATATTTAAGTTATAGAGAGTTATAATAATCCTTTATTAGTGACGCTGTTGTTGTTATGTGTGGCCTGCAGGTGGCGATGTTAACATATAATTAATAATAATGAGTCTGGATTCATCTCTTCAGTCTTTCATCAGGTTCTCATATATATAATGTCAATAAAATAAACCAATAAAAAAGATGTTTTCATTTTAGGAGGATGATGATGATGAGGAGGGGGGTGAGAATGAGGATGAGGAGGGGGGGATGAGGGGGTGAGGATGATGATGAGGAGGGGGGTGAGGATGATGAGGAGGAGGATGATGAGGAGGGGGGTGAAGATGATGAGGAGGAGGATGATGAGGAGGGGGGTGAGGATGATGAGGAGGATGAGGGGATGAGGAGGAGGAGGATGAGGGGGTGAGGATGATGAGGAGGATGAGGGGATGAGGAGGAGGAGGATGAGGGGATGAGGAGGAGGAGGATGAGGGGGTGAGGATGATGAGGAGGATGAGGGGATGAGGAGGAGGAGGATGAGGGGGTGAGGATGATGAGGAGGATGAGGGGATGAGGAGGAGGAGGATGAGGGGGTGAGGAGGATGAGGAGGAGGATGATGAGGAGGGGGGTGAAGATGATGAGGATGAGGAGGAGGGGGGGTGAAGATGATGAGGAGGGGGGTGAAGATGATGAGGAGGAGGGGGGGTGAGGATGAGGATGAGGAGGGGGGGGGGATGAGGGGGTGAGGATGAGGATGAGGGGATGAGGAGGAGGAAGAGGATGATGGGATGAGGATGAGGAGAATTAGGGGGTGAGGATGAGGGGGTGAGGATGAGGATGAGGATGATGATGATGACGATGATGATGATGATGATGATGATGATGAAGATGATGAAGATGATGATACGAGCAGATGCATGATCTGAGAATAAAAGGACACTACACTTCATTCTCTAATAATGTGCCATCACATTGGCTGGCGGTGTGGGTAAACAACACCTTTTATGCAAAGACTGGGATTTGTCATTGTGAAGGTGACATTATTCAAACACTGGTGTTAAAATGCACGTCATATACATTGAGAGCACAGTGTCATGTGTACAGACTTCAGGACTAAAGTCTTTAATCCTCTGTAGTGTTATATCACTGGGCTCTCAGGTCTTCTTTAATGGCTTTATAGAGTTGGACGAGGGTTTTCGTCCACAGCTCTCTCTGGTGTCCAGGGTTGGTCTGTTGGAGATGTTGAGCTGTAAA
>CM065661.1:2814669-2819669 GCA_033220385.1 Triplophysa yarkandensis | reverse complement strand
TGTGTGTGTGTGTGTGTGTGTCTGCGTGTGTGTGTGTGTGTCTGTTTGCCTGAGTGTGTGTGTGTCTTTCTGTCTGTCTGTCTGTCTGTCTGTCTGTCTGTCAGGCTCACCTGTCAAATTGATGTCATTGTATTACAGCAAACCTGATATTAAGTTGTTACAACAACGCACCTGTCAATCATAAAATTTGGTAAGAACTTTATTCCAGAAAAGTTTAGGAATATTTTAAGGGATATTATGTAACGTTAACTACACATACAAAATAGTATGCAAGATTATAATGAATGCAGTCCAAATCATTGCAATTAGTGTGCATTAGTATTCATGTTGAATAGTAATCATGTTGAAAATAGTACACAGCAGATTATAAATATCTGAACAGAAACACACACACACTTTGTGTATGTTGTGTAATTAGGGTATAGAGGTTTACATTCGAAGGCACATACAGACACACATGCATCCTCTTGCATGAATGATATAATCACACTAATGACCAAAATGGCAAAATGATAGAGAGAGAGAGAGAGAGAGAGAGAGAGAGAGAGAGAGAGAGAGTGAGAGAGAGAGAGAGAGAGAGAGAGAGAGTGAGAGTCCATGGGGGTTTCTGACAGCTTAATTGCAGGTGCGCGCGTTTAGAGGCAATTAAACTCGAGACACACTGACGGAAAGTTCAAGAAACTCTTGTGTTTAAGAAAAGTTTCAAAGAACCAATTCATCATCATCATCATCATCATCATCTTCATCCTTGTCATCCTCATCATCATCATCATCATCATCATCCTCATCATCATCATCATCATCATCATCATCATCATCATCATCATCATCATTATCTTCATCCTTGTCATCCTCATCATCATCATCTTCATCATCATCATCATCATCATCATCATTATCTTCATCCTTGTCATCCTCATCATCATCATCATCATCATCCTCATCCTCATCATCCTCATCATCCTCATCACCATCATCATCATCATCATCATCATCATCATCCTCATCATCACTCATCATCATCATCTTCATCATCATCATCACCATCATCATCATCATCATCATCATCATCATCATCATCATCCTCATCATCATCATCATCACCATCATCATCATCATCATCATCATCATCATCATCATCATCATCATCATCATCATCATCATCACTCATCATCACCATCATCATCATCATTATCCTCATCATCATCATCCTCATCACCATCATCATCCTTCTCATCCTCATCATCATCATCATCATCATCCTCATCATCATCATCATCATCATCCTCATCATCATCCTCATCACCATCATCATCATCATCATCATCATCACTATCATCATCATCCTCATCTTCATCATCATCATCATCATCATCATCCTCACCTTGATCATGTAAAACTGAATGTACCTCTGTAAAGAATCTCTGTGTATATTTGTTTATTGATAGTAAATCTAGTAAGTATTCTAGACATTTAATGTACACAGAGAGTGTGAACACCACGCACATGGTTTAAAGCAAGAAAGTCAGCATTTGTTTTTTGATCTGAACTATGGTGTCTGTTTAAAATATCAATCTTTACAACTTGTTTGTTAGATCAATGTTTCTCAAACTCTTGAAACTTGCAGTGAATAAAAGCTCTTTGCAGACAGACAATGAATTGACTTCTCTTTGAATGGATGTTTATCTGATCAAACACCAGACTTGAGTAAAGAGACTGAAAACAGCACGATTAATAGAAAACCACTGAAGCTTCAGCTGACAACGCAACTCTAGTCCATCTTATAAAGTCACTTCAATAACGTTACATGTATTGGAAGGAAGTCAAACTAATGCAGTATTATGAATATGACTCAGCCTCATTCTGTCAATCTCTGTCACTCACTGTACGGTCATTAACCATTCTTCTCTTTAATAACTGATGATTTATTTCTCAATGACTCTTCAATCTCCAGTCTGCAGGAGACGGATTCTGTTCATATGAGACGGTAATCCACGACCCGTAACCCCCCAACACACACACACACACACACACACACACACACACACACACACACACACACACACACACACACACACACACACACACACACACACACACACACACACACACACACACACACACACACACACACACACACACAAATAAAGATTCCTATTACTTCTGTCATAAAAAATATAAAATGAAATAGAATAAAGTAATTCTGAATGAAATCGTATAAAGAGTTTAGCAATAAAGAATTTTCTCTGATATATGTTCAGTTTGACAGCTGTGACTGCAAGAGCTTCTCTGTTTTCTGCTGATATGAAATAATAACTTGTTCAGTGAGCAGATATCTGTAATATCTACAGTCTAGTGCTTCTTTTTAAGGATGCTGTTAGAAAATGATAAAGTGCTCATCTGTGTCTCCAAAGAACCCACAGTAAACTACACGCTATAAGACACTGTAACAACCACACGCTGTTAAAACAGTCAGCACCAATGAAAAACACTCCTAGTGAAAAACAAGCCCTAGTGTGATTTCACACACACACACACACACACACACACACACACACACACACACACACACACACACACACACACACACACACACACACACACTGTAAATCTGATCGTTTGTTATTGGTTGTGTGGGTTTATCCTATAGAGTTATGAAGCAGATTCTCTTTGATAACAATCACTGCTTCTGACTTTACATGAACCCAGAAAGACATTTCTCGACATGTATAAGACAAAAAGCCCGTCTCTGTAAGTGGGATATAGATGGAATTGATTTGTATTAACAGTTGTACTATAAATATCACAGTTAAACTATAGCTACTTTAGTATGGCACCATCAAAATAAGAATTAAAATAAAATATTGATTGATTAATTAATTAATTAATCAATTAAATAATTATTCCTTAATTATTGAATACACTGAAGGTATTGTTAAACGTGGGTTTGTGTTTTATATTAAAATTAATGTTATTAATTTAACTTTATTGCTTTGATCATTTGATTGCACCATGAATTGAACAATTGAAAAATCAAAGCTTAAATAGATTCAATAACTATATTTTATGTGATCAGTTTATCATTTTTGATTATATAAACTTATCAAAAAAGAAATTCTACCTGGACCAGTGGCTGCTCATCACCAAGAGATTGGAAAAAGATAAGCTAATTCTCTCTCTGGTCTCTCTGGTCTCTCTCTCTGGTCTCTCTCTCTGGTCTCTCTCTCTGGTCTCTCTCTTTGGTTTCTCTCTCTCTGGTCTCTCTCTCTGGTCTCTCTCTCTGGTCTCTCTCTCTGGTCTCTCTCTCTGGTCTCTCTCTTTGGTTTCTCTCTCTCTGGTCTCTCTCTGGTCTCTCTCTCTCTCTCTGGTCTCTCTCTGGTCTCTCTCTCTGGTCTCTCTCTCTGGTCTCTCTCTTTGGTTTCTCTCTCTCTGGTCTCTCTCTCTGGTCTCTCTCTCTGGTCTCTCTCTCTGGTCTCTCTCTCTGGTCTCTCTCTCTGGTCTCTCTCTTTGTTTCTCTCTCTCTGGTCTCTCTCTCTGGTCTCTCTCTCTCTCTCTCTCTGGTCTCTCTCTCTGGTCTCTCTCTTTGGTTTCTCTCTCTCTGGTCTCTCTCTCTGGTCTCTCTCTCTGGTCTCTCTCTCTGGTCTCTCTCTCTGGTCTCTCTCTTTGGTTTCTCTCTCTCTGGTCTCTCTCTCTGGTCTCTCTCTCTGGTCTCTCTCTGGTCTCTCTCTCTGGTCTCTCTCTCTGGTCTCTCTCTTTGGTTTCTCTCTCTCTGGTCTCTCTCTCTGGTCTCTCTCTCTGGTCTCTCTCTCTGGTCTCTCTCTCTGGTCTCTCTCTTTGGTTTCTCTCTCTCTGGTCTCTCTCTGGTCTCTCTCTCTCTCTCTGGTCTCTCTCTGGTCTCTCTCTCTGGTCTCTCTCTCTGGTCTCTCTCTTTGGTTTCTCTCTCTCTGGTCTCTCTCTCTGGTCTCTCTCTCTGGTCTCTCTCTCTGGTCTCTCTCTCTGGTCTCTCTCTCTGGTCTCTCTCTTGGTTTCTCTCTCTCTGGTCTCTCTCTCTGGTCTCTCTCTCTCTCTCTCTCTGGTCTCTCTCTCTGGTCTCTCTCTTTGGTTTCTCTCTCTCTGGTCTCTCTCTCTGGTCTCTCTCTCTGGTCTCTCTCTCTGGTCTCTCTCTCTGGTCTCTCTCTTTGGTTTCTCTCTCTCTGGTCTCTCTCTCTGGTCTCTCTCTCTGGTCTCTCTCTGGTCTCTCTCTCTGGTCTCTCTCTCTGGTCTCTCTCTTTGGTTTCTCTCTCTCTGGTCTCTCTCTCTGGTCTCTCTCTCTGGTCTCTCTCTCTGGTCTCTCTCTCTCTGGTCTCTCTCTCTGGTCTCTCTCTCTCTGGTCTCTCTCTCTCTGGTCTCTCTCTCTCTCTGGTCTCTCTCTGGTCTCTCTCTCTCTCTCTCTCTGGTCTCTCTCTCTCTCTCTCTGGTCTCTTTCTCTGGTCTCTCTCTCTCTCTCTCTCTGGTCTCTCTCTCTCTCTCTCTGGTCTCTCTCTCTCTCTCTCTGGTCTCTCTCTGGTCTCTCTCTGGTCTCTCTCTCTCTCTCTCTCTCTCTCTCTCTGGTCTCTCTCTCTCTCTCTCTCTCTGGTCTCTCTCTCTCTCTGGTCTCTCTGGTCTTTCTCTCTCTCTGGTCTCTCTCTCTGGTCTCTCTCTCTGGTCTCTTTCTCTGGTCTCTCTCTCTGGTCTCTCTCTCTGGTCTCTCTCTCTGGTCTCTCTCTCTCTGGTCTCTCTCTGGTCTCTCTCTCTGGTCTCTCTCTCTCTGGTCTCTCTCTGGTCTCTCTCTCTCTCTCTCTCTGGTCTCTCTGGTCTCTCTCTCTCTCTCTGGTCTCTCTCTGGTCTCTCTCTCTGGTCTCTCTCTCTCTCTCTGGTCTCTCTCTCTGGTCTCTCTCTCTCTCTCTCTCTCTCTGGTCTCTCTCTCTCTCTCTCTCTCTGGTCTCTCTCTCTCTCTGGTCTCTCTCTCTCTCTCTGGTCTC
>CM065661.1:2788030-2814169 GCA_033220385.1 Triplophysa yarkandensis | reverse complement strand
CATGTGAATATACACACATATATACATTCATACACAAAAAACGTAAATATACAGTTGTGTAAATGTTACACACACCGGGTTAAATGAAACATTGAGTTGATTTTCTATAAGTGAACAGACATCAACACACGCTCAACACACAAACAGAACCATGGCCGTTTAAATATAGAATACCGGTCTACGCTTTAAAACGCTCGGCTGGGATAGAAATGACATGTTTTGCCAAACTGGATCAACATGGAATAACACCAGGTGAGAAAAAAACAGGAGAGGTTACACAAAAACATTGTGGACCATATCATCAAATCCATGACTCATTCACATGTATTGTTTATTAGTTACTGGAGACTTGAAATGCCTCTCGTCCAATCAGATGCAGGGATCTGTACTGCTGTATATGTAATACGATGATGTGACTGTGAGTATGGCATGATGGGATGGTAATGCATAGAGAATAACATAAATACAACACATCCATCTCATAGTAAACTGATGATTACGTGATATCTGAACGGTCATGATGACACATTCTGAGGTCGGTGTGTGTGTGAGATTGTTGTGTGTTCGTATGGATGGTTGTGAAAGTATAAAACACATCTGGTTAGTTGTTAATGCTCATGTTAGTATTAACAAAAAGAACAAAAAACTGCTTTCGAACGATTCTGAGACGGAAATGGTCTCCGGGTCTTTCAGACTTCACCACACACACACCTTTCATATGAAAAATAAGTTGTGTATAATCTATTACGTACATCCATTTGAAATGATGATGCAGTCCTTCATATTACTGTACATTTACTATTGTCCTCATGATAATATACAGATACACAAAGATGTGTGTAATTGACGTAACACCTTAACATTTATATTGCTCTTGTGGGTTGTGGAGTTAATGCAAAAACATTTAGTTCTGCGTTAGACAAAATGACTAAAGTAGATCTTCACACAACAGAATGATCCAAAACAATACACACGCTAAAGATGATGATGAAGATTTTGAGGTTTATGAGCAGTCGATCTTAAGTTTTCATTTTGTGAAGACACAAACCAGAATCACTGGGCTGTAACGTGATGACCCATTTCAGTTGTATTTAATAAAACGGTGGATGAAAAGTGTTTTTGTGCTCAGATAAACTGTGTGTGTGTGATTCAGTGGTGTGAGATTATAGAGTCTTTTTATCGGTCCCTTCAGAAGGCTGACCAACAGGACGATACATCAAAAAACACAGACAACCATGCTCAAGAGTTCGGTTATGCGCAGTCGCCCGCTGCCGTGTCCCGCGTACACAGGACAGTGGTCAATGTGAAGAGTTCCCCGCAATCCCATCATGCTTTGCCACACTTGCCTTTCTTCTCCTTCCGCTGGAACTTACGCAGTCGTCGAGTCCAAATGTCCCTCCACTGAATGACCAGACTGTTTTTATCCGCGAGTAGTCCCGGGCGCTCCGGGTTCGTGGGACCCTCGGCGGTGCCCAGGATGAGGAAGCGTTTGCCCATGTGTATGCGAGGACATTTGCAGGCCAGATCTTTCATGTGGACCCACAGAACGTGATCTCCTCTCTTCAGCGGATCGCCGCGGCTCTTGTACACGGACACCAGGTTGACGGTGAATTTGGCCCAGTCGCCGACAGTCTCCATGTCCAACACGCTGACCTGTACAGCTACACACAAACACCTATGTTTAGATTGAGAGGCATTAGGAAAAAGCTTTAAAATTGAAATGTGAAATCGTACCGTAGTCTTTTTTGCAGTATTTCTTCATGTTTATCTTGAGATTTCCCTTTGGCGGTTTACAGTATGATTCACAGTCTGACAACACACACACACATGAAAAAGACAATGTAATAACGCTCATGGAAGTGTTTATTTTTTACAATTGTATAATTTTTATCATATCAATTGTAAAAGTTCATAAAACTAATGGTTTAGCAAGACATAAACAATGCATATTTAAGATATAATAAAAATAAAATATAAACAAATATTTATATACAATAGACAATAATATCTGTCTGTATACAACCAGGCAAAATATTTATTTGTTTTGTATTGTTAAGTGTGTTTTTGTATTTAGAGGGAGTTTAGAAACAAAGAGACTAAATAACAGTCTGGTTTGTTGTGCTCCATAACAGTTCTGGTAAGTGGAGAAGAGACATTTATCATTGTAATGAGTAAAACAGAGGTGTGTGTGTGTGTGTGTGTGTGTGTGTGTGTGTGTGTGTGTGTGTGTGTGTGTGTGTGTGTGTGTGTGTGTGTGTGTGTGTGTGTGTGTGTGTGTGTGTGTGTGTGTGTGTGTGTGTGTGTGTGTGTGTGTGTGTGTGTGTGTGTGTGTGTGTGTGTGTGTGTGTACTCACCAGCTGGCTCTTCAGTAGTGCTGATCAGAGCTGTGGGCTTTATAACAGGGACTTCTGAAAGACACACATTCAAAGTTATATTAAATCCTAGATTTAAGATACTAGTTTCACGTTTAATGTATTATATAAATAAGGTGTTGATGAACATTCATTGTTTGTGTTTCTGCCACTCACTGATGCATGGAGCGACGGGCGATCGACTCTGCTGATAGCCTTTCGCACAGCGGTTGCAGGTGATGCCGGTCACCCCATCTTTACACGGACACTGACCCGTCGTCTGGTTACACGTTTTACCTGCAGCTCCCACCGGATGGCAGTCACATGCTGAAGGGAGAGAGAGAGAGAGAGAGAGAGAGAGAGAGAGAGAGAGAGAGAGAGAGTCAGCTCTACTGTGGTATACCTCAAGCCTATCAGTAAGGGTTTTCATTACAATACCAGTTGCTCAGCATCCTTCAAACCACCAGATACACAACCAGCATCCTCAAATCATGACAGTGGCACAACAATTATGATTTCTTGAAATATTACTGACTGGCTTAGAATGCATTTTATTTCATTACAATTGATATTTGTACATGACTGTCAATTCATAAAGATGTATTCATTCTAAAAGATGTGATCCTAAGCATCTAAACCAGTCAAAGCATGACCCTTGGCTCGGACACAAAACACTCCCATTAAAGGTGTCAGTCCCCGTCTGGTCCAGTTAATGTTGCCATGACACTCAATCTGTTACACACTTCCTGTGGCACACACACACACACACACACACACTCACACACACACACACACACACACACACACACACACACACACACACACACACACACACACACACACACACACACACACACACACACACACACACACACAGACACACACACACACACACACACACAGACACACGCAAGCGAGCACACACACTCACTCTGTACAGAGCGCTTCATCAGATTTATAAGAACATCATGGCTCAATGATAATATATTAAATGATGTGCTCTGTTACAGGAATTACACATGGTAACCAAAGACACACAACAACAAACACATGATCACCGGATGGAAAACAAGGAAAGAATTTCATACACATAAAGATGTTCTTACTTAACAAAACCAGTTTCAATACCACAAAATGTTTATAAACACAAAATTAACGTCAAACAGATGATGTAAAACACATCTAACATAACATTTCTACAGTAACATTGAACTCTTGTCATTTGAGGTCCTGAATTTCCGTTTCAATATTTTGAAAAATGATCTAAGTAATTGATTTACTTCAAATGATTTATTCAAGATTTATTCAAGAATTTGTATATTTATCTATGTTGTCTACAGTATATACATGTGTCCATGTTACTTATACATTATTATCTTTAACACAAATGGCTGTATTAATTAGTTCTTTATAAAATGTTTTAAAATTGTTCTTAAATGTTCTTCATTAAAAATACTTCCTTAATATTCGAACATAATATAAATAATAAAACACTAACATACTAATGCTGAGTTCATGGATATACAGTGAATAGAAAGTTTGATTCATGTCTCATCGTCGATTATCTCCACTCAATAATTCCCTTATTATCTCTCTTCTATCTCTCTTATGGCACATTAAAGGCATAAAACCCCTAAAACACTACTTCATAAAAAAGATAAATGTAAATGTGATATCAGTGTAATGACATTAATCAGAGTATTCCCTGCGAGGTTGTGTCATATATATATAAATGTAAAATATAAAATGAGAATGAAACACAGGTGATTGTTGGTTCTTTCTCTAAACCTTTATATGATCCTCTCATCAAGAGCAGACGTTTCTATATTATAAGAATGCTGTTGTGTATGTTACTGTAGTCTAAACTAGCATCCCAACATGTGTCTACACGTGTATGGGCACTGATGCGTGTGTGTTTTTCTTCCGTGGTGTCAAGACCCTTTGAAAGCAAACACACACACACACGGTTAATAGATAAGGGTCGAGCAGCTGTGGCATTTGCAGGTGAGAGCTGAAAGAGATTTTGAAAAGCTGTGACATTCATTTGTGTGTCCTCGGAATGTGAGGAATTCTCAGGTGGCGTTTCATTGAGATGATGAAGAAAGGTATCAGCGCTCGACATGAGCGTTATCAAATTAACAATGACAGCAACACAAAAGAGCTCATGATTAAAAGATGCTCTCTCTCTTACTCTCTTTGACACACACTCACAAATGCACACACACTTGCGCACCCGCACACACATATACGCACACACACGCACACACCCATACACGCAGAAACACACACCCATGCACGCAGAAACACACACACACACACAAACACACACACACACACACACACTTCAGTCACACATCATCAAATACTACACAGAGAATTAAACTCATTATTTGACCCTCAAACTCCTTGTTGACCTCTCTCACCCTTCATCTCTTTCTCATCCTGATTCGGTCTCTCGCCCTGCCTCCCTCATCCTCTCTCACCCTCTCTTTCCCTCTCACCCTGTCTCACTCTCTGACCACGTCCTTCTCTCTCCCCGTCTTTCCCTCTCTCCCTGTCTTTCTGTCTCACCCTGTCTTTCTCTTTCACACACTACTTTGCAGTTGCTAAGGAGTAATTATTTTACTTTTTATTGCTATTATTCATTGCTTAATCACTAAAATAATCAACACATCTTTTATCAAATAATCACATGAGTTAAGGATAGCTTTATCTTCAATGATGTGATTAAAAATTAGATTTAAACATATAAGCAAAACGAAATGTTGGATAAAACACACTTTTATATCCATATTAAATATTGCACGTCCACGTCCCATAAAACATAAAAACACATCTTTAATCTCTCATTTGAAATTAAGTTTTCCTAAGCAAAAAATTATTATTTTAATACTCAAGTTCTATAAAACAAATGATTGTGTGTGTGTGTGTGTGTGTGTGTGTGTGTGTGTGTGTGTGTGTGTGTGTGTGTGTGTGTGTGTGTGTGTGTGTGTGTGTGTGTGTGTGTGTGTGTGTGTGTGTGTGTGTGTGTGTGTGTGTGTGTGTGTGTGTGTCTGTGTGTGTACTGTACCTTTACAGGCTCTGCGGTGTGTGATGGGTTTGCCCATGTCTCTGTAGAATCCTTCTTTACAGTAATGACAGTGTCGTCCGGCCGTGTTGTGTCTGCAGTTCATACACACTCCTCCGCTCTTACGGCCCGACAGTTTATACAACTCCATATTGAAGCGACAGCGCCGAGCGTGCAGGTTGCAGTTACATGCTGTACACAAACAAAAGAGGATAGTTATTAATATGATCAATAATTTACATTTAACAAAAGTAAATGAGATATGAGTTTAAAAACAAGTAAGAGTATTAGCATTATTTGTTAAGTATTATTTATTTAAACACTTTTAAAATCCAACATGCCAGTCATTAATCCTAAAAAAAATTAAAGTTACTTTTTAGTTAAAAGAGATATTTTTTTCCGTATACTTAACAAATAGTCCCAAACATGTTTCTGACAAAGATCATTTTTTTGACAGACTCTCTAGTTTCTGTCCAAAATGCATCAGTAAGTTGCAAAACAATGTATTCTGAACAAGCAATATAAAAATTTTTTATATAAATATTTAAATATATAAATATTTAAATATTCAATGTAAATGTAATATTAAAAAAAAATCTTAATAAAGATATTTTTATTGTTTCCATGAATGACACTGAACAGAAATAAAATCCCATTTTAAAAGTAAGTTAAATATTTTATTATTGAAGGCGTTATTAAAATAATATTCATATGGCAAGACTTTAGACAGATGTACGACAGTAGTTTATAACATCAGTGCCATTGGTCAACACAGCCTGTGTGGCCTATATGATGTCATCAGAAAATATTTTTTTACAGTTTTAACAACGTAATGAAACTTTAGTTTCCAAAGACTTTTTATTCTTTTAGCAAGCATTCATAAATTGTGCACGGTAACATATGGAAAGCATATCTGCATGGTAAATAGAGTCCATTTTTAATTAAAGTGGACCAAGAAAAATAAAACCTGCAATAAAAAAGGTAGTCACGGTCCTCTTTTAAAGGGTTCATCTTTTTTAATTTAGGATTCAAAATGACCCGCTTTGTTCTTCATTGGGTTTGTTTGGGTTTGTCTGTGTGTGTGTGTGTGTGTGTGTGTGTGTGTGTGTGTGTGTGTGTGTGTGTGTGTGTGTGTGTGTGTGTGTTATTTCAGGGCCAATTTGTATGGAATTCTGTGGTTAATGAAACCTGCTCAGGCCATTCCAGCACACACGCACACACACACACACACGCACACGCACACGCACACACACACACACACACACACACACACACACACACACACACACACACACATGTTGGGGCTCATGAAAAGGGGGTGTAATTTTAGGGGGATTCTGGGCTAAAGTCAACAGGGTGAGATTACAGCAAATTCTGCTTGATAAACATCTGTAGGCGATGTGAGTGTGTGTGTGTGTGTGTGTTTCAGAGAGAGAGAGAGAGAGAGAGAGAGAGAGAGAGAGAGAGAGAGAGAGAGAGAGAGAGAGAGAGAGAGAGAGAGAGAGAGAGAGAGACCAGAGAGAGAGAGAGAGAGAGAGAGAGAGAGAGAGAGAGAGAGAGAGAGAGAGAGAGAGAGAGAGTGTGTGTGTGTGCTGTGTTGCAGAATAAGGGTGTGTGCATTTCTCGAAATGAAATTCCAAACCCTTGACAAAAAGCACATCCATTCACACCCAAAGAAAGAGCTACACACATATACTTTACGAGCAGCCGCACACACATACGCGCACGAAGGGGATTGAGTTATTAAAACACACAACCTCCGTCACGAACACTACTGGGGCATTTCTGTACGGGCTCAGATCGGCGAGAAGAATTTGGAAGCAATCACAAGCTGTCTCTGATATCCCTGGCCTTTTCTCAGGGCAGCGTTTGTGCCTTGAGCGAGGTTCGTAATCTAACGTTGTTCCAAGGGTCTTACTAAGTGACACCCCATAACCCTTTCTCTATTACAAGAGCTTTCTAAACACAGCTGAAAGCACTCAAACCTATTAACCCCGGGTTAGAGCCAACCCAGAACTCCAAATTCATTTATGTAGAGCAGTAACGTTACAGGTAAACTCACTGCTAGCAAACTACGCCCAAAAACACATGCTTCACCCATTGCATCCTTTCTAGAAATCATGCAGCAGATCTCTAGCTTAATGTAAAATGAAAAATTGCAAAATGTGGCCACCGCTGAAGTTGACGGGGTGGATCTGATTGCGAGGCTGCGTGGTAATTAGGGTGTTCCGAATGGTTGTCAGGGTGTTCTATGTTGTTGTCCGGGTGTTTTGGGTTGTTAAGGGTCTTCGGCACGGCTGTCAGGGTGTTCTTTGTTGTTGTCAGGGTCTTCTGCGCGGTTGTCAGGGTCTTCTGCGCGGTTGTCGTGGTGTAAAGTGTAGTTGTAAGGGTGTTTTGCGTGGTTGTCAGGGTCTTCCGCGCGGTTGTCATGGGGAACTATGTATTGTAAATGTGTTTTGCGCGGTTGTCAGGGTCTTCTGCGCTGTTGTCAGGGTCTTCTGCGCGGTTGTCAGGGTCTTCTGCGCGGTTGTCATGGTGTACTGTGTAGTTGTAAGGGTGTTTTGCGCGGTTGTCAGGGTCTTCCGCGCGGTTGTCATGGGGAACTATGTATTGTAAATGTGTTTTGCGCGGTTGTCAGGGTCTTCTGCGCTGTTGTCAGGGTGTTCTGCGTGGTTGGTGTTCGAAAAACCGCAAAATAATGGCTTTCACACAACATCACCTGCATGTTTTAACACACATATGCTTTATCGAGTAGGAATAACAGCTCATTTAAAATTCCATGCCCTGTTTTATGTGGACATAAATATGAGAGCGTTTGGCTCACAGGTGTTTTTAATTGATTAGCCGTTTCCTGTTGAGTCGATCGTTCACACATGAAAGAGTCGAGAACTTGCAAGTCTTCCTTCATGGCTCTTCCGTTCACTCGCGAGAGCGCCTTTACATTCCAAAGCAATAAAGCAAATTGGTCGGAGTCATAACCCGAGCGTCCGTTTGAAAAGACTTGGCAAGGCCAAGACGCATCTTTGTCTGAAGCAATTGGCGACGACAGTGCTAGCTCGGAAAACAAAAGTGACAATAAAACAAATGCCAGTGAAATGACCAATAATCTCCAGCGACATGGTTTCACAAACAAGCCGGTAACCCAGCGCGGCACCAAAAAACCTGGAAAATGTAATGGCTGGCTAATCTTGGCCTTTTGGTGGACATGTTTTTAATCTTTAAAACTTTAATCCAACCGAACGGGAATTTCATTTGCTGCAGAGGTGACTCATTCCCAAACTCAGAAACGGCAACAGCTGGAAGTTTCTTCTGAAGGTTTGGCACGGGACGATAGCGCCGCTGATGAGTTACAGACGCGCCGCGCTGGAGATCTCTGACTAAACGCTACGTTTTATAAGCTTTCTATTTGTTTTGAAATGTCACGATACTCGCGCTCACATAAAACCCAGTAACGGGCCGCTGAGAGTGTTTTTATTTATTAATTTACTTAATTGCTCGCATGTGTTCCCGAAACATAAAAGGTTGGGCCCGTACGTTTGCTTTAAGGGCATCTTTCAGACACATGGACAGAAAACACAGAAATCTAGGCCAAATTTCTGGACGACATTTGAGAGCAAACAATTATCGACAAGTTCATTGACAAACATGTTGTTCAAAGAGGTGATGCGACGAGCGGGACAAGAACGCAATCGTTGGCAGGAGCGAATAAACCGGAAGACAAATATTTCTCTAAAAGAATCTTTTGGAGCATCACAGCTTTAGATCATTAACTCCCTGTGTGGCGCTTTTCCTCAGGAGCGACGTGTTTTAGTTTGTGACGTGAAGGAAATGTAATGCAGTAATGCTGAGCACATGTGTGTGTGAGCGACTAATAAAAATACACACATACCTTGATCACAATGTTTGTTTAATCACACATTTCACGGACCTGAGTCATAAAGACAGGATATCAGGGGTAGGGGAACATCCCGAAATATCTAGAACCCCTTACCAACCACACTGCAATACCGTGGCAACCATCCACATCGCCTCAACATCATGACAGTTTCTTTACACAATGTAAGAATGTAGTTGTATTCGCTCATTAGCGCCTCATAACTCTCTTGATCTCTTTGTCCTTGTTTCTCGTGTCTCGGTGGAATGGGGGGACGGTTTTAACAAGATCCCGCAGAACGAGCGACAGGTCGGGCACCGAATCAGCGGGGGTCTTTGGCGAGAAAACGTGTGTGTGCGCTGGGGGTCATCTGAAGCCACCAAACCACAGAAGAGCAGATGGTGAGAAGAAAGGTGAGAGGAGAAATCCAAACAGAGAACGGAGAGAGCCGAGAATGAAAAGAAAACGAACGGGCCGCCGTATTACCATCTGGTTGTCACAGAGACGTGTGGACGAGCTCAGGGAGAGAGAAGAGGAGAGGCAGGGAGATTTATGGGAGACATTAGTGATACTAATGGAGTGTCAGGTCTTCAGACTAAAGCATTAGCACACTATATATCTCTGCTGACACACACATTCATACAGTTTCAACATTCACACACTTTTCATTCAGACACTATACTGCTGCATAACAAGATAAGATGCTGATACAGATAATATGTAGGCGTGTGCGTGTTAATGTATGTGTGTATCCATACGTGCTTCTGCATGCATGCATGTTAAAATAAAAAATGAATAAGAACAAAAATGTCTTCTTGAGTTAAAAGTCAGCTTTAAGTGTGACCTCCTTTGGTCCCAAGCACATCTTGAACTCTTTTGGGGAGACTGTTCTGAAGTCATTAGATTAAAATTAGACATTAGGGGGTTCCATTTCCATTCCATTTAGGCCTGCAATTGCTCAAGTTATAAAGGTGGAAACAATATACCTTTGCCACATCGCCTATAGAGGTTTTCGTAATATTTTGTATACAAAATTCCTGTGCTCTTCTAATAAAGAGACTCAATCCATGTTGCTTGAACACCATTGCTGAGATCTAATCATTACTTAAGATATTCACACTCTTCTGTATGAGTGTGAATGTGTACACTATGTACACTTTGTGTATTGATTTCTACATGTATATGTGTCTATACGAATAAATATATTTGAATCTGTATGTATGTATGTATGTTGATGGAAATGTGTACACATTTGTATTCATGAGTAGAGACTGATGTTTATGTGTTTCTATATGTATACGTTTATGTGCATATATCTAAATTTTCATGTAAAGAGCGTTTTTCTAAAACAAAATAAATGAATTTTTAGTTTTCTGAAAATTACAACTGTTTTACTTGGACCCGTAAATTTTGTTAATATTCAATTCATTCTGTTAAAATTGTCTGATGGCTCAGTTTGAACATGTTCAACAATGACTGGTAAATTGTAGATTATAAATTAAAATAAAATTTAAACGCTACAAATCCATCCTTTTTTTTAAATGTTGGTTTATGTATAACAAGAAAAAGAAAAATATTAAATGTGTGATATCAGGGACTCTTCATAAATTAAATAAATGCAAATGTCGAGTCTGTCTTTTTTACACACAGGTGTAAATCTCACTCACTCATACAAGCCATCAGAGGTGAGTAATAGAGTTTAAAGCAATCCTTTTGAAACATTAAACACAAAGTGTTTAAAATTTAAAGCATTGCCATGTTGGATTGCTTTGAACAAATTCTGATGGTCGAGAGGACAAATTGTACAAACTAAAAACAGGTTTGGGATTTATAGCATTTTGGGAAAAAACTGCATCTTGCCGTCCATTTTAAACAAGAAAATATAGAGATTTAACGTTATATATTTTCATTGTACAGATGCCATGACAAACTCTTATTTTTAATTAGGAACTTATCTTGTTTTGGAAAACTGCACTTCATGTGTATATATATGTATAGGTTTATGTATATTTATATGTTCATGTGTATCAATGTGTTTACTTTTAAATAAATCAAAATTTTCAGATGCATCTATGTGTACGTGTTTATGTATATCTATATGTACATGTGTGTCTGTATGTCTATGTATATGTGTATCTATATGTACATGTGTGTCTGTATGTCTATGTATATGTGTATCTATATGTACATGTGTGTCTGTATGTCTATGTATATGTATATCTATATGTACATGTGTGTCTGTATGTCTATGTATATGTGTATCTATATGTACATGTGTGTCTGTATGTCTATGTATATGTATATCTATATGTACATGTGTGTCTGTATGTCTATGTATATGTGTATCTATATGTACATGTGTGTCTGTATGTCTATGTATATGTGTATCTATATGTACATGTGTGTCTGTATGTCTATGTATATGTGTATCTATATGTACATGTGTGTCTGTATGTCTATGTATATGTGTATCTATATGTACTTATGTATATGTACAGGTATATGTCTTTAAGATGTAAGTTAGATGCAGTGACGGTCAGACAGCTCTATCTGTGGTGTGTAGGGCTGTTCAGACATGCCCTACGGGGAAGAGGTTTATATAAAGATTAACATACTGCATTACAGACATACACAAACACAATGCATCTGTCTTTCATTCTCTTTCTCTCTCCGTGTGTCTATGTGTGTGTCAGTCTGTGTGTTTTATGTGGAATGCCTCCAGTATTAATATTGATATGGCAGAAACGTTCCAGATTCAATAAATCATGTTCAGACATGAGATGAGAATTAACCTTCACATTTTTGCTAAGTAATCATTTCATATCCCCAGACTATAGCTCTGTTACAGAGTATTACGAGCCGCCTACTTTAGACGGCAATTTAAGCCATCATAGTTGAGCTTAAGATAGGCGGTATAATTATGTATCCTGTGCAGAAAAAAGCAATCCCAGAATGCGTTGTGACAGCTTCAGTAAAAACAATAATCTGAGATGGCAGGACTCTATTTAAAACCAATAAGTTTTGATAATAATAATAAAATGAACGTTTTTTAGATCATACTCACGTAAACACTCATTGGCTTCTTTAGCTGTAGCGCGCTGCCACGGCCGATCGTAGTGAAAAGGTTTGCATCGATCACATTCTGGCCCCTCCGTGTTGTGCTTGCAGTCACAAATCAGTTTTCCGTCCTTTTCCCTGACACACCTGGAGGAGTGACCGTTGCATTTGCACCTTCCACCGACCTGGAAGTCACCCACGGCGTAAAAATACGACGGCAGTCCTCCGGACGCCGCAGGAGGATCCTCGCTCTCACGGCCAGACATGGGGAGAGCTCTGGGGTGCTGCGGACGACTGAAAACCACTCTGATGTCTGTGACCGTCACCCAGTCCTGCAGAACGGGACTGGAGTCGAAATCCTTCCCAGATGGGCGTCCGTCCAGCGTGCTAAACGCTATAAGGCCGCCAGAAAGCGGGTAGGCATCGGTGTGTCCGTCAGTGCACAACGCCTCCTGCTCATTCTGCTTGGTGATGGTTGCTTTGTTAGGCCGGTTGTACATGCGACGGCACTGCGAGGAATAAAACTGATAGGGAGTCCATGTGCGCCCGTAGTCCATGCTCTTATAGATGGCCAGAGACTCGGGCCGCGGCGAACAGAACTGTAGGCTGACGTAGGTGATCTCGAACTTCTTGCCGAGCGACAGCGTGAGAGTGACATTGAGTGGCGAGCCCTGAAGGTTTTCCGACTGCCAGCAGGTGAGGTTGTGGGCGGAATTTAAGTCGGTGAGGTAGGAAGCAGGGTGGGCGTTGCGGGGGTCGGTAGCGTCGCACACCTGACACGTTCGGACAGAAGGCCGGTCCTCCCGCTCCACCAGAGTGCAGGAGCGAGACGGCGGGCGACCGCACGTGCTGGACACGCCGACCTCCTGCCCGAAGGCTGCATTGATGAATTCTGGGATGCAGCGGCGGGCGGCACCCGTCTCATCATAGCAGGGGTCCGTTTGTGTCGCCTGTGGGCCCGAGAACGGGTTTGGACTGTGGCCGAGGGCCCAGGGGAGCGTTTGAAACAAACTAAGAACAGAAAGGAACTTTTTAGCACTCCACATGATGTCACAGGAGGGAGAGATGAAGATGGAGAGGGCAGGGAGAGAATCCAGATGGGTGAGCGGAGAGAGAAGTCAAATAAACAAATGCAGTCGTAGCGTGTCTTCAGACGGGCGCAGTCTGGTGTATGTGCGATATCTCAGAGCAACAGCCCAGCGAGGAAGCGTCTGGGAGATAGATGAATGATCCCTCAGCAGTGTGCGTGTGTGTCTGGAAATAAAAAAAGAAAACACCAAACTCGATTAATCAACGCAATACATGAAAGCACAGAGAACATTTTAACATATAGCAACGTGATATTCAAGCTGTTCAGTTTTTATATTTATGAAAGCTCTGGATAGAAATGTCTTTTAATACGTCACCGCTGTATTCACAGTGTCAGATTAATGTCCTGTTAAAGAAAATAAGCGATGCAAGAACCACTTGAACTACAACACTCATTTGGGGATAAAATGAGATTTTTGTGCTATTTCAAACCTGTACGACTTTCTTCTGCAGAACACCAAAAAGGATATTTTGAAGAATGTTCAACACTGTTCTCTTAATATCTTCTTTTGTGTTACACTAAAGAACCACATACAGGTTTGGGATACGACTCACATGTATGGCAAACATTAAGAGACCTTTAACAGTAATGTTTGCCATTTTCTAAATGAATATATTTGACAGGAAATCACGATGAATTTACTCTCGTGTTTAGAGATGTTCATTTATAGAGGTTTGAGCCATTTAAAGAATGCTGGGATATACATAGAGCGGGTAAATTTGGTCTCTGTAAACATCAGTCTTGCCTACGCTTGGATTCGTCACGGTTTCTCCGAAAGTCTGGGGCTGTTGACGGCCGAAGGGTCTGAATAACAGCAGTGAATGAGACGTTGTTTTAAATGATGTTGATGCTTTTCCACACGAAACAAACGTGTGACGTTTTGCTTTTTTAGGCCTTGAACTCAGAGGACAGCTGAACGAAAGCGTACCGACTCTACTGCCGGAGAAATCCGCAGTCACAGTTCACTCCGCATCTTATCTGCCGCCGTCCAAACGCTCACCAAATGTCCAAAACCCGATACTCTGAAACCCCAGCGATGCTGCGATGTGTCGGTGGAGGGGCATGTGATCCGCCGGGGGGGAATCTGATGAGATCCGGACGCTGTTTAGAGTAAATGAGAAACAGTTTGACGTTAGTGCGTATCTGAGCTGAATCACACTTGTACAGCTCTACAGAGAGCAATGAAGCGTGAAAGCAGAGTAAAACTCCTCTCTCAGGACCTGTCACCGTGCGTGTGTGATGTGAATATCAATGTGCTTCTCTCTGCTCGGGCCCCTCAAACACTGACTACACACTTTACACACACACAACTCAATTCTACACAAACTTTAACATTTAAGTCAAATACATTCGTTCCTGTCAGACGCCTCACGAATGAAGAGTAAAGCGGTGTATGACACTGCTCAGGTGCTTCAGAACATCCAGAGAGAGAGAGAGAGAGAGAGAGAGAGAGGAGAGAGAGAGAGAGAGAGAGAGAGAGAGACCAGAGAGAGAGAGACCAGAGAGAGACCAGAGAGAGACCAGAGAGAGACCAGAGAGAGAGAGACCAGAGAGAGAGAGACCAGAGAGAGAGAGACCAGAGAGAGACCAGAGAGAGAGAGACCAGAGAGAGACCAGAGAGAGAGAGACCGGAGAGAGAGAGAGAGACCAGAGAGAGACCAGAGAGAGACCAGAGAGAGAGAGACCAGAGAGAGAGAGACCAGAGAGAGAGAGACCAGAGAGAGACCAGAGAGAGAGAGACCAGAGAGAGACCAGAGAGAGAGAGACCAGAGAGAGAGAGACCAGAGAGAGACCAGAGAGAGAGAGACCGGAGAGAGAGAGAGAGACCAGAGAGAGAGAGACCAGAGAGAGACCAGAGAGAGAGAGAGAGACCAGAGAGAGAGAGACCAGAGAGAGAGAGAGAGACCAGAGAGCTATATTGGGAATATAGACGAGAAAAGAGATGTTTAATCTGGTCATTAAAGTGAGTAAGTGAAGCTTAACGGAGAGATTAACATGAACTTTAACTTTCTTTCCGTTTCACACACATATGAACGAACGCACAAACGCACACACGCGCGCGCACGCACGCACACACACACACACACATACACACACACACACACTCAGGGGCAGTCGTGGCCTGGTGGTTCGAGTCTTGGACTTGTGATCCGAAGGTTGCTGGTTCGAGACTCCGAACCAGCGGGAATACCACGACTGAGGTGAGTCCCTTGAGCAAGGCACCGTCCCCCCCACTGCTCCCCGGGCGCCGTGGCATGGCTGCCCACTGCTCCGGGTGTGTGTTCACAGTGTGTGTGTGTTCACTTACTGGATGGGTTAAATGCAGAGCACAAATTCCAAGTATGGAACACCATACTTGGTAATACGTCACGTCACTTCACTTCACTACAGTGTGTGCCTTGACCTTCACACTTCAGTCACACATCATCAAATACTACACAGAGAATTAAACTCATTATTTGACCCTCAAACTCCTTGTTGACCTCTCTCACCCTTCCTCTCTTTCTCATCCTGATTCGGTCTCTCGCCCTGCCTCCCTCATCCTCTCTCACCCTCTCTTTCCCTCTCACCCTGTCTCACTCTCTGACCACGTCCTTCTCTCTCCCCGTCTTTCCCTCTCACCCTGTCTTTCTCTCTCCTCTTGTCTTTCTTTCTGAGCCTGTCTTTCTCTCTCTTCTTGTCTTTCTTTCTGAGCCTGTCTTTCTCTCTCTTCTTGTCTTTCTTTCTGAGCCTGTCTTTCTCTCTCTTCTTGTCTTTCTCTCTGAGCCTGTCTTTCTCTCTCCTCTTGTCTTTCTTTCTGAGCCTGTCTTTCTCTCTCTTCTTGTCTTTCTCTCTGAGCCTGTCTTTCTCTCATAGCCTGTCTTTCTCTCTGAGCCTGTCTTTCTCTCATAGCCTGTCTTTCTCTCTGAGCCTGTCTTTCTCTCATAGCCTGTCTTTCTCTCTGAGCCTGTCTTTCCCTCTCACCCCGTCTTTCCCTCTCACCCTGTCTTTCCCTCTCACCCTGTCTTTCCCTCTCACCCTGTCTTTCCCTCTCACCCTGTCTTTCCCTCTCACCCTGTCTTTCCCTCTCACCCTGTCTTTCCCTCTCACTCTGTCTTTCTCTCTCCTCTTGTCTTTCCCTCTCACCCTGTCTTTCCCTCTCACTCTGTCTTTCCCTCTCACCCTGTCTTTCCCTCTCACCCCGTCTTTCCCTCTCACCCTGTCTTTCCCTCTCACCCTGTCTTTCCCTCTCACCCTGTCTTTCCCTCTCACCCTGTCTTTCCCTCTCACCCTGTCTTTCCCTCTCACTCTGTCTTTCTCTCTCCTCTTGTCTTTCCCTCTCACCCTGTCTTTCCCTCTCACTCTGTCTTTCTCTCTCCTCTTGTCTTTCCCTCTTGCCCTGTCATTGGCCTATGGTTGTGGGTTCAAGTCTAGGGCCGACAATACCGTGTGTTCACTGGTGTGTGTTCACCACTGTGTTTGTATTTACTGAGGATGTGTGTGTTCACTGCTTTGTGTGTTCATTGCTGTGTGCGTGCGTGCGTGTGTGTGTGTGTGTGTGTGTGTGTGTGTGTGTGTGTGTGTGTGTGTGTGTGTGTGTGTGTGTGTGTGTGTGTGTGTGTGTGTGTGTGTGTGTGTTCACGATTGGTGCGTGTCTTCACTGTTGTACACAATTTCAGCGTGCTTGACTGTATGTCACTTCACTTCTGTCTTACTCTCATACCCTGTCTTACTCTCACACCCTGTCTTACTCTCATACCCTGTCTTACTCTCACACCCTGTCTTACTCTCATACCCTGTCTTTCTCTTTCGACCTGTCTTTCTCTCTCACCCTGTCTTATTCTCACATCCTGTCTTTTACTTTCAACCTCTCTTTCTCTCTCAACCTATCTCTCTCTTTCTCTCACCCTGTCTTTCTCTCTCAATCTGTCTTACTCTCACACCCTGTCTTACTCTGTCAACCTGTCTTTCTCTCTCCCCCCGTCTTTCTCTAACCTTGTCTTACTCTCACACCTTGTCTTACTCTCACATCCTGTCACCTTTTGATAAATATGTTTGATTCAGATTCACACACAGATCAGCACTAAGAAACAGAAAGAGGGACAAATATGGACAAAGATGAGGAAAAAGAAGGAGAGGATAGTAAAAGAGGAGTGAAGGAGAAAAAAGAAAGATTGTGACAGTGGGAGATAAAGAATGTCATAGTACAAATGAAATATATGAGACGGAAAAAGAGAGAGAGAGAGAGAGAGAGAGAGAGAGAGAGAGAGAGAGAGAGAGAGAGAGAGAGAGGGAGAGAGAGAGGGAGAGAGAGAGAGAGAGAGAGAGAGAGAGAGAGAGAGAGAGAGAGAGAGAGAGAGAGAGATAGAGATTACAATGAAGGATGAGAGTCTCTGGCAGCATGACTAAATATGGAGAGCCGAGTTACTTCGCTGAACTCTGTGTGTGAGTGTGTGTGTTATAGACAAAATTGAACAGAACTGAGACACAATGCACAAGTGCACACTTCAGATTTAAAGGTGATGTGTTTTATTTCTTAACTTACTCCATGTCAAAACAATTACGGTAAACCAAGTTTAAGACAACTAAACTGTAAACTGTAAAGCACAACAGCTTTTAAGGGTGTTCGAAAACGGTTTTGTTGACCAATGGCAGACGAGATGTGTGACAACATGTTTTTTACATTACACTAACCTGTGACACTGACAAACGATGAGAGGGTGAAAATCAGGCTAATGATTAATGCTGACTAATATTCACCAGTTTAGTGTGCTTTAAACTGGACTTTTAAACTCATTTTAAAAACCAGAGAAATGCTTCGGACAAATAATAGCACATCTCTGGATATCCAGACACATGGACTCATGTCATCAGATCATGATAAACTTATGATCAAGAAATCAGCGGTAAGAGACGACCGAGAAGAGAATATCAGGAGTAATAACACAGTGCTGAAGCATAATAATCAAAACAGACAGAATTCATCTCGCTGCGGTTCCTATAATTCAGCTTTATTACGGTTAGACTGAAGAAAGCCACATCCAGCAAATGGATGTGATGGTTGTGATGTCAGGTGTGTGTGTGTGTGTGTGTGTGTGTGTGTGTGTGTGTGTGTGTGTGTGTGTGTGTGTGTGTGTGTGTGTGTGTGTGTGTGTGTGTGTGTGTGTGTGTGTGTGTGTGTGTGTGTGTGTGTGTGTGTGTGTGTGTGTGTGTGTGTGTGCGAGTGTGTGTGTGTGTGTGTGTGTGTGTGTGTGTGTGCGAGTGTGTGTGTGTGTGTGTGTGTGTGTGAGAGTGTGTGTGTGCGAGTGTGTTGTCTCTGATTAATAAACCTAAAGTAAAGTGGAAAATAAACTGCCCGCTAAAAGAATGTAGCCACTGCGACCAGACGCTTTATTCACACACACACACACACACACACACACACACACACACACACGCACGCACGCACGCACGCACGCACACACACACACACGCTGACTCAACCCATCCCCGACTAAAAAAGCAGAACCTGATCTTAAGCACACACACTCCCGAAAACACACGATGACCAGGTCACACACTGCTTGTTTATTTGAGAATCATGAGAATGTGTGCTGTAATACAAATAGTCCATCATTACTACACACTGATATTTTGACCAAACATGTTTTTAAAGATATCAAAAGATAGGATAATAACTCATTAATCTATAACAATATTTTATCATTACTTTTCAGTGGAAAATCCTTTTATTTTAGTTATAGTGTTAAATATAAGGTTCATTCAAATATGCTCTAAATAATAATCTTTTAAACTTCTTATAAGAAGTATACTTTCCTATACTTTTTTATGTACTTCTACAAAATACTCTCTAAATTACACGCATAGACAGAAAGTCTTTAGTATATTTGCTCTAAAATGAAGTATACTTGACTTTTAGTTGTCTTTAGTCTTTTGATCAAGTAAACTATATAATACTTTCCCACAGTCGCACATGTTTTATTGTAACAATATTGTTTATCATATATACTTTATATAAAACATAGTAGACTGTGACTGTAATAAACTCACAAAAACACAAGTTACAAGTAGTAAAATTACAAGTAGTAATAAGACAACACATCGAAGTACACTTTCAGAAATTATCAGTATACCTGCTTGTTAATCTAGTTGCTGTACTGTACATCCTAAAAAAATTTGTTAACTAGTTGTGAACTAAAAGTTTAAAATCTACTAAAATATTTATTGTTTATATTTTAAAAACGTAATTCCTAATTAGAATTATAATAGTACATTTACAAGTATATTAAGAAAAGTAATAATCTCAATATTTACTCCATACAATATATAAATATATTGTATGAAGCATACTTAATGAAATTATTTAAATTATATTGACATTCTAATGGCGGCTATATATAGAAGCAATAAAAGTCTGGTATGTTCTCAGTCAGTTTGCCAGATGAATGTGTGTGTGGTTTAAGGCGGCTTAGGGGATTTCATCTATGGTTTTGTGTAGAATAACATGCTGGCTTTCACAATCTCACTTTTATAAATGTAAAAACACATGTACACACACATGTACACACATACACACACATGCACACGCAAACATACACACACCTTTTCCCATTTGACAACAAAAATTCACCGCTAGGCATCACTAGCTTTGAACTCAGGAGGGAAACCACAAATAATTTTATGAAGTGTTCAAATACTGACGAACACATTTGGTGCACCACACTTGTTCTTCTCTCTCTCTCTCTCTCTCTCTCTCTCTCTCTCTCTCTCTCTCTCTCTCTCTCTCTCTCTCTCTCTCTCTCTCTCTCTCTCCCTCTTTCTCTCTCTCTCTCTCTCTCTCTCTCTCTCTCCCTCTTTCTCTCACACACACTTACACACACATGCCCACACGAACGCATGGACACACACACACACACACACACACACACAGTCATGAGGTACCAGAGCTTCACCAGATTGAATCATTTAACACTGCTCTTTGACTGAACACACAGTGTGTTTGCGTGTGTGTGTGTGTGTGTGTGCGTGCGTGCGTGCTAGTGTGTGTGTGCGTGTGTGTGTGTGTGTGTGTGTGTGTGTGTGTGTGTGTGTGTGTGTGTGTGTGTGTGTGTGTGTGTGTGTGTGTGTGTGTGTGTGTGCGTGTGTGTGTGTGTCTACAGTCACACACAAGATCTGAACACCATAGAATCACTTCAGGCACACACACACACACTCCCACAATTACATTTTTACGGCTGTCACCTGCTATTTTATGACCCCTGACCTCTTGACATGCTTAAAATTGAATGCATGAACACACTCAAAAACACACTCTCTGACTCTTTAAGAGGTCACACCACATCAGTTTCTTTTTCTTATAATCATACACATTTTTTTCCAGTCATGCTTTAGTTCTTCATCATGATTTTCTAACCTTTCTCTAACCTTCAGTATATTTTCTGCAGCTGTCTTTAAGATGTGAATGAACAAACCTCTTCACATGTGAAAGTGCTTTGCTGCACTTTCCCTCATGAGCTGGAGGTTTGCTGTCCACTTTAATATCAATTTAACTGCCCTGTCCTTCAGGAACATCCTCATTGCCAAATCTGTCTCACATATGACATAGATCCATATCAAGGTTCTTACTCTTATCTGATGTTTATTATTTACATTCATGTCGAGTTCGAACCCGTGACCGCTGTGTTGCAAATTGAATGTTCTACGAATTACACAAACTGCAGTAATAGAAATATAGTTTTCATTCTTCCTCCTAACTTTTCAGATTTGAATGCTTAAATGGATGTAAAAGCGATAATCAAAACGTGTGTGTGTAAAGTGTGTTACAGAACCCAACATTCTTTTATCTCCAAACATAAGGGAACATATAGATTCCTCACTTATTCCTTTCAGTGCAAGTCAAGCAAAGCAGAGCCAGAGAGGTGGAGGAAGATTTTTGTTGTTGACAAAAGAAAGTGTAAGACACACACACACATGCGCGCACACACACACACACACACACACACACACACACACACACACACACACACACACACACACACACAGGAAGCTTCCTGCGCTGGAAGAGGTGGAGAGGGAAATATAGGCCATGTTGACTTTAACCACTGAGGTGGACCGAGCCAAGACTGAGCCGGATCCAAACCTTTCAGTCAAGCTGAAAAACGCAGCGCTTATTTTGTCCAGAACTGCCCAATGACATCTCATCCCCAAATGTGAAACGACACCACATATTAAATAATGACCCACATCATCCGCTCACGATGTGTCGACTCAAAACACCAGGATGAGTTCATTAAAGGAAGATTTCCTCTTCATTCATGACTGATCTGAGCCGAACATCTCCTTCTGTGTGCAGTCACACGGGTTTAACTTATGAGAAACCTTTCGTTCTTGGGCCCAACTGCGTCTTCTTAAAATACAGCACTGGCATGAAGAGTTTGGACGGTGTAAGTAGGTCAGAAATCAAACAGACAGATGGTTTTGTTATCAGATCTTTCTCCCCGTCCGCTACACTTCTGACTTTACTGTCAAACACGGTGCTTTTGCTTTTGACAGCTCGGGAGCGTTGGATTTCTGAAGGCCGGCTGTGGGCAGAAGAGCCTGGCGTAAATGTTTTTCTCAAAGTTTAACTTCACAGTTCATCTGTGACCTCAGGGAAACTAGATAGGGGTTTACAGCAATAAAATTACAGGAATCCACACACACACACACACACACACACACACACACACACACGTGTGTGCCACATCCATCAGGGGAAGCAGAAGTCTCTCCGGTGTCACGCATACCTAACACTGCCCGTGAAGAGTTGCTTTGCTTGGCATGGATGCGAGGACTGGGAACCAAACATAGCTTTCTGTTTGCCATGTTAAATCATGACTGAAGCGGTCAATATAAAAAGAGAAATCTCACTCGCTCACCACCTGTCTTTCCGGCCTCTGAGGACTCTTCTAACAGAGACTTTCAGCCGTGAAGGAAACTTTTACCAGCAATTTCATTTCATTGACTTTGATTTTAAAAAAAACATGAAATCAATAGACTGGCTGTTTTATAACTTCTATATAAGAAATTATGCAAAGAAACTGAAGAATTTGACACAACATTAGGGTGTATAACACCTTGACCACACAGCCGATGCTATAAATAATACATCATTCAGTATTATTTCCTTTATATCCTTTATATAAGAATTGTATAAAATTTGTTATTTTTATTTCATAGTTAAAAACATTCCATAATATAATTTTTGAAAATATTGTGATTATTATCCTTCAGATAAAGTAAGAAAAGTCTATGAGTGTTCAGTTAGATGAATGATGAATAGGAGATGTAGGAAACACATGATTGTTAAATGTGACATGCAGTTACTTGTTGGTGAGAAACTTACCTGAATCCAGTCTGGATCAGAAAACCTCAGTCAAGCCCAGAAGAGTCCAAATAAATCCAGATCTGATCCTGAGGATGAACTCACAGAGAGAAGAGCGAGAAGAGCCTCACATCCGTCAGTATCCGTTCATGAGATCTGTCCATACACCATCACCACTGCACACTGACTCTCACACTGAGAGAGAGAGAGAGAGAGAGAGAGAGAGAGAGAGAGAGAGAGAGAGAGAGAGAGAGAGAGAGAGAGAGAGAGAGAGAGAGAGAGAGAGAGAGGAGGGGTGAGGGAGAGCGAGCCAAGGTGAGAAACTAGACTGTGCCCCCTTCTCCAAACCTCTTTTACACACACACTGAAAGAGAGAGAGAGAGAGAGAGAGAGAAAGAGAGAGAGAGAGAGAGAGAGAGAGAGAAAGAGAGAGAGAGAGAGAGAGAAAGAGAGAGAGAGAGAGAGAGAGAGAGAGAGAGAGAGAGAGAGAGAGACCAGAGAGAGAGAGAGAGAGAGAGAGAGAGAGAGAGAGAGAGAGAGAGAGAGAGTGTTTAAATCATATTGAGCAGAATACCCAGACAGAATTTCGGGGACCCCGGGTTCACTGTGTCACTGTGAGCTTCAGAAACCCAAAGACTGATTCTGAATCAGCTGCACACATGACATTCAGACCACCAAAGATGAGCAAAGTGTGAGGAGATCCCGGAGAATATCAACCAGAGAGAAATCTGTGATATAAAGTTATTAAACCATCTCTTCTTTAATAACACACACACACGCACACACACACACGCACGCACGCACACACGCACGCACGCACGCACGCACGCACACACGCGCGCGCGCACACACACACGCGCGGGCACACACACACAAACACATACACACACGTTCACAGACGTACGCACACACAAACACACACACACACACACGCACGCACACACACGCTCGCGCACAAACGCACGCGCACACACATACACACGCACACACAAACACATACACACACGTTCACAGACGTACGCACACACAAACACACACACACACGCACGCACGCACACACACGCTCGCGCACAAACGCACGCGCACACACATACACACGCACACACAAACACACGCACGCACGCACGCACACACAAACACACACACGCACGCACGCACACACGGGTCTGAAGCTGATCTGATGATCAGAGATGTTTATTTCCCATTTTCATCTCATGCGTTTCATTCAGAGTCTTTGATTTCTCTCTCTCTCTCTCTCTCTCTCTCTCTCTGTGTGTGTGTGTGTGTGT
The DNA here is from genome assembly GCA_033220385.1 of Triplophysa yarkandensis. NCBI lineage: Eukaryota > Metazoa > Chordata > Actinopteri > Cypriniformes > Nemacheilidae > Triplophysa > Triplophysa yarkandensis. The sequence continues at coordinate 2,790,098 of CM065661.1, read as the reverse complement.
GTGTGTGTGTGTGTGTGTGTGTGTGTGTGTGCGTGCGTGCGTGCGTGCGTGCGCGCGCATGTGTGTGTGATGGAGAATCCAGATGGTGCGCGTAATGAGAACAGAATACACCCCACAAACCAGAGGCAGATGCGGTGTGTGTCCCCCAAATCAATGATTCTAATGAGAATAATGATGCTGTAACGCAAGAGTAAGCGGGAATGCTGGAACCTCGGGATTGATCTGAAACTTTTGCGCACTGATTGCGCGCAGACACAAGAGAACAGAAACTCAGAGGAGAGAAGCTTCATATTCTAACCCAAACTCTTCACCTTTATTCCGACACCTTCAGAACCGACTGACAGATCCAGAGCTCTTGATGGACATGACAGATGGAACAGGTCTTCAGTTTCATCTCTTCGCCTCCAGAACTGACACTGATTGGTCTCCACCTGTGCAGATTATAGAAATATAAACCCAAGATATGTCACATCTCTAGAAAACACTGGAGATCCAAAACAACATTCTTCAAAATACCAGTCAGGGCAAGACATTCTCCAAAGCACTGAAAACATCTCAGAGTATGGAGAAGTGCATCATTAAAATGATGAGTGCATGTGAGACAATTATGAATCTGCCCGGTGGGCCAATTTCCAGACCTGCATTCCCGGGCAAGAACAAGTGCTGTGAATGACATAAAGTTGGGACCGTTACAGAGATAAAGAAACCCTCCGCCTGACACGAGAAATCCCTCATAAGCCTGACTTGTGCATACAAAAGAAAAGCAGAACATTTAAAACATGACTGGAGCTTTCATTTGGAGAAGCAGCGAGGGTTTCGACCTCACAAACACCAGATCTTCAGGATTCCTGAAGTGGACGGTACCAGAACATCAATGTGATGTTGATGTTCCTCTCCACCAGACACTGGAAAACTCTCGATTGACGGAAAAATGATTCGAGCAGAATGGAGAAAAATCCTTAGGAAAACTGGGAATCGGAGGAGGATTTGCCTTTCAACAAAACAGAAACCACAACATTTAGCCCAAACCACACACAAACGGGTTGAAGATCCAGACAAGACTGAAGAGTTTATTCCAGCTCAGCATCTGTGTGAAATATTCACATTCAAGTGCTTTTGGGTTTCTTCTTTTTACTATGAAGTTCTTCTTATTGATGAGAGTGAAAATGGCCAGTAAAAGTCATGACACTTTCTAGTGTAACACAATGAACAGACATCTGAAGAGTTTTTATGTGCACTGCATGACTAATAGGTTTCTGCTGCTGGTTTTACAGTGACCGGTCCTGCTGGAGTGCATCACAAACTCTCAACATTCAGGATGAAGGATGTGGATTTATTCACGCGTCTCTCCAAATGTGGCATGAAATAAAGCAAGAGAGGTGTGTGTGTGTGTGTGTGTGTGTGTGTGTGTGTGTGTGTGTGTGTGTGTGTGTGTGTGTGTGTGTGTGTGTGTGTGTGTGTGTGTGTGTGTGTGTGTGTGTGTGTGTGTGTGTGTGTGTGTGTGTGTGTGTGTGTGTGTGTGTGTGAGTGTGTGTGTGTGTGTGTGTGTGTGTGTGTGTGTGTGTGTGTGTGTGTGTGTGTGTGTGTGTGTGTGTGTGTGTGTGTGTGTGTGTGTGTGTGTGTGTGTGTGTGTGTGTGTGTGTGTGTGTGTGTGTGTGGTATTTATGGCCTGGTTCTGTTCAGGGTGTCGGTGTGAAATGAAAGGATCTGAGACACAGACACTTCACACTTGTGTATGAAACTTTCTGGACACATCTGTCCGTCTCATCCAAACTGGGACACCACACTGCCCTGCTGGACAAACAGCACAAACTCATTAATTGTGATACAAGTACGCCACCTGCAGGACACTGAACGTATAGAATGCTAAAGTCAATTTCAAACTACTTAATATTGTGACTGGTGGTAAACAGCTGTAGGGTATGATATAAAATGACATTATTTATTAAATTAAAATCATACAAACACACTTACAATTTAATTGTACTTAAAATTAATAACTGTAATTGTGCAAAATTAACTTTTACAGTTTTCTAAATTCATTTGTACACTTGTGGAATATGGTTTG
>CM065661.1:2730530-2780530 GCA_033220385.1 Triplophysa yarkandensis | reverse complement strand
ATTTTTACGTACTGCTTTTATGAACGTCTCTCTCTCTCTCTCTCTCTCTCTCTCTCTCTCTCTCTCTCTCTCTCTCTCTCTCTCTCTCTCTCTCTGAGCGCACAGGCTCCAGCCCGTCCCGCCGAACCGGCGCTGTTGAACCGGGACTCAGTCTCACACAGATCCACGGATCACCAGCACAGATGGATTTGTTCCAAGACTAAAACATGTTCTGGATCAGCTCGGCACACTCACTCCGACAGTCTGGTCAGAACCTTGACGGTTCCGAGCCTTTCGTTGACCGCTGCTGTTCTCTGCACACTCAACAAGAAGAAATCCCAAGAATGTCCAGCTGCGGTCCCTTCATGTCCCTGAAATCCACCAGCCGCTTTACTGCAGAGGGCAAAACCCGTCCAAACCTCAACCGGTCCTGGGCTGGGACTGACACAGCAAACACTCACAGGAGAATGAGCGTGTCTGAAGTGGAACTCCTCGCTTTCCCAAGTTAAATATCCCCTCCCCTTCCCTCCCCCCGACAGCTCCAAGTGTGTGTGTGTGTGTGTGTGTGTGTGTGTGTGTGTGTGTGTGTGTGTGGAGCCAGCTCACCAAGAACCCACGGCCTGACTGACAGCAGAACACACACACAATGAGACCCCCCCTCTCTCTCTACACACACACCACGCAGTGAAGGAAAATATCGGTCACAACACTTCTTCATCTATCTGGGCTAATACAGAACAAGAGCCAGACACCAGAAAACACACATTTGGGATTTTCCATATCTTGCGCATTCCACGACAACTCGACCGCCTATGAGAGTGTTTCATCACCTTCATTATAATAATTCGTATCGCATTAAAATCACGCCGCAGCTTCTGTCTGACGTCTGGGCATCTTGGCACATTATTCCCGTTCTGACTATCCCACGGCGTTTTAATTCCTCCGAGCAGATTTTGGATGTGAGACGCGCGCGCATCACTTTCTCCCACCGAATAAGAAGACCGCGCTGCTGAAGTGCTTAGGAATCCAATAATTGGGCCATTAAAGCGCCTCTGGTTTGTGTGGAGGTTTGTGGATTCGGCTTCGACCTTTGCTCTTGCCACTGGCAGGAACCAACACGCATGAACTCTCGGGTCACCAAATAAACGGGCGCAATTAAGTGTTTAAACGGGCCACATAGAGAGAGGAGTCACTTCTCACAGCGGCACCGCTCAAGCGCAATGTGAGGCCTGACGCCCAAATGACTGCAGGAAATAAAACCAATGCACAGAAGAATGGAAACAACCGACGGGTGACCCGGCGGGCACACTTTCTATGCATAAAAACAACTTTCACATGTAATGCACGTCTATAAAATAGATAAAATGTTCAAGTTACCATAAAGTTATGAGAGAGGGATATCCTCCTATGACATGAGGATTGGAGGCATGCAAGAGGGCCCAGCAGTCTGTGGGTTCAGCTGCTGCTGTCGTGACGCATTGTGACCGCTAGAGGGAGATGAGAGACCCACACTGGAACCCTGAGCAAGAGTTTTCCTCCAGGAGAAAAACATGAAGATGTGTTAATGCACATTCATTTTGTATTCATTTCATTATTTTGACACATTTGATAATGAGAAAGATTTGCTTGTATATTAAAGATCCGCTCATGGCCTGATGTGTCATTCTCAGCGTGGCACGCTGTAATAATAATACCAGGCATGTGTCTCAACCGCACTATCCATCCACCCTGAAACTGACCGAGTCCCGACAGACACCCGCTTGTCTATGTATTCCAGAGATCTTGAAACAAACGTGAAGATAACATTCCATGATATAGAGCGTCTTAAATACTGTGAATACAAGAGTATTTGATAATATAAACAGATTGACAGATGTTTTTTAGTGTGGCATCACTGTATCAGCACACAAAACTATGTAGCTAGATGGTAAAATGAAATTCTTATTGATGTTGCCTCTTGTGTATGGTGAGAAAAAACAAAAATATTGAATAAAACTATCATTTAATAAAAGATTAGAAATATCTGCTCATTCTCTCTCTCTCTCTCTCTCTCTCTCTCTCTCTCTCTCTCTCTCTCTCTCTCTCTCTTTCTCTCTCTCCAGCTCTAAATCAAAGCAGATGTTGGAGCAGTGAGAAATCTGGGCCCGTTTAGCGCTGCCCGTTTGAAGATTTCCTCTCGGTTCTGTCTGAAGCGTCACACTGCAACTTTTGTAAACAGCATCAGATTGACGAGTTTCTCTGGCGACAGCCGAGGAGACGGGCGACGCTGGAAAGAACGGCCGGGCCGTCGGGTGTTTGGGAACGCGGTGAAGCGAGATAAGGAATATTCCTGTGGGTGATGTCATACCTTACGTTCAGCATATGGGTGAAGCAGAGGGCGTACGGCGTTTGATTGACAGCTGGGACTGTGAGGTCTTTGAGTGGCCCAGCATGAGACGTTTCCCTCTCAATGTGTGTATGTGTGACACACAACTAACGCACAGCACAATTCTGAGGCGCTTCACAACTCGGGCCGTCTATTCAGGCCTAACGTGTCGCACAGAAAGGGGAGGAGAGCGAAGCAGAAGAAAAGAGAGGAAGAGGGGGGCAGGACAGCAGATCAATAATGATCCGGCCCTTGTTTAATTGGGATGCGGTCAGTGTGTGTGTGTGTGACTTCACATTCCAGCCTGATTAGCCTCATTCATGATGCCTAAAATTAAAATGAATGCAAGAAAACATCCCACTGGGAAGAAGCGAGGGACGCGGGGGGGAAGAGAGGTCATTCCCATCGAGGGGGATGACGACATCACATTCCACATTCCAAATAATGACTGAATATTGCTGTAATTCACTGCCATTGTGCTCAAACTAGTTTGGGTTTTATTTGAAACGTGTGAAATTTCTCTAAATGAAAACTGGTTTTAAACGCTTTTTTTTGGAGGAGAGCTTTTTCTTTGCTGAATTTAGAGATGTCACAACTACACCAATATTGTGGCCAAAATAACACATTCATGATATTATTGCAATGTTATTAAAAACAAGCAAATAAAAAATTTTGCTAAACTCATTGTCCTATTTTTATAGGAAGGTAAATCAATCAAACTTGACAGTTTATAATTGAGAGTTTATCCAAATAAAAATTCTGTTATCATTTACTCACCCTCTTGTCATTTTAATCCTGTATGATTTAATTTCCACAGTGCAGAAGAGATATTTTGAAGAATGTTGATGTCTGGCATGCATTCATTTGCATTGTTTTTGCATCCATAAAACCAAATGAATGTGTGACAAGGCTTTTTGGTTCACAAATACAGAGTTAGATACGTCGGGTCATTCAAGGTCACGTGGCTGAATGACACAAACACAAAAAACTGTTAAGTCCAATAAATATCAAAACCTAACAAACAAAACTTTAGTTTCATTCATACTATGACAAGAAAGTATTGAGAGTGATTATACCAATCATAATATATATTTTTAAGAAAACAGAGAGGACAAACGGTTATAAAATTACACATACAAACATCAGGATCTTACAGAGCCGAACTTGAGCATTTATGATCACAGAAAAAGATCGTTCACATCCTCACGCAAACATTAAATGTGTGTGTGTGTGTGCTTGCTTCTGTAACAAAGAGAAGATTCCAGTGGCATTGAACACATACTGTGAAATGTCTCAGCGCAGTAAAAGCACGCAGAACATGACAGTGTGTGTACAGAGACGTGCTGAATATTGACTCACACTGGTGATCTAATCAAAAGACACATAAACATAGAGCTGTGGATGAATCAACAAACTCTCATTTAACACACACACACACACACACACACACACACACACACACACACACACACACACACACACACACACACACACACACACACACACACACTAAATGTGTCAATATATTGTGTCAATGAAAACAAGCTTTTCACTTCAAATCTGTCATTCATGTTCCATAAAACATAGTGTATCATATAAGTAATTTAACAGCAATGGTTTTCATGTTCAGATGTCTGTGGTGTTGTGTGTTTGTATGTGTGCGTGTTTGTGCATGTGTTTTACAATAGATATGTGTCCATTCATCTAACCGTAGTTCATCATCACATCTATCAATCCAATCATATTTCTCAACCATAGCCCAGTGTGTGTGTGTGTGTGTGTGTGTGTGTGTGTGTGTGTGTGTGTGTGTGTGTGTGTGTGTGTGTGTGTGGTTGCTTTGAAGTCATTGTTGAAGCGTGCCTTATTCTACAGTATGTGGCGGGGGGGGTCTTGCTGCAGTTCCAATACTATTGCTCACTGTACACACACGCACACACACACACACACACCTGACATCACAACATACACACATTCCCTCCAGCTGTTGTGTCTCATCTAGGACACACCCATCATTAGATCGGTCAGCTTTGTGCCAGCGCCGGCTTATGAATGATTATTGCCATCATATTAACAGAAACAATGAACACACACACACACAGTCTGGCTCCAGTGGATTAGACACTGCTGTGCTCTGTTTTTAGCTTCTGCCGCATGAACGTAAATTCAAACACACACAAGAGGCACCAGAAACACACACTCGCAAGCACACATACACAGACTAATACATGCTGTTATACAGACCAATACAGTCCAGCCACCGACCATCATGCACAAATCTTGAGTGTAGACACACACAAGCAAGACTGACCCACACAATTATATACAAATACACAGAGTTACACAAGCAAACGGACGCAGGCACACCAACACCAAAGTCCAGATACAGACAAACATACACAATAGACAGATACACAGTTATCCTGACAGAGAAACAGTTATAAAGACAGACTGACACATACGATTTTACTACTTGGCAGACACACATATGCACACACAAACACACACAAACACACACACACACACACACACACACACACACACACACACACACACACACACACACACACACACACACACACACACACACACACACACACACACACACACACACACACACACACACACACACACACACACACACACACACACACACACACACACACACAATTTTTTCTCATAGTTAACTGATGCAGTGACGTAAACTGAACTTTTCAGAACACAAACATCTAAACACTACAATAGCATCACATTACAGAGATGATCACAATACACAGCCCTACATCACTGCATGACACATAATATCACAATTAATGTTATCTGCATAAATGTTACACTGGATCTTGTACAGATGTGATGACATGGACCTCATCTGAGAGGCCAAGAGAACAATATCACCAAAAAATCTGACTGTGCAGAGAAAGAACCCAAACTCTCACTCACTTCATCACACAAAACTATGGATACAGATAAACACACACTCTCTCTGTTACACACAGAATGTGAAAGAACGAACACAAGAATGCACACACACACACACATGTGTGTGCGGGCCGCCCCTCTCTCATTCTCTCTCTCTCTCTGGCAGTGTATGAGGGCAGTAAGGCGCCAGTGGAGTGCGCCGTCTCTCTGGGGAACAATAATGCAGCGCTTCATAAAAACTTCAAACAGTCCTGCCAAATGTTTTATAGGTGCTTTAAAGGGTTACGGCCCCCGGGGGTCCGTCGAGGGGGGGGTCTGTTTCAGAGGCTTCAGCGCAGACGCACACAACGCCACACAACATACATACAACAGGTGAATGGCAGTCCCTCTATATGCACATCAATTCATACATCGAGAATTCTATAAATGCACAGAGAGGACGGTGTGTTCCTATAATCTTACAGGACGTAAGATCAACGGATGCAGAAATACATCCGTTATCATTCTCAGCTGTAATCAGATCTCCGGAGGGATCCGACGCACGCCTGTAATATCTAACATGATGGGAAAACCAGCTTGCGGATACAGTTTAAAGATAGAGGATGAACTTGCTCTTATTAGCGGTGGTATTATTACATTTACCTTAAAGGGACAGTTCATCTGAAAAATACTCATTCAACATTTTTACTCGCATGTTAGTCTTTCTTCAGTGGAAGATATTTTGGGAAATGTCTCAGTGGCTTTGAGTCTAAACAATGCAAATCAATAGGGTTCAATGTGGTTTGGTTATCAACATTCTTTAAAATATCATCTTTTGTGTTCTGCAAGACAAAAGACAACCATAGGTTTGACACCTGAAAGGCCAGAAGATGATGAAATAATTTAGTTTTTGGGTACCAATATTATGCCACAGTAATGCATGTTCAAAAGTGCATTTATTTAACGCAGAAACAAAAAATCTTTAAAGTTTATTATCCTGACCTTCTATTATTTCTTAAACGCATACAAACACAGACAGCTAACCTGATGCTTAAAAAAAAAGGATACATTTTGATCAAAGTGGCCAACATTTCTTTTTCTGTATTCACAATCATTGCATTGCATTCTGAGATTGCAAGTTTCCAAACAATATGCAACACACGTTCTAAAACGTGTTCTACAAGAAGAAATAAGCCGTGTCAGGAGCACGTCTCATTACACTTTAAACCGCTGCTGACTGGGTTTCGTAACATATGCCGTGTGAATCACATCCATTCAGGGTCTTTTGGGAATGTTTTGCTAACAGTTTTTGCGGATCTGCAGCAGGCTATATTTAGCTCAGGTCTTCCCGGAGTCTACACGGTATAATTAGGAGGTGTGAGAATCCTGCTACAAATCTAAAGTTACTGTCGATAACCGTCACAGCATCGGCCTTAAAGGTGCAGTGTGTGTGTGTGTGTGTGTATGTGTGTGTGTGGTCCCCCACATGCTTCGCTGCCCTTTAATGAGTGTGTGTGTGTATGTGTGAGGGAGAGCTTGTATACCAGTGTGTGTGTGGTCTCCTCGTTTGTGTTGTCTGTTTGTTTGTGTGTGAATGTTTTGTGAGTGTTTCCCACAGTGGGTTAGTAAAAGTGAGAAACTAAATGTTGATACAGTGACTCATTCAGCGGCCTTTAATTTCCTAAAAAAGTTCAGGTAGATATTTATATAAAGACATCTCAGTGATGTTTCAACACTTGAGTCAAAAATGTTCATGAGTTAGAAAACAAAAACAAGTGGCATTTATTTCAAAAGAACAGTACAAGCACAGTTCAAGCAAAACATTTCACAAAGATCGGGTTTGTTGTGTTTGAACCCACTGTAAGTACACGGTTCAAAATGAAGATAAAAATACAACACATAGTGTTTGTCAAATGTTTATAGTTAATGTGATGACGACGAGAATCTGAATTCATACATCCATGACATAGAAAGTAAAAGCCTAAAGTAATAGATCAACCAAAATGAAGATGTTGTCATCAGTTACACGCCTCTTATCATTGCAGACCTGTGAGTTTCTTTCTTCAGCAGATATTTTGAAGAATGATGGTAACTGGATGCCATCAATGTTTTGTTACCAACTTCCCAATAAATTATTTTGTGTTCTGCAGAAATAGAGTGAGTAAATGATGAAAGAATTTTTATTTTTGGTGAACTTTTGATTTAGGTTTATTCTAATGACATTATCTTTTGTTATCTAATGAATTCATATGCTCATAAAGTGGTTTAATTTATCTTTTTAAATATAGTTCTATAGGTCTTCTTTCTCACAAAAACATTTGTTTTGTAATCAAACATTATTTTGGTCTTTTGTAAAGATATTTAAAATGCTGCAGTGCCGGGATTATTTGCTGAAACGTGCAGAATATATATACAGCCGTTATTTATGTATATGCTTTCTTTTTTTGGAGAATGGATTATCATCATATTCTCATAGATTTTAGAAATTTTCATGCTACGTTTCTGTAGGTATATGGGTGTTTGGTTAATACCTGAAGTTTTGTCGACTCAAGAAAACATTCCTGGAACAATGAGATGCATTTCACTGCATAAAGAAGAATCAGACTGTGAAATGAGAAAATAACAATGATGCGCACGGATATACACACACACACACACACACACACACACACACACACACACACACACACACACACACACACACACACACACACACACACACACACACACACACACACACACACACACACACACACACACACACACACACACACACACACACACACACACACACACACACACACACACACACACACACACACACAATGTAGCTGCTCAGAACAATGCCTTCTTCATATGACTGGTTGTGTATAAGTGTGTATTTGTATGTTTCCATGAATGAAAGTGTCTTTTGTCCAGGTGTTTGGAAGAAAAATCTGTATTTGAGCTACAGTGTCACATATTATTGCACGGAACACTTCTGAAGACGTGTCACTTAGTCATGAAGTACAGAGAGTAAACACGATATCAATAATAAACTCCACAGCACGGGAACCAGATGAAACGATCTCTTTAAACACACACGCATTAACACGAGTCAATAGAAAGAGGAAGAGACGGTGTGAGGTGATGCATCAGTGGTCCAGCCCAACAGAGCATCTCGGATCATCATCATCATGATCATCGTCCACTTCAGTCAAAACACTTTACATTTGGATTTAGCTTCTGTTTTCATAGATCTCCAGTGTCGAAACTTTCACAAGTGCATTAAAAAAGTTGGATAGGTTCAGTGTATTTTACTCATGGCACAGAAGAATGCCAACGGATTTATACAGTAGATGTATAAGAAACATCAAGTGTGATGTGAGAACCTTAAACTCGACCACATCTGGGACATTATAGTGACAGAGCATCATAATAAAATTTTGGATTTTGGATACGCTTGCATCTCTCTCGTCCGGCGTTAATGTAAGATAATGCTTCAGACGTGTGAAACAATCCTGAGGGAGAGGACGGTAGTTGATCAGAGATGAAACGTACTGTTTTCTTGGTGATGTCAAACCACCAAAAGCAGTATGTAAACATTTCACTTCTAAATACTAATGAAAGAGGTTCAATCATGGCTAAATGTTAATGAATAAAACCTGAAATTAATATCAATGTCTTGCATCAAATATTGATGCACATTACTGAATGTAAGCGTTTTTAGTTGAAGAATGAGCTTTCTGAACATCAACATGAAAAGTGATGTATTTTACAGTGTGGAGGGGCTTTGTGACATCAGCAGAAATTAAAAGGGCGTTAGAAATAGAATTTCTAAAATGCATTGAGGATTTGTGTACAAAATGAACATGAAAAAACAAAGAGAGTGATTTTAATTTCATGTTGACTTAAGAGTGATGAATCTATCATTGTGTTAGCGTGTCACTATCATACCTCGATCGATACGGAGTGTCTTTTATCATAAAGATGAGAGTGATCCAATTGAAACCAACATCAGAAACTTCAGTAGTCTATGCACATGTAAAACGAGAGAGAGAGAGAGTGTTTTGAGCTTCACACAGGTGTCGCTCTGCTGTACTGCAGCGCCAGCGGTGAGTATTCTTTAAAACGCACGCAAAGTTTCCCGCGAGTCCATGGGTTCTGCAGCGAGAGTGGACAAAAGTCATCCTGCAGCCATTTCTCCTTCCCCTCCACCAGCAGAACCAGACCGAAGTGTTCCAGCTGTTCGCTTCCGTACAAACACACCTCAGATACACAGGCCGGAAAGCCGCAGGGTTCAGATGTGCAGGTGCACTGATGGGTGGCTTTCTGCAGGTGACAGCATACGGTGTTGATCTCCTGGACCACTAATCGAACCATCTCTTTAGCTGTTGTTTCTGTAGTCACACGTAACTGAGAAAACAGAAACAACATGTTTATCATTTGGTTATAATAATACTAATCTGTATTTAAATGTATGAGACCCATCTGTATATGCAGATTTAAGTAAATTAATCTAAAAATGAGATTAAGAGCATTAGAGAAAACCAGCCATGTGTGTTTATTGTTGTAAAAGGTGGATTTGGGGATAACGTTTAAAATACAAGACTTTTCCTTTATTATTGCTAGATTCTCAAATAAATAGTTTTATTGACACTTGGGTTTCCTATTTTGCAATAAAAAATAATATTATTTTATAAATAATAATTGCACAAAAATATACTAATTTTGGTAAACATCATTTTGTTTCTGAAAACATTGATGTTCTGAACATTCGTAGTTTTATCAAGACAATAATAAATTGCCACAAAAATAATTTTAGTTGTGTTTTATAGACTGGGTCGATAGTACACATGATCTTTAAGTCGTTGCTTTCTGTACCTTTTTTACCAATTTTTTTACAATTTCCTGTGCTCTTCTTATAACAGCTAAAGGAGGCACTTCTTGTCATCCTTCACTCTTACCTTAACGCTGGTGTCTTTGGGTAAGCCGGTGCGGTATTGGGGGTAAACTCTCAGGGTGGTGTGACAGAGCCTGAGGGGAGATCCGGCAGAGTGAGCAGAGAGTCGCTGTACCCCGCTGTCCTCTGACAGTGTGCGCACGGGTGGAGGGTGGGGCTCATGAGAGAAGCAGAGATCGAAAGAGGAAGGCCGTGTCCAGTGTTTGTGCGATGTGGAGCTGGGAGGTGAGGATGCCGTGGAGACTGGAGTTGGGTATTCCAAGCTGCTCGTGCGGACGCACAGCGCCGTCCTCTTCTCCGTGACCCTCAAGAGCTCGATCTGACGGCTGGGAAGAATAAAGTCGCTGTCGAACGAGTTGATTGGCAGATGTTCCCGATTGCTCATGCCGGTCCGCAGCACATCCGGCTGACTCAGAGAGGAGCGCGGAGATGAGGTGGAGGAAGGGTGAGTGGATGACACATTGTGGAAGCTGGTCGGGGAGGGTGGAAGCAGATCCAGTTCTCTGGTGTTTGTGGGAATGCTGGAGCTTGAGTCGCTGTCAGCAGCGAGGAAGACCTCAGATGTGTCTTCATCAGACAGGCCGTGAGAATCTTACAAGGGGAGAAAGAAGATATTCGGTGAATAAGAGAAAGAGAATTTATTTCTATTTATTTTTTATTTTTAAAGACCATATCGGTACCAAAGGATATTAATGGCAAGGATATCTATGTCAACAACATATATTCTTAATATCATAAAAGTAAAATTCATATAAAAGTATAATTTAATGACTTTTAAAACATGTCAAATTAACATTAATAAACAATCATCTAAATAAAATACAAAAATTATCTAAAATAGTTTTCATTTGAATGCATGATAAAAACATCTTGCAAGGAGAATTGTTTCACTTTTCAGAAAGCAATCTCTAGATAAAAACATAAATCTGGACATTTCAACAAAATATGTTTTACGAGACAGATGAGAATAAACTAATGTTCTCACCGTTGTGTTTGCGTGTAGTATCAGGTGAAGGGGCCGGTGACGGCAGGAATGACGGCTGGGAGGAGCTGGAAGGTGGTTTTTCTGGGATTGACTCTTTGGAGAAGTCTATAATCCAGCCCAGACTCACACCCGAGTTCTGATGCTTATATCGTGCAGACTGTAAAACGGCCATCCAGCGGGCATCACGCCACAAATCATCCAGATGCTAAAAGAAAAAAAAATACAATAAACAGGCTTACATTTCTAAATCTATCTCTCTCTATCTGGTTGGTGCTGAGGTTCAATTAAATGCCAAATTCTAAGACCTCAATTCTGATGTTAATAACAAACTTGTTGACCCGTGAGAGGTATAATCCTCATCTCTTGGCCCTCTCACGTCAGGTAAAGATAATATTGTAAAGTCCAGTTGTTGTACAGTTTGTTCCATATTTGTTCTGTACAGTTTGTTCTGTACTTTACTGATCATCAGTTACCGTAATGTAAACTGAACATGCTGCCAGTGTTGATTTGCTGAGAGGCCAAAAATACCTGCAAATATTCCTCAACCTGCTGATGTTTCAGTTTAGCAGCGAACAGTTCTGACTCTGAGAATGCCTCACGCAAAGACTGCTGGGACGTCAGGGACTCCAGACCCAGCAAAGCTGACACGCGACAATACAGAGCGATAAAACTGGTGCTGTACGCTTCAAAGTGTACTAAAGAGGAAGAGACATGTGATCTTAATGGGTTGATAAATGATGACAGAACTTTTTGATTTTGAAAATACTTTTTAATACAAATTTTAAAATGGAATATGTCTCTTTGCCATCTCACCGAGCTCAAAGATCTGCAGCGGTAGAGTTAAGAAGCCGGACCGCAGAGAGCATAGATGATTTTGTCCAGGAGGAGAGCACACCTCCTCGCATGGTGGGAGGAGCAACAAGAAGGAAACACCCTCTCCCAACTCCACCACCTCCTTCACATACACCCGGAAATCTTGAGCCTTAGAGGGATAGAAAGATATATGATAAAACAGTCCACAAGACATAGGAGTTTTGCATTGAAGTCATCCAGTACACAACTCTTATACCATCATACTGTCTAAAGATTCACCTACCTGGTGGATGTTAATAGAGCTGAGCAGATCTTTGGCAGCAGTTCTAAGCTCCAGTAGGAGGCGATGCGGTGCGCTTTGAACATCATCACACACCTGTGCGCTCCCCTCCAGCGAATTCAACGTCTGAAGCGATTCCCACTCCTCTCTGTATAACACATACGATTACAACAACATCTGCACAAACACACGTGCACAACCCATCCACAAACTCACTCGTACCTGGATACGTGTCCGTTGTCTCGTATCTTGATGTGACACAGAACGTTGGGATGTTTGTGTGACACAAGGACTCTGATCTGATCCACCGAGGTGTAGAGCTTCAGGTAACCCAGATACAAACCCGGACTCAAACACTTCCTGCTGCGTCTGTGATAAGACAGTTTCTCCTGCATACACGCATAAAAGAGATTTATACACATGTCTAAGTTTCAGACTTCTACCAATAAAAACCAAACTGAAAAATAACTGAAAAAGTTTGTATAGACAAATGCATAGACAAAAAATCTACAACAACCATACACACAAAGACACATGTATATATACACAAAAACATACACTAACAGAAATACATTACAATCCACAAACTGAAACAAACACACAAAAACAAATAAAAAACATACTCACGTAGACACTCATTCTTACAAACATACTCGCATGCACAAACAAACGTGCGCAAACAAACACATACACACACACACACACACAGGCCTGAAATTGACCCACGTTTCTCATTTTTAAACTATTTGACTGTGAGATTGACGCTGGAGCCTTGTGGTTGTTGAGCTGTGGAACCACTTTACCACACACACACAAACAAACGAACGAACGAACGAACACACACACACACACACACACACACACACACACACACACACACACACACACACACACACACACTGTGTGTGTTACCACAGGAAAATGTGAGCAATTCAGACCAAACATCATCTTCACACTGAGACCAGAGACGTTCAAACACAACAGTCACAGGAGAATGATGTTTATAGTTATTCAGAATAAATCATCGAGTGATCAATGCTACTGTCATACAATAGCAATTTACTACACACTCACAAAAGTAAATGCAGAAGCTTTAATAATTTGAAGAATAATAATTAGTCATGTTAACTCATCCTGTTTCAACTTTAGACCTTTGTGAAACACAGCTTATTAACATACATCACCGATGAGAACATCCAAACCCAACAGCATTTAAAGCTGAGGGGATTCCAGGCTCTGAGCAGACAGGACTGAGGTTATGTGAAATGTTTTGTGGTGTGATAACTGCGTTCACTCACGTGCATTGTGGTCAGAAGAGTCTCCAGAGCTGTGGGCTCATCTGAAGAAGAGGAAGACCTGCACTGAAGCTGGAATTTACTGACGGGAATCCATCGCATGCCTTCCAGCGGTACACACGCGCCCACATCTCTCATCAGTACCAGCAACGTGTTACCATGCTTGTCTTTAATGGGCTCAAAATACACCTGACCAAGATGAACCGTCCCGAGAAGCGCCTGCATAAAAGCGAACACCGTCTCACCAGGTTTATCAGGATAATAGTGTTGTTATGGCACCATTTAGTGTGATTTTAATGAACATGTGTTGTGTGTTTGTCATCACCTGTAGTTGTGCAGAGGCCTGAAGCATTTTGAGTCGAGTCTGAAGTGTACAGGAGCTGGAGGCATGAGCGGGACTAATGCACTGCTGAATCCAGGTGAGCTCCTCCCACAGGTGGGACAACTGTACCAAAACATAACCATAGAAACACAATTCAGTGCCTAAGCTCATTTTGAGCAATCTATATCTTATGGTTTTATTTTTTATACATTTCCTCATTTCGGGGTTTTGCAAATATTGAACCAATGAAAAGTGTTAAAGAGCTTCAAAATAGTGTTTGTAACAAATTGACAAAAAAAAAAAGATTTTATCCATCATTCACATTTTGTGTATATCTGTGTAGTTTTGCTTCAGTTAAGTTGACCAAAAAGTCTTTACATATCAGTGCTATGTATAAGCTTCATATATTAAGATGTTTAATATTATATTGTACATCCTATACATGTGTCTTCTTGATTTAAACATTTTTATTATACTATTATAAAATATCAAAATAACAATTTACATCTATGTTACAGTTACTTCAAGACATTACTTGAATTTTGTCTTGAACCAAATTGATATTAATGTTGATCACTTTGTTTTTGTAGGTTTATGCTCTTGGTGTACTTTTTTATGAGTTTATTTATTTTCACATTGATTAAACACAAAGTTTGACATTTTAGAATGGACAAATAAATGTATTAACTTGTAAAATAAAGGGTTTAAATAGTTAAACTCAAAGTTTCTTTCAAAAGTTTCAAACCCTTTCCCACTATAAAGAACAGAAAGTTTCTGCAGAGGTTCTTTATGGGCCTGTACCACTAAAATGGTTCCTGACATCATTTGTGAAGCTGGTGAATTCATTTAAAAACATCAGCATCACAGAAACCATCATAAGATTGTTTTACCTTTGTGAACCACAGAAAGTCCTGCGCATTACAGCTGTAAGAATCATCCACCTCCACCACCGGCAGCTGATCCTCTGGAGTCACCAGAACATTCTCATCTTTATAGAAAATACAGGCTAGATAAAGACCCCTGAGGAGAGAGAGAAAAAGAGAGGCAGTCAGAGATAACACGAGAGAAGCTATTTCCAGAGCGTTAAATATTGAAATTCCCAAAACTCCCTTTCTGGAGTTGTTTATCTTGTACCTTTTCAGATTTTTGACAAATTTGCTGGTGGGCTGGAAAAGATGCCTCAGGCTTTTTGACACTGAATGTTTCCTGATGTTTAACGCGGCTTTGCTCGGCTCTGAAAACACAACATGTGTAGAGAAAGAAAGAGTGTCACAGTGGAACACAACAAACATGTAAACATACAGGAGCTCAACCTCAAATGAAGAACTACAAACCTCAGCTCAAAGGTCTGCTTTTCTAAGACTCTACAACATGACAGTGAGAGTTCCAGAATAGAATATAAAGGGAACAGGCTGGGATTTCCTTATACGGTGTGTATGTGTGAGTTTGTGTATAGGTGCCAGGTTCTTAGTCCCAACAGTCAGGGCTAATTTATGCTTCTTAGCTCACAGTAAAGTAAACTCTCAACCCCGACGCAGTTAAAAAAACAAACAAGACCCCCAGAGTCGACCCCTGGAGACATGCATGAAATATTAACTCAGCATTTGTTTGAAATGTTTGTGGTGGTGGTCACAGTGTTTCTTAGTGAATGGGGAGATTTTTCATTCACATGCAGTGTAATAGAGTGTTTACCGTGGCACGCGCAGTGACGATGTGCCCCTTTAATTTGCACCAGAAGCTGCTCCAGCGCCTCTGTCAGACCTTGCTGCCGGGGCAGGAGCCCATCCACTTCCCTCCAACCTGCAGAGAACAAGAGATTAAACCAGTGCACTGTGAATAAAATGACAAAAACAACTTGACGGTGCTCCAAACATTACATTAGAAATCTATTCTAATCTATTTTGTTTCAAATTGTGTAAAGATTAATATGGAAAGAATACTGCAATTTTTTGTTGCAAACAGAAATGTGGATTGAACAAGTTACAGATTTTAGCTCCAAAAGAATGAAAAATTCATTTATTGTATTTCAAATCTGTATGACTTTCTTGTTGGAAAACATCTTCTGTTGTGTTTCACAGAACAAAAACACATACAATCCTTGAATAACACGCGAGTTAATAAATATAAGGTGAATAAAAAATAAGGATTAAAAAATAAATTGGAATGGACTGAGCACACAAAGATAAATAATTATTTCTTACAATTTGATATTTCATATTTTTTAAAAATGAGTTTGAAAAAAACTTTTTAAATTTCATATATTTTTAATTTCAAGTTTGTCATGACCGCTGCCATATGTGCAAATACTTGTGTCAAAATTATGTTAGTGAGAAACACGAGTAATGCGGCAGTAAATTCATTCAGCATTCATCTTATATCCCAGCTCACACGCCACATGGTAAACAGGATAATGTTCTGATGGTGTGTTGGTAGCAGGCCGGTTCCTGAGAACGCAGGGAAAACACGGACGCTCTATTCCCGGAACGTCTAACACAGACCCTCTCTTCAGCCCAACCAACCTCAGTGAGGGTGTGTGCATGTGTGTGTGTGTGTGTTATGAAAGAAACGGAGTGAGAGAAAAACACAAACATGTTGCAAATATGACAAATTGTGCTAAAGTCATGCCTACATATCACTGAAACTCCCTGTGTGTGTGTGAGTGAGTGTAAACTGTAGATGGACACAGTGAGTGTGTGTTTGCTGCATGTGTGTGTTTGTGTATAAGAGGCGTTCTGTCTGCAAGTTTATGGCCTCTCACAGACATGCAAATATTTCCAGAGGGATTCAAGATGGAAAACACAAACACGCACATTTATATTAGCATGCTCAAAGCACACACACAAAGACAACGTAAGAGCCCTAAAATTATTATGAGAAAATTAGATCTTTTGACTCCAAAACATGAAAACAAGAACAGAAACTTACGACTGAGTGTAAATGCATACATAAAAACACAACCAATTAATGTGTAAATGTGTTCATGCTCACTTGACGGTGTCGCACAAGCAGGTTTAGATATTTGAGGTAAACTCCATCCCTTCATGTTGTAGGCAGATACCTGAACATAATAACAGGTGCCCTGGAACACACACGAAACCGATTTGTGTGAACACGTATTTCTACTAAATATGTATTCAGCTGTGATCTACTACATGTTTTACGCTATACAAACCGTTGTGAGTTCAGTGATGTCATACTGAAGTTGAGTCACATCTTCAATGACCATCTCACCCAGCAGTGGGCTAAAAGAAGGAACGCTGCTCCACCCCACTGAGACACAAACAAGCACAGGATTTTCTCACAAGCAGTCAACTTACAAAACCTTACATTTGTGTCTATTCAACTGCACATAACATACATGCATATAACTACAGTTGGAGGTGTATCTGCTTTTCAATGTTCATGCTCCGACATGTGTATATATCTCTTTGGTGGGGTCAGAGGTCACTCACCACGGTATTTGGTAATAACAGCAGAGTTGTGACAAAGTGGCTCTTGAAAATGAACCCTGACACTAGTGCTGCTGCTGACTGACAGATGGACTGCACTCGGAGGCTCAGGAGGACCTAAAGTCAACACACACAAATGTTTCATGCAATACACAATTTAACTGAATTGTTTGTATTTCTGTGTCTTTTGTGTAACTCACTGGCATGCGTGAATCCCGTCTGCATACGTTTGTAGAGGCGGAGCTTCCATTCCCACATCTTGAGTTGTCTCTCTCTATTTGAGTCCTCCCTCTCCTCAGGCCCCTCCCCTGTCACCTGGACAGCCATCTCGGCCATACGATGCTCCGCTTCTTGCACCAGAGAGGCTAGATGGGAAGCTCTGCCTTCAAGACTTAAAACTGAAAACACAAGATATTTAAAATTTATATATAAAAGAATCTTTACAGCCTGCTGACAACGTTCAGAATCAATAAAAATTAGAATGATAAACTAAGCAAAGTTGTGTCAGCAAGTTTGACCTCCATCTCTTGGCATGTGTCATAACTCTTACAACAATACTTCTGAAGTACTCAAGAGCACTTGAGTTACACACACTCATCTGAGTGTGTATGTGTGAGAGAGTAAAAGCCTTCAGTTCGTCCTCAAGTATGTGATCTTGACACTTTTATCTTCATGCTTCTGTTTGCGTGACCCTTTAAGTGTGCGAGACATTTTTACCCTACTGCGCGTTTGATGTGTGTGATGTTAAGTGTGTTTATATAAAGTACATTCAGGGCTCTTATTAAAACTAGTAATGACCTGGATTACTGTGCATCTGTGTGTTACTACTTCATCAAGGCCAAGCAGCTGAGTCCAAGTTTAATGGTGCTTTACAGAGCAAACACTGCAGCTCTCCTGGGCTTAACTGGACAGATCATCTTTGGATCTATCCAAACGAGAAAACCGTCCTTTTATAGTCTGATATGTGCTTTTAAGTTGTATTGTATGTATTTAATGTCAGTGATCACATAACATCAACATTTAAAAATTTACACAGGTACTTTGACAGAAGAACCATTGGTGTAAATTTATACAAAACACATTGAGTTAAGTATTATATTTGGTAGGAATAATTTTAAATGGAAACTGACAATAGCCTTATATGAACATAACATTCTCTGTAAATGTACAGTAACAGTTATAAATAGGCATGATAATAAATCAAATAAATATAAGGGTCAAATAAAAGACAGTACAGTAGAGCTAGATAGAAGTGATATGTTATATTTACTTAATTCTTAACGCCATTGCAGCATCCAGGGCCATTCGATCTAAAAACAAGTTGATCTAGTACGATAAAAAATTATGAAATAATGCAATGATTCGGAATAATACTAACATTATTTTTTTAATTTTTTATGAAATTGTCCATGTTTATTTTATGTTTATTTTTTTTATTTTGTATATTCTTCAAAGAGACCAATAATTTTTTTAATAATGAATCATTATTTCTTATTGTTTGAGAATAAGTAAGAAGATAGATAAAAAGTTAATAATGAAATTAATTAAACATGGGTGCATTTATTTTTAATTTTAATTTAAATGATATGGCTTTGGCCACTGATTAAAGCAATGAGTCATTTTGGCTTATTGTGATGTATAGCATGTGGCATGCATCTGTGTATTAAGTGCATGCTTTATGATTCATACAGACAGTCCTTCTGTGTGTGTGTGTGTGTGTGTGTATGTGTGTGTGTGTGTGTGTGTGTGTGTGTGTGTATGTGTGTGTGTGTGTGTGTGTGTGTGTGTGTGTGTGTGTGTGTGTGTGTGTGTGTGTGTGTGTGTGTGTGTGTGTGTGTGTGTACTCACAGTGAGGGCTTTCTTTTGCCCCGGCCCGCAGCAGAAGTTTGGCCATAGGTACGTTATTGGTCATGATGGCAATATCAAGAGGCAGCAGACCTTCACTGTTGGGTGTGTTGAGGTCGAGCTCTTCCAGACTGAAGGTGTTCAACAAAGACTCCACCACACCCAACTCCTGATGTTCGACAGCTTCAAACAAACCTTCATTACCCTGAAACTTCACACACGTATGGTCACAGATGAAGAGTTACTCAAGCAGAGTTTGTTTTCAGAATTTTTTTTATGTTCTACGAGCAACTTCATCTCACCATAGTGGTTTTGTGTGGATGGTCTTTCTCTTGTGCCAGATGCGATGAATCTTCCGTAGGCAGGTTTGCGGTACGGAACTTTCCAGACAGGTTTCTGTACAAGCGTCTCGCCGCGCTCGGAGGAGACGAACATGACCCGCTGGAATACTTGCGTGGAATCAAGGGATGAGGGTCAGAAATCTGTTGCGTCATTTTGGATTCGGCCCTAAAAGAAAGACGTGACAGGATTTTATGTTGTATAGCTTTCAATTAAGACAGTGATACTGTGGTACTCTCATATATACCATTGTAAAATAACCCTTATACAGACAACTACGAAGTATTTAAAAAAAAAACATGTAAGGGCTGACAATGTCTTGGTTGAGAAACAAAATCAAATGTATAAAACAAAATATTGTTTAGCCTCTTAAATTCAACAGTTCTTTGCACCATGGAAGAAACAAAAGGGTTCAGCGTAAATGCTTTGAGCTTTAATATAATTGTTGTTACTTTTACCATATATTTCCTCACAACAATCCACTTATCAAAGGTTCTGGGGGAGGCTGAATGAATGAATGCTGAATGAAGGAGAACACAGCACTCTAAGAACTACAACCATCACAGATGTCCTCGCCCCATTGTCTGCGTGGGTTAGAAACAGTGGAAGTGTTCTGATAATAACATGGTTATTTTAACGGGCAGGTATGCACTGTGTGCAGATAAAAGTGGGTATATTTGTGGCATGCGGATCGGTTTCAAAGGCCGCTGATCTCGGGGCTTAAAGTTTCTCCTCGTGCGCTGAACACACAGGCTGTCAGGAGGACGACACACACTCACATGAAAGAACGGCAGATGAAAGCGCGAGGGATAAAGAAAGAAAGACAAGAGAAACAGGGACACCACATGTTAACACAGCCGCTTCAGCACCCCATCAGACCAACAGTGACAGAATTGCACACACACACACAAGAATTAAGTTTCTCATCTTACAGTTACTGAAAAACAGCAATAATACAAAATATAATTTTGACTTACTTTTTATTCTCAATAAAAGGCCATTGTAAATATAATCTTGCTACCACGAAAACACACAAAATCCACTGTAAAATCATGTCAGATTGGGCTGAATAAAAGAGATCATCAAGTGCTTAACAAACATGTGGAGCTCATGCCATCTCTCATTTAGAAATATACATGACATGCCAAATACACAGAAAATAATTATTGAAGTTCAACTTGCAAAATTATTGTTAACAAATATAAAAAAGCGAAGGCTCATTCACATAAAACACATCTGCTGTAATGTCCACTCGCGGTCGAGTTAGAGGAAAAAGTCTTTGAATATCTGGGGAGTGTGTTTGGCATCACAACAAGGCCTCATCAAAAGGCACAGCAAATTTTAGCGCTCGCACACACTCGAGCATACCCGCAGACACACAAATACGAGCACATTTAACACATCCAGCGAGCCAAGGCTAAATGAGAATAGGCCATAGTGTGGAAAAAGTACTGAGTAATGCGTCTGTCTAAGAATAATAGTCACAGAGAGCGGTGGGCGCGTATAAACAGATGCGATCCCGCGCACATGTGCTCGTGTTGAGCTGACTGCTGGTAAGAGATTTACTCTTTACCGTTTCCCCGAACACATGCTCACATTTACCTCTGAGATCAAACTCTGTCCGATGTGACTGTTAATGCGTCTGCTAAATTATCTGCTGTGTTTATAGTGAAACAATGGCACAGGAAGGGAGGGCGAAGTATTTTTGTCACTTGTTTGAAGTTATTAGATGACATTCCTACTGATGTTGCTATCAAATGTATAATGCGTGCGTGTGTGTGTGTGTGTGTGTGCGTGCGTGCGTGCGTGCGTGTGTGTGTGCGTGCGTGCGTGCGTGTATTATATATACATGTTTATATGTTAATATGAATAGTATAAGTACATTGTGTATGTAAAATATATGTGTGCAGACATCTAAACATACAGTTACACCCACAACGGACAGGTACAGTATATATAGATTAGATGGTACATTTATAAATAATAACAATATTTTTAAATATTTATTCAATATTAATATATCATATCATGTGTATGAATAATTAAATTGCATGTGCACACATCATGTAGATATAGATTTACATACATTTCTACACATATGTACACATATATGAGCGAGAAGCACTGATTAAAATAACCGTTTTCATATGTAAAGAAATGAAAAGGGAACAGGACGATCAACTTCTTAAAGAAAAGTGTGTTATAACACAAGAAAGAGAATGAGTCTGAGAGTTTATATGTGGCTGTAAGAAGGAAAGTCTGAAATCTGATTCTTGGCACCAGACAGACTGGAGGCAAACAGGACGACCAGCCAAAATTCAGTGGGGGAGTGTGTGTGCGTGTGCATGTGTGTGACAGTAAGCAACAGGAGGGCAGTCAGGACAGTATTGCCGATTAGAATGTGTGTGTTACTAGGGTCAACAGAATCCCACTCTCTCTCTTTACTTCAGGCCTAGTGGAGCCAGTCTAACCCCTCGACCTCACACACACACAAAAGAGAATCAAAGCTAATCAGTTGATTCCTTCTCCATTTGAAAGCCTAGCCGACTGGTTCGCATGCCATCAGAGACCTTCACAGGGACCAAATGCTTCCATTTTACAATAAGTGAGGAATTGTAATGTGTATAATGAAAATTAAGCTTATTTCATAGCATTTAGTGTGACATTGTTCGTTTTTCTCAGATTCTTGTCAGTTCATCTTTTCTCTGATTTTAGCTCTATTGCATGATTTTTGAGATAACATGATTGATGTGAAGTCACAATGGAAAAAAAACATTTGTAAAAGAGTGGCTACCGGTTCTTGGTTTGGTAAGAATCCCTCGAGTACACGAGCATCACTTTCCTGTGACAATGCAACTGAAGTAAGTGTGTTTTACAGTGCGCATCCACGTTTTCTTTTCCAATCACAGTGAGCTTGCTTGTTTGCGTGATTTGGCCCAAGTGTACATTTAAAAAACCCATCAGATTAAGCAATTAAGAGCGAGGGGCATTTGCATCCATGGGCAGTATGTGGATTGTGTGCGCGTGTTGTCGCAGCAGTAGCTGCTTCCCTGTGAGAGCGTTTGCTGTGTTGAGTTCAACTGCCCGCCACCTGTTCGACTCCCACCCCAGACACCCCAGGGGGGCAAATCTCTCTAATTCTGATGAGCGGAGACAGAAGACCGTCGCCATGGGGATGTTGAGCAGGGGGACGAGACACGCATCTGAGAGCGGGATCAATCAATGTATGAATGCGTGCGGATGCGTCTTTGTGCATCGTGTGTGCATGTGACGTAAGGCCAGTCTGAGAGTCGCTGGCGACAGACAGCTCGGCGTGCGGGAGGTGACAAGGAGTCTGTGTGAGCCTCTGTGTGGCCGTAGGTCCCAAAAAAACATGGGGGCCCAGCCGCCATCATGCCCAGCCAGGGTGGCTACGTCCTGGGGACGCGCCGCCCCAAGACTCCCCGGAGTTATATGTACTTTTGGATCTCGGCTCCAATCTGCCATATGCCGCAGAATAGAAAGGTGACCCAGATGCAGCCACCAAACTCTGTGAACCACGATGCAATGCACATAAACTGTCTATAAACTCTTAAGACGATAAGCTTAACTTCGACAGAGACAGAGTTTAAAAAGTTTTTCAAACCTACGCGGGACGAACATATTACCTGCATTCTCAGGCAAGATGCAGACATAACTAAATTTTAGATATTGCTATGCAAAGATGTACAAACATTACTCCTAACACAAGAGTTACTGTGACCCCACAACTTGTCATAGAAATTCTGAAGCCAAGAAAATTCTAAAGTCAGCAAATTGTATTATCAAATATGTGATTCATGTGCAATTGAAGTTCTGGGCATGTTCACCAATCATTAATCATTTCTAACTATAATTGGTAATTACTGGTATTTTATGAGTTTTGGACAATTACACTGACATGCAGTAGAGGGTTGGGGGTTATTCATACATAGCTGGAGTCATGATGTCTACTGAGATGAACAGAAGGTATATCTTGACTAATTTGGCTACATCACAGAAATGAAGCAACGATGCAAAAATAAGGCATATGCAATATGCATTATGCATAATAATTAAGAATTTAGGAATGAATAAATTTGTAAAAAAAGGCATTCATATACTTTGGATTAAAAAAATAAGTGTTTGTAAAATTAATGTAAATTTGACAATAGCACTGATTTAGGGCCACTTCTGGATTTCCAGCAAAAAAAGAATAGATAGAAATGAATTTTTTTTAACTAATTAAAATGGTTAACAAATGTGTAAAATATTGATTTTGGCACATCAAATCTGTATTGCAAAGCAGACTCTGTGCACATTATTACGTGGCAGCATTCATCATAAATATTTCATTTGCACTTGGATATATAATAAAGCAAAATTGTTTGAGGTACCAGTCCACGCTGAGAGAGCGCCTCCTGTAGGCCGGGGGTCTGGACTGCAGACTTCTGTCCTTGCAGTGTTTTTCCTTTAAAGAGAGCCGTTGGGTTAGCTTCACGATCCCAGACTCGCTGCAAAACAAACGCACACGAAAACAACATGATTACTGCAGTGTTGAGTAATGCCAAATAAATACACAGAACGCTCTCTCTCGCTCTCCTACTCTTTATTAAATCACAAAATCATAGGAACAGATTGCCCTGATTTACGTTCAGCAGTAATGACAATAACAACCAATCAAAAACTTTCATTAACTGTAATGGAACACATTTTCTACACCTCTCGGAAACACAGAGAACATTCTTATAAATTAATTTTACAAGGATACTGTTGGACAGAATGTTGCTCTCTTTTACATCCACTTTGGAATTTTGCAAGTCTGGAAAATTATTATTTTTAAGATAGCAATTTATAGTCCGATGTTAATCCAATGTTAAAGAATAATAATAAAATCAAATACATATTATTATATTAAACGATAAAGATAATATTTTAAGTGATTTTCTTTTTATACAGAATTTAACAAAGCCTCTCCTAAACATAAGAATAAAGAAAGAAACATCAGGAGAAAATGATGTGAAATATTTAAAGAAGAAAAAAAGAAGAAAACAACGATCATGTAAAATGTTATCTTTTAAATAACATACTTTTATCATTTTTTAGTCATTTTTAATATCATAGAAAAAATTAGGTGACGCAAAAGAAACATCCTTGTGTCCATCACCCGTAAAACATTGACAGTATGTCTTGTATTGTCCTCATAAGAACAGCAGTCGCTGGGGAGCATTGTGCATGTGTTTTGAGATTGACAGCACAATAGAGGCGTGAATGAGTTATCTTCCAATCTTTGACACAACAGTCAACAAGTGTTACTCTGGAGAAATCACCGACGGCGCTATGAGGAACATTTAAATAGTGCTGGACAAGGTCAGTGTGCGAGCTGCGCTTGAAAACCTCCTGACTCAAAGAGGTGATCGCATCCATATTTCTAGAGGGAATGTTCCTAGACAGAAGCCGATTGGGAATAAGACAGGAAGAAGGATAGTTGCATGGATCTGATTCCACTGACAGCTGTTCGTGATGCTCAGGGGGGTCCCGCGTGCTGATGTCTTACAGTAGGAAGGGCTGAGTGATGACATCATCTTCTTTAAGAGGACACGCGTGCCACCGTGACACTTCTGCGCAAAAGCGAGCGTATAAATAAACACCAAACATAAACACAGTCCATGCTTCATTCGTATGCACTTATAAACAACATGGAGAGAGAGAGTAGAAGGCTGTTTAAGAAGGCAGCCCACTAGAGTTCTGGAAGGGACCTACAGTGCGCGAGACGTCTTGTTTGATCTCCATCGGTGCTCAGCCTCTAGCCAGCATACAGATCCAACACATCAGTCCTGGCTGCTCATTAGACAAGCGTATAAATACCAAATACGCGCAGAATTAAACCACCATTCCAACACAGACACAAATTGGTTAGCGAAGACTTAAATAAAAGCCCTCCGTACCGCACATCAAATGTGTCTTACCATGTTATTCCACTTTAAGGCTTGGATCCTCACATTTCACACACACTTCTGTGCTGTGGTTTGTGTGTGGCTTTTATAGAATAATATCGTCATTTTGCAACCCATGTGCTTTTAAAATGCGAATGAAACTGAATATTCGATGACAGAATAGAAATGTGATTTTATCCAACGGGCTAATTGGACAGTGGACATCTTCAGCATGCCACACAAATTGTTGAACCGACATAAGGGTGAGTACAGTAAATGGTGTGAGGACTTTCATTTCAGGATGATTTATTCCTTTAAGAATTTTGATTCCAGTGTGATCAAACAGGTGAATCACACGTGGACTTGTGCTAATAACAGCAAATGCACGTCTGATTCATGTTCTCAGAATTACAAAAGAAAAAAACAAGATCCCTCAAGGGCCACCAACTCATCCAGTCTGTCTCCCTCTGCCCATCTCGCTCTCTTCATCTGTCTTTACTGTCCTATTCTCTCTATCCACCTGCCTGTCATACTGTATCCCATAAGTGGTTTAAATCTTTAACAGTACTCTGTCTCCCCAATCCTTTTATTCTGCCTGTCTCCCTCTCTCTCTCCACATGTCCTACTCTCTATCGCTCTCTCCGCCTGGCGCTCTCTCTCTCTCTTACCCTTTCCTCGACTCCTCTTCCTCATCCCTCTCTTACCCATCCTTCTCTTACCCATCCCTCTCTCCCTCTCTCCCTCTTTCCCTCTCTCCCCATCCCTCTCTCCCTCTTCCCCATCCCTCTTTCCCTCTCTCCCATCCCTCTTTCCCTCTCTCCACTCTCCCCATCCCTCTTTCCCTCTCTCCACATCCCTCATCCCTCTTTCCCTCTCTCCCCATCCCTCTTTCCCTCTCTCCCCATCCCTCTTTCCCTCTCTCCCCATCCCTCTCTCCCTCTTCCCCATCCCTCTTTCCCTCTCTCCCCATCCCTCTTTCCCTCTCTCCCCATCCCTCTTTCCCTCTCTCCCCATCCCTCTCTCCCTCTTCCCCATCCCTCTTTCCCTCTCTCCCCATCCCTCTTTCCCTCTCTCCACTCTCCCCATCCCTCTTTCCCTCTCTCCACATCCCTCATCCCTCTTTCCCTCTCTCCCCATCCCTCTTTCCCTCTCTCCCCATCCCTCTTTCCCTCTCTCCCCATCCCTGTCTCTTTCTGTCTCTCTCTGTGGTTGTTGACGGAATGCTGTAATGAACCGCGAGTGGCTTCCATCTTGTCCGTCCCCCAAATATCCCACAATTCCACACGGCGTCAAGATTCTGAGGAGTGTGCAGACTTCCATCACGGTGATTATTTTTGCTGGAAGGGGCCAAAAATGTGTGAATGTGCGATATATTTGTGGATACAAAAGTCATGCACAACGAGGCACAGAAAATGTGTGTGTGCAGCAGTACATAGAATCTATACCTTCACACAAACAAAGCACTCAAAGGAGTGAGATGCCAGTCATGTTTTTTCGCGGGAAAGCTCTTCTGGCTTTGCTTTTAGTTGAGGCGTGCGTGTGTGTGTGTGTCTGGCACGGCGCTGTTGGGGAACCGTCAGACTTCTTCATGGCCAAACCACATCAAAGACACAAACCACAACGCCACACACACACACACGCTGAGTCAACCTTTACACATACACACACTGGCCACAAAACCAAACACTGAAACATGCACACTTATTAAAGTTATTAGACTGTCTATGTGAAAAATGCTTATGTGGGTCAGAGAGAGAGATACTATCAGTACTCCAATATATCATTCACTCTAATTAATGCTGTTTACTAAATTGAGTTTACGATACTCCTGCTTATAACTGAGATTACATTTACATTTATGCATTTGGCAGACACTTTTATCCGAAGTGACTCATTTATTAATTTGATTCTGAGTACTTGCAATCTCTTGGATGGAACCCAAGTCACTGGTACTGCTAGATCCATGTTCCAACCACTACCCTACAGGAAAGCATTTACACAATCCCTGCACCTTTCTAAAGGATAAAAGTGGCATTATGATGCTGCTCCTGTAGCTCAAGCGGTTAAAAGGTTATGGGTTTGATTTCCAATGAGAACACACACACTGAGCTTAAATGCACACTTTTGATGTGTCTATCAAGTACATACATGTAAAAAATTAGTATATAGGATAACTAGGATCCAAAATACCATAAAGGGTGATCATAGCTAAAACTGGTTTAAAAAAAACACACACAGATGATTTTGAAGTGCACAGACAGAAGAAAGCAACATTTCATCTATGTCCCTTGATCAGATCCGATCAGCGGTTCGGTTCTCATTAGACAGTTGTGACAGATTTATGAGCCATTTTTGATCTAGTAACCAGGGAAACATGGTGTTCATGTTCCTATGACTCAAAAACACAGACAAACAGTCAAGATCTTCAGACTAAAACATTAAAGTCATGTTCAGATGCTAGGCAACCTTTAACATGACCTTTATCGGAGAGATTTCTCATATTCTACAGTTCGTATCAAGTAAGGTAAAGGGACAGTTCTGAGAAAAACAAAACATCTTTCATCATGTTCTAACATATTTTATAAGGATTGACGAAAATCAAACAAAACTGAACCCCAGTCATTGTGTGAAGACAAAACCACTACGACTAAATATGTTCTTTTGTGTTCCACTAAAGATAATGTAAAGGATTACGACCACATGACGGTGAATAAATGATAAAAGGATTTTTTCTGGGTGCTCTGACTCTCTTCTGTGGGTCAAAAGGTCAAATCAGGTCAGACTTTGAAAAACACGTGTCCAACCTAAATTAACTTCATTCATACAAACGTTATAATGAAATCGTCCTGATGGTGAAAGCGCTTCTTACCTTCTTTGACGGGACCTCTTCCTGTCTATAGAGCCCAGACTCTGAAAAAAAACACACAGATATATAATCAGACCCGTCATCTTAAACAAACCTCACACTTTTGAACACTTTAATCCAGATTGGTAAATATAGGCCCATTACCCCAAACAGCTGATTTCAAACACAACTGATCAAGTTTAATCTGACATAATAAGTGAACTGGAGTGACAGACACAAACACACAGGCATACACATGTGCTTGACATTTGGGAAAGTGCATGAGACTCTTTCAAAGGTAACAGTTGGAGGTGGAAGCACACTGCTGCGATTCTGACCTTTACCTCACGGGAGAGAAGAGAGTGAATTTTAGAATGATATCTAACATCTTACTTTAACGTACTAAACTTATGTCATTATATGTAAAGTAGCTAACAAACCTGTTACCACCCACTAAAAACATGCCAACACTTCTACCTGAAGTATGTGAGATCATTCATCTCAAAAACTTTAATTTACCACATATTCCTCATGTTCATAAACAACATTCACACTCGACATATTAAAAGCACACTAATAAAGGTTCCACAGTCAGTTTAGCTCTGTCATGAAAGGGTAACAACAAAATTATAACATGTGTAACATCACTCAGATGTTTTGTCGACATGTACAGATGTTAAATGTTGTATCAAGTTGTTTTGGCAACCGTACATTAGAGTTAAACAGGTCATACACACACAGACACACACACACACACACACACACACACACACACACACACACACACACACACACACACACACACACACCATAGGGCTCACATACCTGTGCAGAGCAGCTCAGTCGTTTCTATTTCTTTCTTGCTTGCTTTAGGTGAGGCTTCTTTAGGTAAACAACACGCTGTATCTTACAGTATCTCTCTCTCTGTGTATTTTAGTGTTTTATCACAGCTTGTCCCTGTTCAAATGCTGAGTTAGTGTACTTTAACTGTGGTTGCCAGGCGATAAGCTTCACTAACTGAGCAGTAAACAGCGAGAGAAAGAGAGAGAGACATAGAGAGTGAGAGAGTGAGAGAGAGAGAGAGAGAGAGAGAGAGAGAGAGAGAGAGAGAGAGAGAGAGAGAGAGAGAGAGAGAGAGAGAGAGAGAGAGAGAGAGAGAGAGAGATGGATTGATGGGGGGTTTCAGAATACTAATTGATGCCACAATAATAAAAAGTTAAAGGCCAGTGTCATATCTTTGTGTGTAATAAAAATTTTTTAATCCATCTCTCATCTTAATGTTTTTTTGTGGTGTGTTAGTGATCTTTGGAATGGCAGCCAACAATTTCTCATCATTATAATTGCTCAGATGAGAATACAATTGGTTTGCACATGAAGTAACGGTAGAAAATAAGACTGCTCTATTGTGACAAAAATTATAATCACTATTATTTGCCTAATGTTGAGATCACAGATTACACGTTGACTCATGAGTTCATAAAAAGATAGATTATTAATAATAAATCAATAAATAACACATTTCCAACATAACATTCACCTTTATAACAAATAAATTAATAACATTTGTAAGATAATTAATAAGATACCAACACATTCATTTAATGAATAATATATAAATAGTAAAAATAAATGTTAAATTAAGTCATTTTAACTCAATTTTATTTTATTTGGTTAGGAAGCCATAATTAAAATTAAAATTAAATTAAAATTACTCATTAAAAAGGTTTTGAAAGATGACACTAAAGAAGAGACGTGAGCCATAATTTTCGAGAAACTCCAGAATATCATACTGAGATAAGCAAAGATATATTTTGAGCAACCATATGAAAACCCTAGAAACCATTTGGAACAGCTATGGAACCATGCAGAAGAGCTCAGAAACAATGCAGAAACACTGAAAATCCCTTAAACAATGCAAATCACCCTATTCAGACTATACAGAACACCATAGCAACCACAAAAAACCTTCAAATCGGCATAGAAAATTCTAGCAATCATACGAATCTGGAAACATGTTTCCCCCAAAAAACAGATGCAAAATCTTGCGAAGTAAAGACAGAGATAAAAATCTGATTGATTGCTCTTTAAATGTCCATTCAAACAAACACCTAAACCCATTCAATGTGAAAAATCGCATTAAATATATATAAGAATGAATACAATATATTTAGTTATTCTGACTAAATTTATATTGAACATTTTACATTTGATGAGAAAATGTGCTCAGCTGTCAAATTGCTATAATACAAATCAAAAAAGAAACTTAATTAGTCTTTTTTTATTTTATATTAAAGATAATTTCCCAGTTCCTATTATACAATGCAGGGAAAATTGATGCTGATGGGATGGCCGTCATTCAAAAGAGAACTAATGATGCTCTATACATTAATATATAAACACATAAGACTCAGCAGGAGACTCTTTTTAAATTCTGTTTTAAACAGCAGACTAAATAAGGTTCTTCTAAAATGAAATGGAAAACTGGAAAACATTTGCAGTATATATTATGAAATGGAAAATCTAAAAGTGTCTCCCTCTCGGTTCAATTGCCATAATAATCTGCAGTCTAGATTTAGTCTACACGCACAGAAACACTTTTATAATTGTTCTTCCATATTTTCTACTGAATATGTGTTCATTTCAGACTGTAATACAAATACACAAATGGTCTAACTTTCAAGACTAAAAGTCTCTCATTCCTTTTGATCTAAAGGAATATGTTTAAATGTTTGAAACGGATTTTAAACCAGATTCAATTAATCATAACAATGGTTATTCAATCAAACTCGTGCTATTGTAAGTGCTTATCTGAATGACAGACTATATCTAAACTGAGACAAAAATAATTGCAATTAAGACATTAGCTTTAAAACATTACCAAGAACTCTTAAATACTCCAAGGTATAAAAAATATGTTATTCAATACTTAGGGCTGGGTATGGTGCTTCTTCGAAAAGTAATTTTCCTTCTGTAACAAATTTCGATACCTAAGGATTTAATCTTGTCAACATAAAGTGAACCAGTAAACACACATCATGCTTGACGTGCCCAAATGAAATATTGGTGATTTGGACAACATAAGAAAATAAATTTGCTGTGTATTTAACCGCAAGAGGACATTACCTGCCTATTATGCTGCGCTTTGACTTGGGTTCAGACAGCTTAACAAACATACAGAAACCACACAAAAGTGAACTAACCTTGCGTTAAGCGAATCTGCAATTGAGTTACCCCAAAACTCATTTCACAGGCAATTACGAAAGTTTTAATATTATGCACCGTTGACTTATCTGCAAATGTGAGCTGATGCGCAACATGAAACAAAACAAGACAAAAACCTAGTCTTGTCCTTCTCTGATAACATTACTAAAGAAATGTTTATGTGAAATGAGTTTTGGATAGGTCTATTCATTGCATGGTATCTCTCTACTCTAAGAAGAGTATAAACAGTATACTAGTGCAACTCTTGTATTCACAGAGAGATGACCAAATAGCGTTAATAGGTATAAGCAGTGACGGAGCATTCTTATTGGTTGATTACACTGAAAGAATACATCTCTTACTGAACAAACGAGTCAATTAAGTCAAAATTAGATTGAATAAACTGTAGCTGTCATTCAGGATCTTGGTCTAATATCCTCTGTCTTGAGGTAATGCTTGCAATTCATGTAATAAGGTCATTTTTATTTGTTAGTCTGATTTGTTAACACATTTTTTAAAATAAATTAATAAACCCTTATTCTTCTGTTATTGTTGTGATACTTTCAAAGCTGGCCACATTAACAAATGACAGAAATAAAGATCAGTATGAGGGCAAAATATTAGGTCTACATTTTCGCTATTTTGCCCCGCAATATTTGTTAAGTATATATTGTTATTTTGACCTTTAAGATCCTTACTGTAGTGGCTGAAAAGTGTACGAAAACCTGTAAAAATGGTTTAGAAAAAAGTATTGTACAGGAACCGGTATCTAATTCAAGGTATTGGTATCAAACATTTATTTAGCAATACCCAGCCCTATATATATAGTAATAATTGGGTGAGCAGATCACGGTGTACGGAAAAATAAATGAACCATAGATCTGCGTTCAGTGTCATTAATCAATTAACATAAACATGGCATGGGTCTGACTGCATGTGTCCGATGATGTGTTTGTGTGTGTGTGTGTGTTTGTGTGTGTGTGTGTGTGTGTGTGTGTGTGTGTGTGTGTTTGGTGATGGGTGTGTGTGTGTGTGTGTGTGTGTTTGGTGATGGGTGTGGGTGTGGCTAGCAGAATCTACCACGGCTTGCGGTTACGGTTAAGAGCGACTGAATGCTACCCATAAATCTTTGCAGCGTAACCACCACAAATCAGAGTAATGGGTCTGTAAGACATGTTGTCATCTTAACTGATGATATCATTGTAAGTCAGAGTGATGCCAGTTGAGCGGCGAGCCCATCAGACACTGCCACACGCCACTGATTTACTGACTCCTACACAAGTTCTCATATCTACAGTTACTATCAGAGTTCTACTTGTGTGTTTTATTGTGGTTGTGTGGGTCTCTGTATTCCATTTCTGTCCTCAGCGCTGCCACGTCTCACAACATCAACAGGCCCAGCACACAGCCCAAACAAAAATCCTGATTAATTCACAAGGTCTCTCGCTCTTTACTCTCATGAATTGTGTTTATTTGACTTCAATTGAATTAAATGAAGCATCAGACATCAAATATTGATCTTACCTCTACGAAACACTTTATGTTTATTTGCAGTCATAAGTACAGAGAAGTAAAAGCACAAGGCATCAAAAAACATGGAAATTTTAGCAGAGGGGAGTATTGACAAACAAACAAATTATTTTTTGTGGACAAACTTATTTCAATTAACTTTATTTATATAAATATACTATGTAAAATCGCACATTCAAATGTTTAAATATAAATATACTTATAAACAATATGCAAAACAATGAAATGTAATAATTACAAATCTCCTTTTCATTTCAGAATGCTATATTTATAAAATTCAAGTGTTTAAGATCGTGCTTTTTCCATATCTCTATTCAAGCAAACTTTTAATTTGTGTTAACTAAGCGATTTTTATTAGTCAACCTTCAAGCCTTATTGGCTTTCTTTTTTCCGCAGAACGCAAATGAAGATATTTTGAAGAATGTTAACTGGCACTCATTGACTTACATTGGTTTTGTGTTCAAACAATAGAGTTGAATGTGTGACGCTACTTTTCAGTTATCAACTTTCTTTAAAATATCTTCTTCTGCCATATTTAAATTTTTGGGTGAACTATCACTTCAAGGATCATAGAGCCCTGCTCACAAAAACAAAAATACATCCTCAGATCATGCATAATATGTCTCTTTGATGTCTTACATACTGTCTTACATAAAGTACAGTCTTTCTGACGTCTTACATACTGTATATATAGAGTTTCTAAAATATATGGAAAAATATGTTAGATTGTTCAAAATTAACATTAAAAGCTTCAATTCACAGAATTAATTTTTCTTCAAGAATGTTTTCTTTCTAAGTGCATTTAGGCCAAAAATGATCTAAATAACCTAAATCAATCCTGAAGGGATTCTCTGAGGTTTTAAAATCATTTTGGAAAAGTGCTGGTTTGTTTACTCTTTGGTCTTTGTGAGCATACGTGTTAGTCTGACAGGATCTCTATCATGTTCCGTATGCAGCGTTAGGAGAGATCTCTGCTGACACTAGAGGAAAACTCACTTTGGTTTGGAGTCGGAGCCAGACGTGGAGCCAGACAGAGAGGTCGAGTAAAAGAGAGGGAGAGATGGTGTGATTCGCACCTCTCCATTCCCACGGTGTTTGGTTTGTTTACGCACCGCAGTCAGAATCAAAAACAGTCACATTAATGCAGAAATGCATGAAAACAAACCAGACTCAATATTTTTGCTGAATTATCTTCAAACACAAAATATCTAAAAAGTCTGTCTTTCTGCATTCATCTCAACAAATTCAACGCAAACTGCATATAAAGCATTCAATTCAATAATAAACAGCACAAAAATAAATAGCACTGTCATTTTCAAACATGTTTAACAATCTCCCTCTCTCTGTTTTTGATTTGTTCCCTAGTGATGTTTACTACTGAGTCATGGAAGGTGATGTGACATCTAGAACCTGAATCTGCTGAATACCTGATGCCTGAGCACGTAAACACACACACACTCACACATTCATGGCATTTCGGAAGAAAATACCACAGACTCCACAGCTCAGCAAAGCTAATAAATAAAGGGGTCTGGGCGCCACCTCAAACCTTCTGTTCGTGTGTGTGTGTGTGTGTTTAGAAGATGTAGCTAAATGGAAAACCTACAGGTCTAAAGTTGCATCACCAGAGATTCCCTATCTGTCTCTCTCTCTCTCCTTTACTGGCCGTCCATCCGTAACTGAAACTGAAGCACGCTCTGTGACCTCCTTCCGTGAGTATGAGTATGTGTGTCCGCGGCATACAGAGTCAATATAAGTGAATTAAACAACTATTCAAAAAAGCGACCACTCCAAATTATTTCAGAGTTTTGCAGAGCTTTTCTCACAACTTATCGTAACACACAAAAAGATTCGATAAACTGTATGATAAAAAAAGTTTTCATGTTCAATGAGTCTCATGTTCAGCTAAATGACTAAATGTTTAATTTTTAAATCTTCAACTTTTACTATCAGAAAGCTACTGGTTATTTATTGGACTTTCTCACACACACACACCAATCATAGAGGTTGGAAAAGCATGAGCATCAGCATGTACATTCCAGGAGAAACCTTTGTAGGGGGATTGGTCACGAGCGCTGCTCACGATCTACCCATGGGAGCTCGGCATTATCCAGAACAATCGTAAAGTATCTGGCTTCCTTTATTGTGGGTTACCCAAAGACTTTTTGGGTAGACAACAGTTCTCAAGATTAACTTAAGACTGGCAGAAACTGCATGGGATACCCCACCTTTAAAGTGTTTTTGTGGTTTCACCTTCAGCTTTGAGTTGTGTCAGTTCTGAGTGTAGTCTCACTCTGATGTTTCTCCACACACACAAACCTTCATTCTAAAAAGAACAACTGTGCATAACCCTCGCACATTCAGACATCCACCAGTCCAAGATAAGCCCCAAAACATACATCCTGCTATGAGCACACACTCCTGGCATCCAGAATCTGCTGTATTTTAAGGAAACATCAAACTACAGCTTTCAGCACTTAACAGACATGTTCATCCACCGCATCCTGACGTTCCAGACTCTCAGAGCAGTCAGAGGGTTAAGAGCTGTGCTCAAACACACAATAGTTCAGGATTTCTTTAAATCTCTGATTGATCAAACCTACGCCAGAGTTCATCCTGTGAACTAATACCCAGATCTGCTACCACACCGGCTTCACAAACACACACAATAATCACAAAGTTATGATAAATAAATTTTGAGTTAAAAGGCACAGATGACATTTTGTGCTGGTTTTGTAAAATATCCACATTTAAATTTATGCTAAATATTTGATCACTTTGTTCTGTTTTTAGCACCCTGATCCACAAAAAAAGAAAAATATATATATATAGTCTATTGTACACAATCTTGCATCTTGTCCTGCATCTTAAATACCTACATGTCCTTTTCCTTTTCTCCACCTGTCATAAACAGGCCGATCATCTAATGAATTTTGGGGAAATAAAATCAATAGACACACATGCAAACTGTTATTTCTGTTAAATATAATGTTTAACCTGCACAGAAAAAAAACAAATTAATTTCTTGCTAAAATGAAATTGCCAATGTAAAAAGTTGCAATAGTATTTCATTTCATTGGCTATGAAAAAAGGGGCTTTATTTACTACCTAAAGAAAAATTACACGCCGGTTACTATATGCATTGTTTAATTTTCTAAATCTTAAAATTAATAAATATTTTAAATGATATATTTGATCAAACAGTAAGATTAAAGAATGTGAGAGTGTGGTGCCGTGGGGTCATTCCGAACAGACAAACAGACGTACAGAACAAAGTGCCGCGTGGCAGACAGCAGGGATAAAGAGATATCAGACCTCTCTCTTACACTATCTCTCTACAGACCTCTGTCAACTCCTCCATCCCGGCTTTAGCCCTCCTTTCATCTCTTGGCCATTCACCGCTGCTAACTTTCCACTGGCTCCACATCCCTCTCCAGCCCTGAGAGCCAATAAGAACACTCGCAACGCTGACACCATCTCTGCTGTAAGTGAATATAATTTTATCAAAATTCCAGCTTGGAAAAACGAAAAGACCCGGATCAGACTCTGGAATCTCTGAGATTTGAGATTAAAAGCTTGGGTTATGAATGAGCAAACACCTGTGTGTGTGTGTGTGTGTGTGTGTGTGTGTGTGTGTGCGTGCGTGCGTGCGCACTTAACAATCCGTCAGGGGCAGAAGTCAGCTAAATCTTACATAATTCTCTACATAATCTAAGTAAAAAGCTTTTTAAATCATGAAGATGCAAAACAAATTGGTAACTTTACTTGTATAACGAACTGATCACTATTACTATTGATGATTAATCTATAGTTATTGTTACATGAAGTATATTTTGAATGATAAACATATGTGTTGGCATGTCAGTGTACACGTGAGTGTATGTGTTACTATGGAGTTATGAATTTATGCAGTCCAGGCTAAATGTGTTTTATACCGGAATATTTAAGCTCTCTAAAGTTAGCAACAGAGCAGCTATCATCTGTGACACTACAGGGACCTGCTGTATGGAAATTTGCTAGTGAACGGCCGTGTGTGTGTAGACAGGTCTCAATACATTCCATTCCTGTCTTAATGGGGGCTTACAGAGGCCTTTGAGTGTCCGTGTGAATAAATAGAAGCCGACAGCCCAGAATACGTCTGTTTCCTGGACGTGATTATGCCAAGAGTGCGCGCACACACACGCACACAATGAGACATACCCACTGACCTGTACAATACCTGCACAAAATCTCATCTGAGTCTTTCATTCAATTATTGCTTGATTATTGTTTTAAGAAAAAGTTTAAATTTAATGAAAATTCTAACTATAATGTAACTTGCAAGCTACAATAAAGATGCTTAAACCAATGCAACATTACATGTGTCCATTTTCAGAAATCAATATTATCCCATATTAAAAATTCTGACATCATTTACTTAGTCTTGTAAAACCTGTATGACTTTCTTTCTAAAGACCAAGAAATATATTTAAAAAAATGTTGGCAAAATGAGACAATTAGTCTCCTTAACTTGCATTGGTTTTGTGTCCATAAAATAGAAGTCAATGGTGACCAATGGTTTTGGTTCCCAACAGTCTTCAAGATATCCTTTATGCTACCTGCCTAATAAAAGATAGTCTTTAAGGTTCAAAAATGTCAAGAGGGAAAAACTAATGCCGAACCAAGCACGATTAAAATACATGAAACAAATATTCACATTTACTTTATATATTTTATAAACGCTCTGAGCACGATTCAGCGCACACATAGACGACACGCGAGAAATGTTTTCTGCTTTCCTACCTGATACTTCCAATCTCATTAACTGAATAACTGGTGTTGTCATGACAACAGGCAAAAGACTGAAGACTTGTAAGAAACTCAGATGAAATTTGTCTGTGTGTTTGTGTATTGCAGTTTTTACAAAGATTACTTGATAAATCACATAACTGAAAATGAGCTCACAGTGCCTGACTATTCACATATTCATACAGCTTTTTGATAATGACATTTCTGATTTCTTCAATAAATCTGAATGGCATCTTCTGTTAACCCAAACAAAGTGGTTCACTATAACTTTAAAATAATGTTTAAATGTATGATGAGACATAACTGAAGGTCTTTTCTTTGAACATGAGATTTGTCTTGTTAACGTCCATCACTCCAACACAGAAGCTTGGATAGTCTTTGTTATCTCGCTACACATGGGTCTCTATTTCTGACGGTGTCAAAGTTCCTTCACGCCCGCCGGTAAACGTGACGAGAATGATAAAGGCTCTCAGAGGAACATCATCACAGAGATGTTGACTTCACAAACATCAAATTATTTTCTCTCATCTTCTGATAAATCTGATTATTAGTTATACTGATTTAGACATTGATATCATCTTGTTTTTCCAACTTATTTTAATATCAAACTCTGAAAAGTCATTTGCATTGCACAGTGTCTGTGTGTGTTTCTTTTTTTTTACATTTTGATGGAGTACATAGATTTGGAGACAGAGACACATATTTATAAACACACACACACACACACACACACACACACACACACACACACACACACACACACCACACACACACACACACACACACACACACACAAAAACTTTCTGTAAGAAAAATTTCCAAGGACTGTTGTAAGCATATGAAGGGCATCATTCTTCCAGTGTACCACTGGCATTTAGCCGCAAACACACACCAACAAGTGTCAGTTTATTAAAAACAAAATGGAGTCTGTGACAGAATGCTGCAGACCATAAAATCAAAAGTAAAAAACTGGCCGTAATAAATCCACCCACTTAACCCACAACTTGTCCATCTTAAAGGGCCGAAGACACTGAAATTGACCACAGTCATCCACTGTCATCTGTGGCATGATGTCATTGGTTGATTTTCATGCATAATGCTACTATGAGCAACATCACTGTTGTGCTGAATATTTTTCAGCCCACATACAGGAATCATACATAAAAAACACAAGGATACAGAAAGACATGTCTTCATTATCCATATACTTAGAGATTGCATGGAGCAATCTGCACCCACAGAACTTTTCTCCACCTTGATAAATCATCCCAAATTAAAGGCACAACGAAGAGGGTGTCAGGATATAAAATAATGAAAAATTGCCTAGATTTTTGTCAGTCTACTCAAACTCAAGTTGTTCCAAACCTGTATAAATGTCAAAAAAGATATTTAGAGACATTTCAGTTGTTCATTATTTTACTTTGTAAGTTAAGATCTCGAGATATTTATACCCAGCTACCTGAATAACAACATTTAGTGGCACAGACATTTGAGAGCTACCATCATAGTAACACAAGAACGCACATATGAAGTATGCACAGTTTGTATACTTGTTTAGAATGAACCAAACTACATTTAATACTCCTTTAACAAGCAGAAATCCAAAAACTGTTGATTGTACCAACTACACATAGACTCAAGAGAACAGCTTAATAAAGTCAAACTGTACAAGCACTGCAGTTTTCTTGATTTATGACCGATCGATCAAGTGAGGTCTAATAAATAGAGGTTACTCTTACCGCAGTGAATGTTCTGTACACTGTCTGAAATCAATACTACACTGCACATTCAGCTAAACAGAGGACAGAGTATTATGTGATTAATATTATAAATGACTCTATTAGTGTGTATTACATTGGTGGTTGACCGATATGGCTTTTTTGGAGATAGGAAAGTACTGTGGTCAATTATTCAATATGAGACTGGTAAAACAAATTAATATTTCTGTAAATGAGAGACACAAAAACCAAATAATAGATAATTGTGTATAACTTGCCTAGTAAGAAACAGACTTGAATGCGTGAAAATGTCCATACATGATATATCATAAATCGTTGGCAGACATGGCTTAATACAAAATAATATTACGTCAAATAAAATATATCCATTTAAATAATACTGGATTATGTAGTTATGCTATGACCGACCGGCCGGAGATCATATCAGCTGATCATCAATCTCAATTAATGACATCAAAGCGTGAGGACGAACATGATGAGTGTGGTAGTAAATGATTAATCGCTGCAACCTTAATAGCAAAAGCTTTTCAACTCTTAACTGTATAATAATTACTTTTTTGTAATTGTTTAGTACTCTGTTAAAACAATAAATACATTATACTCATTACCTATTTACTGTAGAAATTTAACAAAATATACAAATATAAGAAAGGCAGGTTAACGGTGATCAAACAGCTTACATATCAGCTATATAAACTTGGTATGGTAGCGAACAGAAAAGCCTATTGTCCATTGTGATAATGAAAATATTCAAAATAATGTTATTAAACAGTTATTAATAATCAACTGAAATTAATCACCATCAATCAAGTTAACAGTTCTATCAAATATAAAACTTTAGCCAAGAACACCTTTTATGTTTCACAGCAGTCTTTTGGATTTAAGAACAACGTGAGACAGAGTAAATGATAACCGAATTTTAATTTGAACATAGTTTTGCTCTCTCTCTCTCTCTCTCTCTCTCTCTCTCTCTCTCTCTCTCTCTCTCTCTCTCTCTCTCTCTCTCTCTCTCTCTCTCTCTCTCTCTCTCTCTCTCTCTCTCTCTCTCTCTCTCTCTCTCTCTCTCTCTCTCTCTCTCTCTCTCTCTCTCTCTCTCTCTCTCTCTCTCTCTCTCACTCTCTCTCTCACTCTCTCTCTCTCACTCTCTCTCACTCTCTCTCTCTCTCTCTCTCTCTCTCTCTCTCTCTCTCTCTCTCTCTCTCACTCTCACTCTCACTCATTACGTGAAGCCCTCCCAGCCTCATAAACATCACATAACTTCTATGTTTCTCAGAAACGCACTGCATGCTCTTTCATCTTTTCTTTTCGCTGAAATGTGTTAATCACATGTTGAGTCTGCCTTATGTTCACTGATATTTGTGTGATTCCAGCCATCACTCTTCATTACCTAGAGTTTCTTCATTTATTCACACTCACATTGTGTCCAACATGGGTTCAGGAACCATCAGAGCTCATCCTGAAACTGAAACCAAACGCAATGACCAGACTGATGTACCTTCTCCATCAGAAAGAA
This sequence comes from Triplophysa yarkandensis, assembly GCA_033220385.1. Lineage (NCBI taxonomy): Eukaryota > Metazoa > Chordata > Actinopteri > Cypriniformes > Nemacheilidae > Triplophysa > Triplophysa yarkandensis. The sequence goes on along the minus strand of CM065661.1, from coordinate 2,739,469 downwards.
ACATGGGCCGGACAATTCATGAGAAAAGAGCAGATGAGTGTGCAGACGAGTCTGAGACAGGGAACATCCCACATTTAAATACATAATGACCCTTAATGGACGCCATTTCCCAACGTAACCCACAGCAACCAGTGCAGCAAGTGAAAAATGCCCAGCCATTGGCCTTTCAAGTGTGTGTGACAAATACTTAGAAGACAATGTGTGCAACAGAGATGACAAACACTAATTTCTTCAATATTTTTTACATTTTTGAGTGAAACTGCCGTCTTCTATCCGGCTCACTTTATTTTAACATGTAATTTAAGGGATGTAAGCAACATTTTAATTCATCATGCATTAAGACGTTCATACCAACAGAGAGATTATGTCTATTCAGCACTGCCATCTAGTGCTCCATCAGTTGAACAGTTGAACTACATTGTTAACCAAATCAAAAGATTCTGTCCGACCTGTATAAGTTCTTTGGACCCATTCATTCAATGAACCAAAAATATAGGTAATAAGAGACCATTCTGAACATGGATATAAACTAGGAAAAGCCAAATATTGTTAAAGACTTGTCAAGCAGTTATATCGGTGCTCAAACTTTTTAAACTAATATGCAGTGACACAAACAGTGTGAATTATCATTTATTTCTGCATGCAATCTGATACGACATAAGACAAAAGATAGAACAAACATAATTGTTCTGTTTGTCTAATATGAATATTTAGTTAAGATCATTGCTTTAATCCATAATAAAATCATAAAAACTTTACAGAATATAGATTTACAGTAGAGGTCAAAAGAGAATATTTGCACTGTGTACAATGCTTCTATAGTTTAGAATAAACCTTAAGTAATGTAAGAAACATGTTCAACAAGGTATTTATTTAAACAAAATACTTTGCCAAACATGTGAATACAGCAAATCAGGGAATATGGGGTTTCTTTAACAAATGAAAGTGCATCTACACTTTACCTTTGGTCATTTCTGTACACAAATAAATCCCTGACAATAACCTCCATGTTTAAGAATTCAGGTGCCACTGTAACAACAAATGATAATCTTTAATCCTGCAGTGCATGTAAACAGAAAAACCTAATGCACACCATTGCAACAAATCTCTGACTGTTAGCAGGCAGACGGCCAAGATCTTATTTATTTGCACAAACCCTGTAAACTGTGACAAGGGAGGAAACAAAGCTTTCTGCAACACTGAAATCATTTCTGCGGGTGTCAGCAAACTGAGAATTATTCAACTATACTGTATCCTCAGCTCTTTAAAAGATACATCACATTACAAAACCAGCTTACCAAAATCAGCTTACTGTACCATAATACTTCAACTCTGTATAAAGCATGTAAAATAAAAACCAACTAGGCTAGTTGGTTAGTAAATTTATCTGGATTATATTCTAGATGTATTCTAGACTTTGCATTTCTAAATTCAACCTATTTTAAAGCCTCCGTCAAAGCACAGCTTGTGTAACAACTTCCCTGCCTTCAATAATTGGGATAAAGACTTTTCTGGTATTACGCAGTCAGACTTTATATCACATGTTAAGCTTAGGGACCATATTCCCATAAGCGCTTCTGATCCTAAACACAGAAGCAATAAAAGAGAAGAATATATGACAATCAACCGTGTACAAAAACACACACTAGACTTCTTACCCCTAAACAGAGACGACTTACGAGGTCCAGAGAGGAACCCATCCTGACACACACACTAGACCCTTCAAGCATGTCAGAAACACCCGAGCCTCTATTACCAGACACAGGCAGGTAATGAGGGTTCAGCTTACTTGCTATAATACACACCACATAAAATATTAATTAAACTCTCCATATGTGTGTGTGTGTGTGTGGGTGCTATTTCCTTTTAACTTGTACTTTAAAGGATAAAAAAAACTGAAACATTCGATCACTATATTGAATGTCATATAATTTTAAACCTGCATGCCTTTAATCCTTTACATAACACTGGACACATTTCAAAGAATGCTTACGTTGATCTTCGATAGTATATTCAGTTGGATTAAAGCTTTCAGGCCTTAAAAAATGTACCAATCGGGTAAAAAGCTTTGTGATATCTTCAGAGTTAACAGTGTGAACACATGATGACAGATATTTGTATGAACTTTGACTTGGCATAACATTTAGGCATTTAGCAGACGCTACAGAACTACTCACAAACTTCCTCTTCAGTTTTACTTTAGGGTCCGGTGGGTTGCGCCCCTCTGTCTGGGTGGGCTCAAATACGGAATCTTCCAGGTGGTCATCTGCTGACATGCTCTTCCTTAGATACGCTGCCCGACGACGGAAATGTGAGAACGGGGACTGAGAGCGTGGACGGGGTTCGACTGCTCCTGTTGTGACTTCCCCCTCGATTTCATCCTCCAGACGCCACATCTCACCTGAGGTTGACAGACAGAGAGAATGAAGGTCTGAACATCACACTAATGTTTATTCGACAGCCAGTGCCACACGTACACATGTGTTAAAATGTATAAACAATCAACCATGACGGTTGATTGTAAACTGTGTCAAAAGTTCTGTCAGCCCATGATGAAGATCAGAGCGCTTGTCAGTCTGTGGCTTTATTTAAGTTTATTACAGTCGAGTCATTCGATTCTGGGTCAATGTTTTTACGAGACATTAAGGACCTCGTTTGACTTGATCCGAACATAATGAGTATGTCAAACTCACTGAGAGCGGACAGGATCTGGTGTGAGCGCTGAAACGACCACATGCTTCTCTGTTGGCAATGACAGTTGCTAGGCAACAAGAATGGGGAGGAAGCTAAGACTTTAGGTTTAACATCTGATAGACAGTGAAGAAATCTCGTTTTTGGAGCTTTAGCCGAGAGCAGCTCAACTGTGAGAATGGTGGAGAAAAGTGTGAGAAAGAAAGAGAGGATTTGGCCAAGCTGGGCAGGCAGAAGTAAATATCGGCAGCACGCAATATACAATCGCACATGGCACAGTGCTCGCATGTTTCGTGAATGGATCGAAAGGTTCTTGTTCCAAATGTGCTATGAAATTTCATTCACAACTCTGCTGCCAATGTCATTAATCCTCTGTCAAACATTGGCTCTCGGTGGATTTCGGCAGTCATTATTTTTAGCCGGTAGGTGAATGGAAGGACGTGCTGTGACTTTAAACATTGAAATCTGAACATTTTAAGAATGGATGTGACTAAAACATGTAACAAAACAATATGATAATAATTACAAAATAAAGAAGACTATTTGTGAAACTATAAAGAAATCTAAACGAAAGCAATTAGTGTTTATATATATATATATTATATATAGATTTGTTGTATTGTCCTTATTTTACATTATTTAAAAAAAATATTTTAAAGCAACTGAATTTTAGTTATAATAATGACCACTGAGAAAACTTACACATGATGGTATTGAATATTCATCTTATTCCACAAAAAAAATATATTTATTCAACATATATTAATTTTGGACAGGATATGTTTTCTAGAATCCTTTAAAGGACAGATACTAAAACAAAGTGTTTGCAAAGCACAATTTAAAAAGTTTGTTCAACAAAATATCAAAATATTTGTAATAATTGACAAACATGTTTTGTAGCAAACACAATACCTGCGGAGGGCAGCGTGCAGGCTTCGACAGGGCTGGGGCTGGAAGGAAGACGCACGCAGAGTCGCTGTACACTAACATTTCCTGACTGCTGCCCACGGACCGCGGCAGGGGACTGAGGAATGCTGGGTAATGTTCTAGATTTTGCCAAAATAGGCCTTTGTAACCGTCGCTCCAATGACCTAGAACACAATAAATTATTCAAAATTAATCAATAATAACAGAATCAAACCCATGAATATGAATACTCTTATCAACTGCACACCACGCTTCCAACTCTCTACATGTACTAGAGAACAGAATGTACATAGAACACCAGAATATCATAAAGGCCATTAAGAGCCTCATGGCAACTATCAATAACCCCCTAGAAACACCCTGGCAACAGCGGAGCAATGTCTTTCTTGGCATCAAACCACAAAGCAGACAGTTTTGTACTGCTAAACAAAACAGTTTTGGAGATAACTCTAGATAAATCTGCTTAATCTAATAATAATATGGATATTAAGTAACTTGACACAACAACAAAACCTGATTAAACCTGCATGACACAAAATAAGATATTTTGTAGAATGTTTGTAATAGCTTCTTAGGTTCTACAGAAGACAGTCATACAGGTTTGATATGTCAAGAGGGCGAGGAAAAGATGACAGACTTTTAGTGAAATAAATCAAAATTACAAAAGGACCATTTACTGATGCTTTGTGTCTCATGTTTTTCTAACTCTAATGCCATGCACATTTTAAAAACATTCTTTTTAAACCATGCCGGATTGACTGAAGTGTAGATTTGGCCGTCTAGATGTGTGAACGTTTGGCAATGACGAACCAGCGAATTCCAAACGGCATCAGAAAATTCTCCAGCAGAATGTGATGGTGTCTGTCAGAGATCTGAACAGGTGTTTGGTTATGCAACATCATTAGCATCCAAAACACTGGAGTAAATCAAATCCACAGCTCAAACAGAAGATATAGTGTATTTCACATCAGCCAAAACCACAAATTCACTCCAAAACATCAAGAGAACACATGCATCAATCCGCAGCAGGTTTCTTAAAGAATGGTCTCGGATTTACACTTCTGCCAGTAAATGTGTTTCACTATTGATCAAACATTAAAGGCTTTGTACGTTTCAGGTTCGGTTAGAGCAATGCAAATGTAGTAAAAATAAACTGGATAAAATTATGACATAGAGAACTGATCATCTATTAACATGCATTCTTTTGGGTCCTCTAGCTTATCTTCAAACAAAAACATTAACACAGAAACCACAAGAGTTATTCGTAGTATCTTTATGACGCATTTCTGGGGATTTACAGATGTGGTTTCCATCACACATCTTCTATAGAAGAGAGTAAGGCATATGTTTGGAAGAAAAAATATTGCTTCATCAGAACTAATGATGAAATAAAGAACTAGTTCACCAAAGAATGCTTTCTTCATATGATCTAGACATTTGATTTCAAAGGATCTAATGATGATAAAAATGTTATCTTTGGCTGAACTATTTCTTAAATGAAAATGAGCCCTTTCCATCTGCATGCCCCTAGGCTCTGTGTACATGATTAATTTTTATGTTCTGAATTTTAGATGAAATGCAAACGTAATTTCATAACTTAGTCCATCTCGGAAACTTTACAACCTCAAACCTCATACATACTTCTGAAAAAAACTCTGCCCAGCTGATTCTACTCTGGTACGCAACGGCCACTTTCACAATCAACTCATAAGGACAAAAAACTGACATTTCTTTTTTTTAATCTTGTTTCACTTAGAAAAATGAAAAAATACAACTGTATTCTTTGAAATTTATTTTTATAAAAATGAAATGTTTCTTTACTTGACTATAAGTTAAGGACATTCACATCTTTGTTAAGTTGTACAGCTAAACCATTCACCTGTAATTTGTCCTTGCCTATCCTCTGATCTACTTCTGTCCCATCTAGGTAAAGTGACCTAACTTCAACTCCACGGCAGATATGACAAAATACTAATAAAGATAAAGAAGAGTCTTTTATTGCTTAAATCCACAATCAGAGATAAAGAAGCATTTATAGTCAACTTGTTTGATATGGCATGATCAGCAGCTTATAATGATTTCTCAGGTAAGATGTCACATAAACACACAAACATACGTTCACACACAAAATTCCCAGAGTAAAAAAAATTCCCTTCATCCACACAAAGCATACACTATTAAATCCCGATGTCTCTCTTTTCCTGTCTCTTTCTGTTTTGGGAATACCTGGCCTCAGCGACCGTGCAGCAATAACTGCCACTGCGGCGGGCATCTCTCCGAGCCATGAGCTCATCTCTGGAACGCCGACGATTAAAGTAATCCGTAAGTTTTCCAAAACTTGCCATCCTGCCCCCTGCACGTGTGCCTCCACAATCAAAGACAACGTTTTGATTTATTCCACAAAGGTGCTCCTCTTTTTTGTTGTTTCTTTGAAAATCATGTCTATTCCATCTCTTTTATCCTTTGCTCACATCCCACCAATTCCCTTGTTTTCCATCAAACATCAATGAAGGCTGAGACAGCCTTCTATCTGCCAGTCTAAGCTCAGCTCAGCTCTTTCACACACTGAAAATAGCAATGCTTATAATTTCCTTCCAAGCAGCCGCAGAGGGTCTCTCCTCTGTTGAGAGAGAGAGAGAGAATAAGACACACGCGTGTGAGTTTAGGATGTCTGTCAGCTTTCCCCCTCTAGAGCATCATCAGTGCTGCAGCAACATCATCAACATCCTGCATCTCTCCCGTACCTTCTCTCTCTCCTCCCCTCTCTCTCCCTCACAGGCGTAACAGCAAAAATAATATGATCTAGAGTGAAAAAATAGGAAAAATTTCAAGAATAAAGATGCAAAGGGATTATAAAGGAATCTGAGGGGCGAGGAGGAAAAGAAGATTAGCCACTAGAATAAATAAAACCACAGCATCATTGATCATCTGCCCTGCATTCAGCTTCATTCTCTGTTCCTGCAAGTGTGTGTGTTGTGTGTTGTGTGTGTGTGTGTGTGAGTCATTCTTTCATAAAGACAACAGTGAGTGTTGACTTCGGTATAAAAAAATCAATATGGGGTCTTAAGTGGAGCTCCAACATCACAAGACCCAGAGTGCCCCAATCACACATCTAACCCTCTACATCAAATTACAATTTTTTTATTTAAAAATGTGAATAAAAAAGCTTAAAGACATATTTAATATATACATCAAAACACCAATTATGTCATGACCTCATTCATCAATACAGCCACAGAAGACCCCACAACTGTAAAACATGACATCTGATATGTACATGTGTATGTTCACCGTCCTCTCACATCAAACATTCGCTGTGGAAAAAACAAAATTCAGTGGTTTATACCATCTGTAATGTTTACGAGCCAAAATATGCGTTTTGCCATCATGTGATCTAATCCTTTGTTTTAAATCTTTTCTTACAAGTGCACAGTATAGTGGTATTTAGATAAATCTTCATCAATATGCAACAACAAACATATCAAGGAAGATCATAGGGTTTATTGTCACATGACCTCATTATGTTGCATGTTTAAAATGGATGAGTGTACTTAAACCAAAGCGGCAAATGAGAAATCTACAGCAGAAGAAGCAATTTCAGTAAATAAATTGTTTATAGAAAGTGTGCAATAATGCCAATTCACTGAGAAGCAAAGTATATCTATACATTTAGTTTTTCATGTTTTCTGAGAACTTCAACCTTCCATCACTGCCCTGGATGCTCAAACAAACCACACAACAGGTTTAATAGTGCCAGCGTTTATGGGTCGTAATCAGCATATACATGCTTGTGTATTGCTGTGTGTGTTGTTGACAGCACTTCATCATCGAACACATCATGCAGATACCACATTCACACCCTGCGCACAGAAATAGAAGTGTGACTGTATCGTATTCTAAATAAAGCCAGAGACATTGATGAAAGAGAACATTTCCTCCAAGCGTTTCTCTCACAGACACCAGAGGAGAGAGACAGAGAGAGAAAAAGTGAAAAATAATACACTGACGGTTCTCTCTCTCTCGCTGCTCGTGTTCACACTAGCTCAGACAAGACATCTGTGTGTATTCCAACAGTAAACAGGTAATCATTCTTACTTACTGCACAGAACATACATGCATTGTTTTGACAAAATGATGACATCATTCCTTCCTGTACATCATGACGTTAGCATTTGCCTGTACATAACCATTTTTTATACCACACTGTCAAACAACCAGTTAACAATATGCTTTTCAAATTAAATTGTCAAAACATATCTTTGTAAATAAGATTTCCTTTTAATGCATTTTAAACCAAACCTTTTTTTTTGTCCTTTAGGGGGTTAAGTATCAATTGAATACACAAAAGATCACTTCAAACCATTAAACAAGTCTCTTACTTAATAAACAGAAGAGTAAAGGTCAAACAAGTTCAGAATTCGATAACAATAACTACAGAGTGTTTTCTGATTTAGTTATGGTTAAATGCCGTGTATACTTACATCTAAGTTCAATTCTTTGCACTATCAATTGACCAACAGGATATTTCTGATGAGAGATTTGCAAACGTGTCTTTTGATCATGATGAATGTAAATGTGTGTAAAAATGCTAATAAAATGCACAGAAGTTGAGTACTCACTCCATCAGCGCGTCTGTCCTGAATACATCAGCATACTGTGTCAGTCAGCCAGTTTCATGTCAACCTCATGCTGAAAGAGAAAAAGGGCAAAGGATTTTTTTCATTTTAAAATGTTTTTATACACAGAAAAGGTAAAGTTATAGAGATTTAAGGAGTTCTTCATCAGACAAATTATTTGGTTTCAATGTTATGATGAAACTGGTTTGCAAAGGCGAAATTAACTGAGTTGAATACATTTAATCTGGGGAGTGTTTGGAGATAAGACAGAAATGTATGTCTTACCTCATAGATATCAGACAGAATTTCTCTTTTGAGAAATCCCCCAGAAGAGCTCTCTGTCTCTCTCTGCAAACACAAAAGAAACCAATTACATGTTTTCATTTTGAGCATACAGCATAAAAACACAGAACGAGTTCACTGGTACAACCAAACTCCATTCCGATTCACAGAATAGATTTGTATTATCACAGATTAATTTACATATTTACATGGATTCATTCAGTAGACGCTAAATTTGATCCAAAATGAATTACAAATGAGAAAGCATTTGTCATTTTGTCAATGAACCAATAAATCATTCCATGAAAGAGGTTATTATGAATTCAATTCTTCTATCATCGTGTGTGTTCAAGCCCTGAGGTTAGAGACAGCAGCAATTTTCCAGCGTCTTTACAAGTTCCAACACAGACACAGTTTGACACA
>CM065661.1:2718030-2725530 GCA_033220385.1 Triplophysa yarkandensis | reverse complement strand
TGGTCTAGGGACCTTTATTTCTCACAAAGACTGTTTAAGAACACTAAATACTTTGTAAACACTTTGGGGGCAAAGGTTGCAGGATTTTCCCACAGTTCTGATCTGGTACCAAGTGCTGATCTCAGAGTAAATCTGCATCAGATTAAACAGACTCTTAATGTTTTATGAATAATATGGGATAAGACAATTTTATACAGAGCAAACATCTGTGGGATATATTGGGATGTATTATATCTAAATTATATTATTTGTTGTTTAAAATAAACAATTATAATTTCATCTTATATAAAATTACAAACAAATTAAGGACGTTAAATTGATATACATTTAAATATCAAATTAAAAATGTTTCTTATATTTGAAATATTCTGTATTGATTTGTCCACCAGATGGAGCTTTTAGAACATCTTTAAATATTGGTCATTTAAATACTCATTTATGTGTTATTAATTAAACCAAGACTATACATTTAATTAATTCAATTACATTTCATATTCATGGATAATTTTATTTAATTATAAAAATAAATATTTACATAAAATAATAAGAGGTTATCAAAACATGTCGATTCGTCAATGTATTTCAAAATGTGAAATTTGCAATAATAATGTGATTAAAGTTACACATTTTAGCACATTTTTCTCTTGAACTTTTAATTTCTATTTCCGGGAGTGCGTCACTCACAGAAATAATGTAATGTACTAGAACGGCCACAAAAATAAAATGATCAATCTTGTTTATTTCTATTTTGTCTGGAAGGTTATTTTAAATAATAACTATATTTATTTTAAATGAAGTTAAATTAAAATATAAAACTTACAATAATTTAATTATTAAGACCGATTGTATTTGTACCGCTGACGCTGCGCTGTCACGTGCAATGTGTTACTTTTCTCCGCGCTGACGAGAATCAACCAATCAGAGGTGACTTTGATAACTAACCTGATTTAGATCACAATTTTTGACAGTTATTTTATTTATTTATTATACACACATCATTTTAAATGAATGTATTTGTAAAGTAACATTTGTTTTATATCTGTTGATGAAATACTGTCATCTTGTTTATTTCTATTTTGTCTGGAAGGTTATTTTAAACACCAACTTTATTTATTTTAAATGAAGTTAAATTAAAAATATAAAACTTATAATAATTTAATTAATAAGACCGATTGTATTTGTACCGCTGACGCTGCGCTGTCACGTTCAATGTGTTACTTTTCTCCGCGCTGACGAGAATCAACCAATCAGAGGTGACTTGTATAACTAACCTGATTTAGATCACACTTTTTGACAGTTATTTTATTTATTTATTATACACACATCATTTTAAATGAATGTATTTGTAAAGTAACATTTGTTTTATATCTGTTGATGAAATACTGTTATTTTATTTTTGTGATTTAAAGGCTTTTTGAGCCACCGAGCGCCACCTAGAGGAAAACACGACTCATGTTTCCAAGGAAACAGCTATCGGCTAACACACACACACACACACACACACACACACACACACACACACACACACACACACACAGTGTGAGATCCGTATTCACGACGCGACTGCGCACACCGGCTCGGGGTTTTCTCTACGTTTACGCTGTTTGCGTTGCGTTCCATTCATCCGTGATTATTTCCACAGAGAGCGCGAGGAGCCTGTGAGATGAGTCCACGGTGATAATGGAGGGACTCGCGCGCGCGGACCCACGGGCACAACAAGTGTTCTCGTGAAGAGTTTCCGGACACGAGCTCGAGGATTTATCAACACTGAGGAAACCCACGAGGACCAATACCGGAAGACAAGAAACACTTCAACTACACAACAACACAACACAAACACACAACACAGATCTACTGCTGCTGCTGCTACACATGTAAGATACATCTCTCTCTCTCTCTCTCTCTCTCTCTCTCTCTCTCTCTCTTGTGTTGTCATGTGTTGTGTTGTGTTGTGTTGTGTTGTGTTGTGTTGTGTTGTGTTGTCTTGTGTTGTGTTGTGTTGTGTTGTGTTGTGTTGTGTTGTGTTGTGTTGTCTGACATACATGTGTTGTGTTGTCTGACATACTTGTGTTGTGTTGTGTTGTGTTGTCTTGTGTTGTGTTGTCATGTGTTGTGTTGTGTTGTGTTGTGTTGTGTTGTCATGTGTTGTGTTGTGTTGTGTTGTGTTGTCTTGTGTTGTGTTGTCATGTGTTGTGTTGTCATGTGTTGTGTTGTGTTGTGTTGTGTTGTCTGACATACATGTGTTGTGTTGTCTGACATACTTGTGTTGTGTTGTGTTGTCATGTGTTGTGTTGTGTTGTGTTGTGTTGTGTTGTGTTGTCTGACATACATGTGTTGTGTTGTCTGACATACTTGTGTTGTGTTGTGTTGTGTTGTGTTGTGTTGTGTTGTGTTGTGTTGTCATGTGTTGTGTTGTGTTGTGTTTTGTTGTGTTGTCTGACATACATGTGTTGTGTTGTCTGACATACATGTGTTGTGTTGTCTGACATACTTGTGTTGTGTTGTGTTGTCATGTGTTGTGTTGTGTTGTGTTGTGTTGTGTTGTGTTGTGTTGTCTGACATACATGTGTTGTGTTGTCTGACATACTTGTGTTGTGTTGTGTTGTGTTGTGTTGTGTTGTGTTGTGTTGTGTTGTGTTGTGTTGTGTTGTGTTGTGTTGTGTTGTGTTGTCTTGTGTTGTGTTGTCTTGTGTTGTGTTGTGTTGTGTTGTCTGACATACTTGTGTTGTGTTGTGTTGTGTTGTGTTGTCTTGTGTTGTGTTGTGTTGTGTTGTCTGACATACTTGTGTTGTGTTGTGTTGTCTTGTCTGTGTTGTGTTGTGTTGTGTTGTGTTGTCATGTGTTGTGTTGTGTTGTGTTGTGTTGTGTTGTCTGACATACTTGTGTTGTGTTGTGTTGTGTTGTGTTGTGTTGTGTTGTGTTGTGTTGTGTTGTCTGACATACTTGTGTTGTGTTGTGTTGTGTTGTCTTGTGTTGTGTTGTGTTGTCTGACATACTTGTGTTGTGTTGTGTTGTGTTGTGTTGTCATGTGTTGTGTTGTGTTGTCTTGTGTTGTCTGACATACATGTGTTTGTGTTGTCTTTCACTTGTCTGTGTTGTGTTGTCTGACATACTTGTGTTTGTGTTGTGTTGTGTTGTGTTGTGTTGTGTTGTGTTGTCTGACATACTTGTGTTTGTGTTGTGTTGTGTTGTCATGTGTTGTGTTGTGTTGTCTTGTGTTGTCTGACATACATGTGTTTGTGTTGTCTTTCACTTGTCTGTGTTGTGTTGTCTGACATACTTGTGTTTGTGTTGTGTTGTGTTGTGTTGTGTTGTGTTGTGTTGTGTTGTGTTGTGTTGTGTTGTGTTGTCTGACATACTTGTGTTTGTGTTGTGTTGTGTTGTCTGACATACATGTGTTGTGTTGTGTTGTCTTTCACTTGTCTGTGTTGTGTTGTCTGACATACTTGTGTTTGTGTTGTGTTGTGTTGTGTTGTCTGACATACTTGTGTTTGTTGTGTTGTGTTGTGTTGTGTTGTGTTGTCATGTGTTGTGTTGTGTTGTGTTGTGTTGTCTGACATACTTGTGTTTGTGTTGTGTTGTCTTGTGTTGTGTTGTCTGACATAAATGTGTTTGTGTTGTGTTGTGTTGTGTTGTGTTGTGTTGTGTTGTGTTGTGTTGTGTTGTGTTGTGTTGTCTGACATACATGTGTTTGTATTGTCTTTCACTTGTCTGTGTTGTGTTGTCTGACATACTTGTGTTTGTGTTGTGTTGTGTTGTCTGACATACATGTGTTTGTGTTGTGTTGTGTTGTCTGACATACATGTGTTGTGTTGTGTTGTCTTGTGTTGTGTTGTGTTGTGTTGTGTTGTCTGACATACATGTGGTTGTGTTGTGTTGTGTTGTGTTGTCTGACATACATGTGTTGTGTTGTGTTGTGTTGTGTTGTGTTGTGTTGTCTGACATACTTGTGTTTGTGTTGTGTTGTCTTGTCTTGTGTTGTGTTGTGTTGTGTTGTGTTGTGTTGTGTTGTCTTGTGTTGTGTTGTGTTGTCTGACATACATGTGTTTGTGTTGTCTTTCACTTGTCTGTGTTGTGTTGTGTTGTCTTGTCTGTGTTGTCTAACATACATGTGTTTGTGTTGTCTTTCACTTGTCTGTGTTGTGTTGTGTTGTCTTGTCTGTGTTGTCTAACATACATGTGTTTGTGTTGTCTCTTTTATGAATGAGACGTTGTCATTACACGTCACAATGTTACGTTTCTTTTCAAGTTCTTTACAGAAGTGAAACAATATGACATCATAGTTTAAGAGTGGGTTTAAGTTCTGGTTTAATGGTTTAATAAAGGTTTAAGGTCTGGTTTAATAAAGGTTTAAGTTCTGATTTAATGAAGGTCTAAGTTCTGGTTTAATGAAGGTCTAAGTTCTGGTTTAATGAAGGTCTAAGTTCTGGTTTAATGAAGGTTTAAGTTCTGGTGTTATGATGGTTTAAGGTCTGGTTTAATGGTAGTTTTGAGTCTGGTCTAGTGTCTGAGTCGAGGATTCTGAAGTAGGAAGTAAATGTAAAGATGTGGAATAATTCGCTCAACTGCTGAACTGTGATATCTTTCATATGAATCATTCTCTAAAACCTGAGAATAACTGACACTACATGGAGCAATCATTAATCTTTCAGATGACTAATGCTTTATATCATTATCAGTTCTCCAGACAGTTGTTATGTCTTTCTCTGTGTCTCTTGATCTCTTAAGGGTACGCTGGTTCTGGATCCACACTGGAGCAGGTGTTACTGTAGTAAGGGGCGTTTGGTTTCTGTTTTTTACTTTCTCATGAATCTGTGTGTTTGCAGTTGTCAGGGTCACATGATTCTAATATCTGCTCAGATTGTGTGCAATGCCACAGTTTATAATGCACTCTGTTACGGTTTCAATAAGTTACACACACTGCGTCTCTCACCGCACAAGAATCTGTCTGCAGACAGCTTGAGTGTATAAGATCTTGTCAAACTAGTTTTATGAGGCAGGCTATTGTAAAAGTGAAGAGCTGAATGTGAGTTTAAACTGAGACTTCCTGTGTCATCTGGACAGACTGAGTATAATGTACACTGGTCAGTGGAGGACACAGGTGTATAGAAAACATCAAATACGGTATTATCCCTAAAGAAATTAATCACTGTTCCAATCTCCCCCGTTTTGGGGCAATTATGATTCTGTTATTTGATGTTATGCCTTCTTAATAAAGCCCTTACTAGACCCCAACAGCAAACATCCTTTATATTTCAAACAGACTTGTTTGTTTTATAAATTATAGAACGACTGGTTAACTGTTCTGACTTTATCATTCTTAAAAGAAATAACACATTTGTTTGATCATTTAAATTTGATCACACAACAGCTTAAGTATGGCTAAGGAGTCATTACGCATCTAAGATGTGGATGTCAAGATAAGACATTTGCCGGATAGTTTCTGTACAAACGTGATTTTCATATATCCCTTTAAATGTTTTAAATTCTTCTCTTGAATTCCATTGAATTCTGTTTACTTTATTATTAAAACAGATCATTTACATGTAAAATTTCCATTGATTTATCAGACAGTTTATTCAAAGTGATCTGCAAATGAGGAACGAACACACAGACAATTTCTCAGGAAACTCAACTACACTGCTGAACTTTTGGAGCAATTCTATATAAAACAACTCAAACTACATTCAAACTATGTATTTTATCTGTATGTTTTCTGTATTTTTTGACCAACTTCCATTAATGTTATAGAAAATCCCTCATGGTTGTGATGCGTGTGATTTTGCAAAAGTATTGATTCAAAGTTGTGACGGTCATATGTGGTTGTTAGTTTGTTGGCAGATAACCTATCAAGGCTGGTTTATGTGTAGAGAGTGTTTTTATGACCTCTCGTGAAAAAAAGTGCTTCATTCTATTGTGTTGTGCAAATAAAGTTCTAAGTTCACTTCACAGTGAGTCAGAACAGGTTCAACATAAAAACAGAACAAAGTTTCGACTGAGCTCATGTAAAGGACCAGGACATTTATAACAGCAGAGATGATGAAAACATATGAACTATTGGACCCATAGAGATATCAAATTCTTTGATAAATAAAGTTCTAAATAAATGTGGAACAATACTTGTTTAGTCTGAGACACTTTGATGAACACACACACACACACACACACACACACACACACACACACACACACACACACACACACACACACACACACACAGTGTTTGTTTTAGTTACACAAGCTTTTAGTACACAATGTAAAGTGACAAGACAAGAAACATAATGAACAAAAATGAGTAAACACAAGGATAAATTAAGTAATGGTTCATAGTAAAATAAAATATGTGTTATTTTAAAGATTAAAATGATTATCGCTCCTTGAGAATGTTGTTTTTAAATTGGTTTATTTAATGCTGAGAGTGAGTGTCAAGATTAAATAAATAATAATAATAAATAATAACTTATATTATTTTATATTTTATGTTAAAAAAAAAGGTTGAATCCAGATATGTTCATTCTCACATGACTTCAGTGGTTAGATATGTTTATAAGTTAAATGTTAAATGTTAAATGTCCTCTTGGTATAAAGCTGATTTGAGTGCTGTCTATAAAAACTAAAGTGCGCGTGCGCAGTGCTGACTCGCATCTGCGCTTCAGGGAGAGAGAGAGACAGAGAGACAGAGAGAGAGAAACAGAGAGAGAGAAACAGAGAGAGAGAAACAGAGAGAGAGAGACAGAGAGACAGAGAGAGAGAGAAGAGAGAGAGAGAGAGAGAGAGAGGAGAGAGAGAGAGAGAGAGAGAGAGAGAGAGAGAGAGAGAGAGAGAGAGAGAGAGAGAGAGAGAGGAGAGAGAGAGAGAGAGAGAGAGAGAGAGAGAGAGAGAGAGAGGAGAGAGAAGAGAGAGAGAGAGAGAGAGAGAGAGAGAGAGAGAGAGAGAGAGAGAGAGAGAGAGAGAGAGAGAGAGGAGAGAGAGAGAGAGAAAAACAGAGAGAGAGACAGAGAGAGACAGAGAGAAACAGAGAGAGAGACAGTGAGAGACAGAGAGAGAGAGAGAGAGAGAGACCAGAGAGAGAGAGACCAGAGAGACCTGAGAGAGAGACCAGAGAGAGAGACCAGAGAGAGAGAGAGAGAGAGAGACCAGAGAGAGAGAGAGACCAGAGAGAGAGAGAGAGAGACCAGAGAGAGAGAGACCAGAGAGAGAGAGAGACCAGAGAGAGAGAGAGACCAGAGAGAGAGAGACCAGAGAGAGAGAGACCAGAGAGAGAGAGACCAGAGAGAGAGAGAGAGAGAGAGAGAGAGAGAGAGAGAGTGAGGAGGAGAGAGAGAGAGAGAGAGGAGAGAGAGAGAGAGAGACCAGAGAGAGACCAGAGAGAGACCAGAGAGAGAGAGACCCAGAGAGAGAGAGAGAGAGAGAGAGAGAGAGACCAGAGAGAGAAAGAGAGAGAGAGAGAGAGTGTGGAGGAGAGAGAGACCAGAGAGACCAGAGAGACCAGAGAGACCA
>CM065661.1:2700985-2717530 GCA_033220385.1 Triplophysa yarkandensis | reverse complement strand
AACACATCTTAACCTTGTTTGTCTATAACATCAATGCGATGTCTCTGTGGTGTCACATGTCATATTGAGCATTAGTGATTTTATTCTATGATGTAATGATATCTCTAAAAACAATGATAAAATGTCGATGGGTTTGTGTTGTGCAATTGTGTGATTTGATTTACATGAAACAAAACTGATTGATGACACATTACCAATCTTTTATTCTATAAGAGCACAAACACACAGCATTGCTCTCTGGCATACATTCACACACATTATATTTTACTTGTCAGTGAAATTTGATTCTGTTTTTAAACGCACACAATGCAGCACAATGCTGAAAGTGTTTGCGTTGGCTTTGAATGTGAAGCAAACACAAAAGCATCTCCGCACACACCGAGAGAACACACTCCATCTCCAGATGGGATGGTCAGAAATATGATCACCGGGGATCAGAAGCGATTTAGGAGAAGAGAGGAATGGATGGATGATGAGGAGGAAGGTGGAGGAGGGGAAGAGTGCAGAAAAAGACGAAAATAGAAGGTTTGATCAATAATTCAGGCGCAGAGGAACATTATTATTTAATCAGAGCTGAAGTACAGCTGTACTCTGACAGTAAGAGAGTGTTTGTACTGTCTGTACTTAACAGAGAATGACGTGTGGGCTTGATTCAGAAATCGAACAATTCTTAAGATGTTTGGCAAATTTAGCAACGCACCCTATGGTCTGAAATAGACACGTGTGTTTGTGAGACACCTCTCATACCAAGAAATCTCTGAAGAAGTTCCACTTAAGCCTTAATGTCATAACAGATCTCAAATAATTCCATTATAAACACAAATATAGTTTTTTGTTCTGTGTCTTTGAAGTCTTTTAAATATCATTCTGTGAACATTGCGATGTCTATTTTGTGTTTGTTGCTGATGTATTAAACATGTCAGTAATGAAAGATTTATTTCTCAGGGTTTTAGAAAGCGTCAGGAGAATGGAGAGACGATCGAGCTGTCTGCGGAAGGTCGTCCGCAGCTTCAGGAAGAGAAAGATCTTCCTGTTGTGGACTGCACGTGCTTTGGACTTCCACGCCGATACATCATCGCTGTTCTGTCAGGCCTCGGCTTCTGCATCTCATTTGGAATCCGCTGTAACCTCGGTGTGGCCATTGTTAGCATGGTGAACAACCACACCATCTATAAAGGTGACAAACCATATGTTGTGGTGAGTTTAACTCTTCTAGTTTTAACAGCTCTTGTGTGATGTCTAAGCATCATTATGTGCTATAGTTAAGAGTTCTTGTCCTTGTGGGGCGATCTGGTGATGTTGTCCCGTCACACCACAAGGATGTTCTTTCATTTGTTTAAAAAAATTTGTTTCAGTTCTGTGGCTGCCACGTTTCTTGAACAATTACAATTATTTGTAATTTTGGGAAATTAAATCCCAAACTTGAATGTGAAACAATTGCAAAGCGATAGTTTGTCCCAAAATATAAACATTTACTTAACATGTTCTATTTCGGAACACAAAAAAAGAATATTTTGAAGAATGTTGGTAACTGGGACATTTTCTTTTGTACTGATTTTGTGTTTTTATAATAGAAATGATGATTATCAATAAGTCTTCTGTGTTCCGCGGATGAAAGAAACTTATACAGGATTGAAATCAGAAGAGGATGAGTAAACTATGACACAACTTGTACCAAAACGTTTTGTTTGTAACTCAACAATTTTAACAAAAATAACAGCAAAAAGGATTTTATTTTCAAACACATTATAGTCAATAAATATGAAAAAACACATTATATTATGTGGTATATGGTATAAGAATTGTTGAGCAAAATCATTTTAATTCATCTGGACATCCTTTTGCATACCAAAACAAATCTTTGTGACCCTGGCTGTTCTGTTCACCTTCAGGACTGTTCCTAAGGTTACGCGCTCATAACCTTCTTATTGATTGACATTCAATCTGTTTTTCCATTTGTACATTGTATCACTATTCACGATCACATCTGAGGTCTTGTGCTTAAATGCTGTTCCGAATCACAATTGGCTCTATAGACAGATACCCTCATAAACAAAATTCATCTAAAGTGGATCCCATTATTCAATGAGAGTATGTTATTACATTAGTAACTATTTATCAATCATGTCTGGTATTGAATCCATTATCTTCATTATCATCTGCCATTTTTAACCAAACCCTTCATTGAACCAATTGTACTCTTGCAGAAATGTTTTGACCAGATTAAGATTTTTAAAACCTTTTCGAAAATACTATTAAAGTACATGACTGTGAATTGAGAACCTCAATATCATTTCAGCAACTTTTTGGTGCGTTACAGAAAGCCCAGTTCTCGTGGGATCCAGAGACCGTCGGATTGATCCACGGCTCGTTTTTTTGGGGATACATCGTTACTCAGATTCCTGGAGGTTTCATCTGTCAGAGGTTTGCAGCCAACAGGTCAGTCTTCTAATGGTCAATGCCAACTAAACCGAATTCCTACGGAAAAAAAACGTCAATATCTGTCTCTCTGTGTCTCAGGGTATTTGGTTTTGCGATTGTTGCCACGTCTGTGCTGAATATGATCATTCCCACGGCGGCCCGGGTTCATTTCGGTTGTGTGATTATCGTGAGAATACTGCAGGGGCTGGTGGAGGTGAAGAAGACATTTAATGTTGTAGTTTACTAATGCTGAAGTGAATCATACACAATGACTACTTTCTTTTCACATAGGGTGTGTCTTACCCAGCATGCCATGGGATCTGGGCCAAATGGGCTCCACCGCTAGAAAGAAGCCGATTGGCCACAACAGCATTCTGTGGTGAGGTCATTATTCTTGTTCAGCGTTTTAATATTGATATTAAAGCTACTGCAAGACTGAGGACAGTGTATGAAATGCATTGAATATGTTTTGTCGATGTGCACATCAGGTTCATATGCAGGTGCTGTCATCGCCATGCCTTTAGCAGGTGTTCTTGTACAGTATTCGGGCTGGTCATCAGTTTTCTATGTATATGGTGAGACACATACTGTATTCTTAATGGTCATCTGGAGAAATGATGTTTGATTTTGGGTTTGCTTATCATTTTAATACCGCTTTCTTTTTGAGAGATGTTATTTGCATGATTTGTGCTATGACATTATAAACAAAGGAGAGAGTAGAAACACCTCTATTTTTCTCTGTAGGTAGCTTTGGGGTGTGCTGGTACTTGTTTTGGGTTCTGGTGTCATACGAGAGTCCAGCAGCTCACCCCACCATCACCCCTGAAGAGAGAAAATATATTGAAGATGCCATCGGTGAATCAGCCAGACTCACAAATCCACTGACGGTAAACCCACGCAAATGCACACACATACTGACACACTTCGATTGTATCAACAAAATAAAATCTTTTTCCTCTCATGCAGAAATTTAACACCCCCTGGCGTCAGTTCTTCACATCAATGCCAGTGTATGCCATCATCGTGGCAAATTTCTGCCGGAGCTGGACCTTCTATCTGCTGCTCATCAGTCAGCCTGCATATTTCGAAGAGGTCTTTAAATTTGAGATCAGTAAGGTGAGAAAGCTTCTGAATATATGAAAGACCATTCAAACTCTGTTAGAAATAAAAATTACAGATCTCTTTGATGTCCACACATCACAAATGTTATCAAAATGTTTCTCTGGCATAAAATAATTGCATTGCAATGTAGTTTTTAGAATCACTTGCTATTTTCCCTGGACTCCCCGTAAATAATTTCATGTTGGAAAATAAAATCTGTAATCTTTATGGTAACAATTCCATTCAATTCGATATCATGCGTTTTAATATTTCTTTTGAAGGAATGAATAGAATTGAAGTAAATCAATTCTGCTTCTGATTGGATTCATCTTCTTCTCTTTCTTTCTCTCACATTCTCAATTTCAATACAAATATATTTCATCGGCATTATAGTACTTATAATATTGTAAAGCTTTAATTAAAAGAATCTGTCTGTAGGTTGGTATCCTCTCTGCTCTTCCTCATCTGGTGATGACTATCGTCGTGCCCATCGGAGGACAGCTGGCCGACTACCTGAGGAGTAACAACCTCATGTCCACTACCAATGTCAGAAAAATGATGAACTGTGGCGGTAATGATGATGTTTTTATCTGACTAAATCTGATTTATTGTGTGTTCCGGTATAAATGTATAGTTTGATGCTTATGTGTGTATTCAGGTTTTGGGTTAGAGGCCACGTTTCTTCTGGTGGTGGGCTTCTCTCACACTAAAGGTGTCGCCATCTCATTTCTCGTCCTCGCCGTGGGGTTTAGTGGCTTCGCTATCTCAGGTAAAAAGGTTTGTGTAGTATTTTTGTGTTGTTGTTTGTTTAAATGTTAATTACTTTTTCTATACTTCCTCTCTGTCCTTTCAGGGTTCAATGTAAATCACTTGGATATCGCTCCACGTTACGCCAGTATTCTGATGGGTATCTCTAATGGAGTGGGCACTCTCTCTGGTATGGTTTGCCCTCTTATTGTTGGTGCCATGACAAAAAATAAGGTACGCACACATCTCACAGAAACCTGTGATGTAAGAAGCTTTTCAGATTGAGAGCCGATGTTGTGGGTTATATGGCGCTGATTTATTTTAATTTTAAAGTATTTTAATAACATCCAGCTTTATTTATCTGTGCATCATGTTTCTCCTGTTACTCATTGTGACTCAGGTGCCATTAATTCATCACATTCTGACATAAATCATGATCACACAATTTCAAATATACATACATGTTATTTATCCAGGGATCTTCAAAAAGTATTTCAACATTATTGTCACACTTAAAATGTTTGAATGTCTTTACATCGGATGATAAATATGTTGTTTCAGCAAATGTGTCTGAAAGAGTAACATCGGGTGACATTCAGACATTAAGCGTGTATATCTCCAGATATATTCCCGACTCTACACACATACATTATCCTCATGTGTTTCTCTGTAGACCCGTGAGGAGTGGCAGTATGTGTTTCTCATTGCTTCACTTGTTCATTATGGTGGAGTTATCTTCTATGGTGAATATCTCTGTCATTTCTTTCTCTTATTTCCTCTCACTCATCTCTTTATCATTCTGTATACGCACTCTTTAGATCAAGATTAAAGTCAGTTTGTTGCATATTTTGTTGTATACATATAATGTGCATTAAATGTATTTCTGTGTATATAATTCCAAAATAAGCCAGGTTTCATATTTTAATTTTATGGATGATAACACATCGCAATAAAGTTTAAAGTATGTATAAAGAAAAGTTTTTTTTTTACAATTGTCCTTTACATTATATATGGCTCGAAAATGTGTCAATTTATCTTCTTAAAATGCAAATCTTCAAGGGCCTTCATTCATGATATTCGAAATATAATTGTGATATAAATATAATAAAAAAGTAAACCTATTGTCATTAATGATGTCCTATTATGATGATGTCATGAATGTTTGCAGGTCTCTTTGCCTCTGGAGAGAAGCAGCCGTGGGCAGAGCCAGAAAACATGAGCGAGGAAAAATGTGGAATATTAGGAGAAGATGAACTGGCTGATGAAACAGAGGAGCTGTATCGCTCGGGGGGCGGCGGGTACGGAGCAACCATGCAATCAGGTGACCCCAACGGGGCAGGGACAGGAGGGGGCGGTGCTGGAGGAGGATGGGTCACAGACTGGGAAAAAACGGAGGAATACGTCCAACCTGTTGGCACAAATAGCTTTTTGTATGGAGGAGAAGAGGATTGATTTTGAGGGATTGGAGGAAGAAATCGGATGGGAGGGATTGGGTGGAAAAAAGGACAGAATATTCCTTCAAAACAGACATTGACTGTGGTGAAAGAACAACAAAAATGTGTAATCTTAATCAAACCGTATAGTGATATCACAGCAATAGATTCAGCACAAGCGTGTGTGTGTGTGCGTGTGTGTGTGTGTGTGTGTGTGTGTGTGTGTGTGTGTGTGTGTGTGTGTGTGTGTGTGTGTGTGTGTGTGTGTGTGTGTGTGTGTGTGTGTGTGTGTGTGTGTGTGTGTGTGTGTGTGTACCACTGTAGGAATCTTCTGACTGATCTTCACCATCATTTCAGTTTCAACACACTTCTCACATTTCTAAAACACCGTTAAAACAGTCGAATATGAAACAACACATAGGTGTGTAAGAACAATAGACAAAACAAAATTACATCAAGTATGATGAACTTAATGTCAGAGCCTCCTCTAAACACTTCTCCCAATCTAAACATGAGCTTCAGGATGATGAGAAGCCCATGGCGTCTCTAAACATCCGCCCTGTTGTTTCATTTTAAGGTATTTCTCCAAAATTATGAAAATCCGAAATATCCTTAAACATTAAAATATCAGATTTTATTTGAATCCTTGAAATATATCATTAGGGAATTGATCTCATGTGCCAATGCTGTGAGGTGTGTGTAGTATTGATCCCTTTTCAATGCAACTCAAATTTAGATCAATACAATCAAATAGAAATTAAGATCGCTGCTGTCCTTCTGAAACCTTGTCTCTCCGTACATCATTTACTTTTGTCATGAATCATTATTATTAGTTGTGCTTTATGTTCGTCACTGGGTTTTTGCAAAATTGAACCAATAAAAAGCATAAAAAGGTGCTTGTCAACTTCGACAACACAATGTTGAATCATTCAAAAGTCTTGTATCTTTTAATTTCCTGAAATTAATCTGTGAAGTTAAGGTTTCAGAAGGACTGCGATGATAGCAGGTAATTGTATAGATGAGCTGATAGAAATACTGAGATATTGAGTGATTTGTTTTCCTTTTTTTAAATATATATTTATTCTGTAAGCACATAATGTAGTAACATTGTATTATATCTTCTATCCAGAAAACATTCTGTATTTAATACAAGTTAAGCTTTTGTAGAGAATGTGTTACTAAGATTCTTTTACTTATTTGAACAAAAAGGATGGGGTATAGTTAACTTTTTATTTGTATCCGTTGTTAATTTTTGGAATTGTCTTAATATTTCTAATAATGTTCTTGGTGGGTCTGATATTGTAGGCATTTTATTTTAAGTTAAATAGATTTGCAAAGACAATATCAATTTGATTTGAAATAATACTTCCAATTTGCTCAGATTTGCTCTGTGCTTGAACAGTAAACACAATGTTTTTTTAATGAAAGGCCTTCTCTGGATGTTATAACCACAAATAATATCATGCAAGTTTTTGTTTTAAACATTCCTTGAATCTCTTTTGTTCTGATAAAACATCGCCTTTATCACAGTTGTGTAAATCTGACACAAATAATGCAGAGCGTGAAGTTCTTCGCTCAGTGACGGCTGTTTTTAGATTCTACATTAACACTATTTCTTTCAGATACAGATGTGTGTTTTTATTGTAAGAGCCATGGATCAACGGTGTATTTACATGTGTTTATTCATGTGTCTTAAGAAAACCCAAAGAAACATAATCCGATATTTCTATGCAGTAGTTTATTGTTTGAATCTCATGACAACATTAAAGGCTTTCAGATGGGTTTTTTGTCAACAAATGTGAGATGTTTTGGAAGGGTTTGCATGGCACTTTGGGGTTTTTAATATAACATACAACATGAATATACATAACAGTTTAATTATTAAAAATCTGATATTGCTATAAGGATAAACAGACACCTTCGCAGTCGTTAAGACTGGTTTGAGAAAATATGTCATCTAGTCTGTATTTACATCACAATATAAATGAAACATCATTATGGTTTGTATCTTTTGTTTCTCAGTTTGGTCTGTTGCATACATACTGATCATATGTTGCGAATATGAATTTATAAAAAACTTGTGATAAAGTGACTTATAAACTAAAACACAAGGGTTTTCATTTTTTTGGTCATAAGGTTCAAAAACACAACAATATTTAAAGAAATGTCACAAAACCCTGTTAATACTGGAATGAGCTCTCAGGTCACACATCTTTTGTCTCCATCTTATGGAAAAAGAAAGGACTACACTAAAACCACACTTGAAACCAATTATTGTTCTTATTGTGATCAAATAATAGAATGTTTTGGTCTCACAGTTCACTTAAAATTAAAAGCTCTCATTAGTTGGCTAAAATAATCACATAAATAATGCAACTAAAATTACTGCAAAAAGAAATACATTTACAAGACAATAACTGGGGCTTGGAGATCAGATCTAAGCATTATCATTGTCATTTCTCGGCAAAGTTTTATTTGTAAATGTACTAATGCTGTTGTTGACCAGATGAACACGACATCATTTTATAGCGTCATGCGGAAATTAAAAGCTAAATAACTTCATGCATATTCAAAAGTAATATATTCTGCTGTTTGTGTAAATGTAACCGTATATATTCTTAATGTGTGTCTAAAGCTGTTATTGTGTGTTTGGGTGCTTATATGTGCTTGACGTTATTAGCCTTTAACTTTTATACCTGGAATTGTTATCTTCCAGTTTAATTGCACAATTTCATTTTATTTTTCTTTCCTTCCTTCCTTTCCTTTTCTTTATTTTAGTATTGAATCCAGATAAACAGATCAGAATTTTTATGTCTAAAGTGAATGTTTTAAATGCGCTGTATTGTGTTTGTAGCTGTATGTGGTTGTGTTATGTTTATGCGTTTATCTACATCAACATTCTTACTTTTTACATTATGTGTTACTCGTTTTCCAAACCCATGTTTTACCTTCAATCTGTCAGTACTTTCTCTTGTCTTCCATTGTTAGGTCAAACACTGTTTGGAAAAATCACTTTGGTTAACTTGAATTTTTTTCGAAACCTGCTAACGAATAACTTATTCTACCCATGCTCAAAAGAATGTTAATCCCTTATACTGTCCCTTCAAAGTTAAAGTTATCCAAAGAATAGCATCATTTACTGACCCTGTTGACATTTTAAACCTTTGTGACTCAACCAAACATCGCTGACACTCCTTCACTTCTCTTATAAGGACAAGAAAAAAATGCATGGCAGCTATTTTCCAACGTTGTTCGAAATATCTTCTTTCGTGTTTTGCAGAAAAGAAGAACAGGTTTACAATGTCAAGGGGAGAATAAATATTGACCGGATAACTTCATCAATTCAAGCATCATTTTTAATTGTATTGTATTAGAAAATCCATAATAATATCGAGTAGTAGAATGCAAGTCAAATTTTTAAGCCAAATTATTTTACTTAAGAAGAAACTAAAGTTTTTAAACGGCATTCAGTGTATTAAACTGTTAGAATTTGATGTTTAATATTTTGATGGTGATGGAATGAAATCACCATGGAATAAGATTTTTTGGTATATGAAACATTACTCAGTAAAACAGATTTATAAAGAAAATTGGACGGGACTTTATCTATCATAAATTCCTTACTTTTTTAATTCAGTCGGCCCTTTCTTCTGTTTCTCCCCCTTAATTTCTTCGTAGGGATTTTCCTCTATTGTCTCGACTTTTTCGTCCCTTATTTTCTGAGGCAGCTGTTCGTATCCTCCCTCTGCTTTCCCTTCAGGTTTCTCTGTACTCAGAGTTTGATACACCTGAGCTTTGACAGTCTGAAGAGCCTCATACCCACCCTGACCCTGATCCTGACCCTCTTTCTCATCGGCTCCAAGCGTGTGGTACACGGCCTTATCGCCCTCTGTCTTCTTAAGAGCTTGGTATCCCCCGTCAGTCTTCTCTCGTTCAGTGCCCTCACCCAGCGTTTGATACACGGCCTTATCGCCCTCTGTCTTCTTAAGAGCTTGGTATCCCCCGTCAGTCTTCTCTCCTTCAGTGCCCTCACCCAGCGTGTGATAAACCGCTTCATCGCTCAGAGCCATTTCTTCGTAGTCTCTACCTGACTTGTCTTTCTTCCCGTCCTCAATGATCTTCATCCTGTTGCGTTGACGGCGTCTGTATCTTCCTGCCACCAGAACGCAAATCAAGCCCAAGAGAATGACCACAAACGCTATCATGATAACCACCAACGTTCCTCCTCCACCCGGCTTTTCTGTTGAAGAACACAAAGAGAGAGACGTTGGCCATCAAGCATTAAAACGAGAAGTAATTCGCTTGCCCAATGGTGGAGGGAGAATTGAAAGTGTGAACAGTGTATAAATAATAAGTCAATTCTAAAATGCACTTCATTTGAATGTGCACGATCTTAATCTCGAGACACTTATCGGACACTTTCAGAGGTGTTTGCATGTGTAAAAAATGTGTGACAGATCCCTGAGAGCACACACATCTACAGTATTTAATGTCTGCAAGTCATCTTTTGCCCCTCTGCAAGACATCTCTGAGACGTCTGCTGTCCTAAAGACCTCTGGAAGATGTCTGTAACATACATGCAGCTATGGGCCGAGGTTAGTTTACAAAACTGTTTTCCATTTACAATAAAAACCTGGAAAGCAAGACTTATAAAGGGTTTAACCGAAACAATGTGAACCTTCTTTTCGGTAACATGTTTTAAAAATTAAAATTTTTAAAAACCTAACATAGTTCTGTATGTGAATTAGTTTCCTTTTTTTTAAGGGTTGAAGGCAGTTTCAAGGGATAGTTCGCCTAAAAATAGAATTGGTTGCATCTGTGTATATATATATTATATTTTTTTTCTCTGAAGAACACAGAAAAAGATATTTAGAAGAATGTGTAAAACTACACAGTTCTTGGACCCCATTAACTACCATAGTAAGAAATTTACAGTACAGTTTTTTGAGATATTTCGAAGAATGTGTAAAACTACACAGTCCTTGGACCCCATTAACTACCATAGTAAGAAATTTACTCTACAGTTTTTTGAGATATTTTGAAGAATGTGTAAAACTACACAGTCCTTGGACCCCATTAACTACCATAGTAAGAAATTTACTGTACAGTTTTTTGAGATATTTTGAAGAATGTAGGACAGCAAAAAGTTCTGGGGTTCTCTTTAATACTATTTGTTATTTTTTTCTATGATGGTAGTCATGGGTTCCAAGAGCTTTTACTGTTAGTATTGCTCCCCATATCTTACTCTGTGTTCAATTAAACAAAGAAATGTAATGAGTAATTTTTATATTTGGGGGAATCGGGGGATAACTGTTCAATCCTGCGTGTGTTTACCCGTGTAGATGTAATCCTTGCTGAATCGGGAAAATCCATAGCCACAGTCTGCCCGGCAGGTGTACGTTCCGTCTTTATCGACAGAAATGGTCAAAGCAGTCTCATTGAGTCTTCTGCGTGTTTTCGAGTTATCAGTGTGATACCAGTGGTATTTACTGCAGTTTGGTTTTGAGCAGGAACACTTTAGTTCGAGAACTGATATTTCTGTAAGGAAAGCGACTGGAGGTTCATCTGTACAAACACAAAAACAGTTTTATTTCAGCATCCTTACACCGTACACATCTCATCTAAGACGCTTTGTTTCTATAGATATAAGAAAGGTTCAGTAGAGTTCTGAGCACTCACCTATAACTTTTATTTCTTGTGGATCGGACTCGATGATTCTTTGCACGGCCTTTGCGCTGATGTGACTGAATCTGTAGGTGGCCTTACATTTGTACTGCCCATTATCTGTATTTGAGGCATTTGGGATGGTATATATGTCATCGCGTGCTGTAATGATATGCTGGTCATTCTTATAGAAATCGGCCTGTGTCACTTTGCCTCCTCCCCACACAGCACACCTGAGAGTGAGGGTCTGTTTCTCCTGTACCGGTGTGGCTGGCTCCAACATCACCATACGCTCTATAAGACACATACACAGATGGATCATGTGTTGACTTGAATCATTCGACTGGATATACAGCAGTTACCGGATATATGTGACAGGAGTACTGTACGTTACAGTTTCAAGACATGTAACTTTGGTTGAAGGTAATTGCTTTTTTCAAACCTGTTGGATGAGAACCCTACAGAGATGCTGTCTCACCTGTCATCATCAAGGTAACCACATTGCTCCGATGGGTGCTCTTAGTTTTCTTGCACCAGAAGGAAGCGTTTCGTGAGTCCTTTAAATCTGCATACACACGGCCCATGTTCAGCCCGTCCGGTTGGATATGGACCATGAAGCCAGTGTTGTTCCTAAATGCATAGCACTTCCACTTATCCAGCTCCTCATCCACCTGCAGTGTCAGGACCCTGGCATCACCTTTGGCAATCACAGCACCGCCTGCTGGCAGAAACAACTGGGCATAGGGCTCCAAGTCTAGGGTGGTAGAGAGAGATCTTGAAGAACACAGAATAATTACGACGGAGTTGTAATGTTGGAGAGGGAAGTTCGTACTTAACACTGTGAGTTGAAGCGAACTGTTCTGTCCATTGCGTTCACATGTGTATTTCCCACTGTCTGCTTGTGTGACCACAGTAAGAACCATCAAGGAGTCCTTATGTTCTTGCACTGTACCATTGATTTTCCATATAATCGGTTCACCGGTGCCCTTACACTGCAGATTGACAGCATCTCCAACATACACGAAGGGATACCGGGGCAGAAGAATCACTAAAACAACAGAAATGAGAAACTACAGTTTTAAGGCATAAGACATTTTTTATTCCAGATTTTTCTTTCGTTTGTAAGATGTCTCCTAAACATCCGGAAAACATCCTAAAAAACTGTGTAAAAGTATCTGCTTAACATCTCCAAAGTGATGTTGAAGACAGAAATAAGAACATTTTATATTCATGATGATGACAAAGTCTGTTACCCCAGAGAGATCACATGACTTCAGGCCTAACCTGCTTTATTATTATTAGATTTAAACAATGTATTATTTCTGTTTGCAGAATTACATATGCACAGATGTAAATTCTCTGTAATAAAACTCTGTTTTATTTCTTTTTCAGTTTTTTTGCTTTTTAGTTTCTTTTCGATTTTCATTAAAGCATTCCATTATAAACCCCCGTCATATGTCTTAAAAATAGTATAATGTTGTCTTTTGTTTACTGTTGGAAATATGATAAATTAAGAAAATGCTTAAGAATGCTTCATAATGAAATTAAATAATGACTTTCGTTTTTATGCTTTTGAGGTCAGAGGTTGGAAAACATGCAATTCCAAATCCGAGTTGTGTGGAACGCAGCAAAAGTCTTGTGTTGTTCAACCAGCGAATCATATCGAACCTAGCAATCGTTGCCATAGACGAGACCTGTGATTGGTCAGCATTTCCACGATCAAAGAGGTAAGCGAATCAAAACCTAGAATACATTTGGACTGATGTGAACCGTGCAGTGATTGGCTAGCTGTTCAAAGGCCCGGGTGTCATAGCTTTTACCTAAGAAAGTGTAACTTTAGCTTTTCATCTCGAGATTATATCTTCTATATTGTCTTATGCTTTATATCTGTTAAATTTGACGATTCAAAGTTTTGTTTAATGTCAAGTTGTTATTTTATTTCTCTGATATTTATTGTGTTGTCAGTCAAAGCATTTTTTAATATACACAAGTTGAAGCACACAGATTAAGTGTGACGTAATGACATCATCATCACCTCAAAGACAAATATACCTTAAATATTTATAATGTCATTTCTCTAGTCACTGAGATGTCAACTTTAGTCATTAGTGTGCATATATGACTTGTATAACACTCTGTTCCCTGAAACCTCTGAGACGTCTGCTGTCATACAAACGTCTGGAAGATGTCTGTAAAATGTCTATGATTTAGAATGGATTAACAACCGCTGTTTTAAGACGTTTATCTGTGATTTTACACAGCAGAAGTTTTCCAGATCTTTTGCAGACATCTTACAGTCCAATTAATGATACATGAGATGTGATTTAATAACTGTAGATATGTGAAGAAAGTGTGCGCGGTAACTTACATTTGGTCTGTCCATTATTTTGTCTTGGGAAAGCCAACAGAGCTGTGATATATAAAGAGAAACCAGGTTTACACACGCACTCATTAGTTACATACAACCAAATAATTATTAAACTAAATAAAAATAATCAAAAAAGATAGGAAACAAGATTCAATAATATTATAAATTGTTTCTAATGTTTAAGCATAATAACAAAGAGAATGTGTTATAATTTTTTGGTAGTAACATTGTCAAGCCGACAACGAACATTTTTTAACATGGCAAGTGGAAATCCAGTAAAAAGTAAAACAGTAAATATAAAATTAAATAAAAAATAATTTTGTATATACATAAATACATACCTACATACATAAAACTTAATTGTATATATTTATATAAGTTTGTGTTTTTGTGTTTATTATACAATTTTGTATTTATTATACATGCATGCTTATATTTATGGAAAAAGTAATGTGTATAGAATTTTGATTCTTTAAATAAAAGGATACATCTAACTTTTTTCTAAATACATATACATGTTTATGTATAGTTTATCAATAAGTTATTACTAAGTGAATACGCACTGAACAAACACATACATTATGTATACTTTAAGCTCTAAGCGACTAATTGTTTATATATACACATACTATACACATACTAAATTTAAATGATATACGGAAAAAAACAAGAGTTATTTAGCAAATTCAGCATGTAACTCATGACTCATGAATTACTGTTGCTTACAGTGTCTGGTTTGAAATAAAGTTGAATAAATCTTGAACATACGAATGCATCACAATCACAGTGGTCACAATGAGAACCAGCTTAAACATTATGTTAAATAATTCTGGAATATTAAAAAATTATGAAACAGCAAGGATAGAACGTAACATATACAATTTTCAAGCTATTGTCCTGCAAGGAAGATGTTCAGTTTTGTTCACTGACTCAGATTCTTTCAGCTTCTTTTTCCAACTGGCCCTAAAAATCTCAATAATCCAAGCCCGCTTCCTAAAAGTAAATCAGATCGTCTTTACCTGCCAGTGTCAGCAGAAAGCCCTTCATCTCTAAGAGCAGAGCAGATGCCGGTCTCAGTCTTTGTGTCTGTCAGAAAGAACAATAATAGACAGAAGACAGAGCGGACTGATGTGTGGATGACTGAGGAAGTGGACATCTAGTGGTTTCTCTGCTGTGCCACATTGAGCCGGGGTGCATGCATGTGAGGGCATGCACATAGGCTTTTTTCTCTTCTGCTCGATTTGTTTAGTCCAGTTTATTTTTACACTTGCACTCAGAGTTGCTCAACACATAATCAGCAGTATGTGTGTATAATGTTATGTGGGTTTTGTCATTTCTTTGTTGTCACAATTTGCTTTCAACGTTGAAAAATCACACAATTTGTCAGTAATCTAGTGCATCAAGAGAAATTCATATTTTATTGTTTTAATTATGAAATAATTAACATGTAATAATGCAATTCAAATTCGTTATACTCACATCACAAGGACACATATATTGGTTGACTTCTAATTTGTTTTAATGAAGGGCAGAATCGTGTTAAAACAATTTTTGTGTTTGTTTTAAAATGCACACACCCATCTGAATGTCCGAATGTCAATGATAATATCTGAATTCCTCAATAATATTTTGAAGAAATGTTTATTGACTAATAACTGGATCATATGTGAGATATATTCATATAATATCACATATTAAAGCGCGAATTCAGGTTTTAAAGCAATTAGGTGAAACTTTTAAAGGGGAAACAGGGTGAAACCACACAACCCTTTGGCACAGAATATTCTTGCTCTAGTTTAATGTGTAAGTTCACAGTAAAAGTGGTTTTATTTTATTGTATTCTTTCTTTTGTCTAAGGAAAATCATACTGCAACGCTATCATATTGATATGTAACCAACAAACGTGTCTTGCAATTTGATATCCCAAAATTCTTGAGTTGGTGTTTGAGTGATTCATTCAGATTAATTTGATCTCATGGTGCATTAATGACTGTCTAAAATCATCTGTAGATCATCTCTTCTGTGCACTAATTTCCAGTTTTTATATAAAAAGACGTAACTGCATGCACACATTTTTGTAATAGTTGAGTTCTGTATGACAGAAGTGGGATCGGTTTGATTTGACCGCATGTCCTCTGTTAAGATTCTGAGTATTGTCAGTGGTTTGCTGAGCTGTTTGGTCTTCTGTGAAACTCAGTTCTGTCTATTCAGGCTTTTCACGATTACTAAGCACTGTTTTACAGGCCGGCAACGTTTGTCGAATAGATTTTACTCTAAAACTTTATCATCAGAATGTTAAAAGAACTACAAAAATCTTTGTTGACTCAAAGGAAAAATCTCAAACAGTGATTAGATCACATTGTGTTTTATAAGAAAACAGCAAAAAGCACAATGCGTGTTCATTTCAAGATGATGGACGGCTGGAACATAGAAAGATCTCTTGCCACTATATGCATGTTTCCAGAGCCTTCGATACTGTAAATCCCCCTTCTCTTAATGAATGGAATTGAGATTCTTTTATTGGATTTCTGCTCTCACCTGGGTTGGATTTGTGTTTCTTATTTCGGGCTTAAAAGCTCGAGGGGGTCAACAATGCCAACAGAAAATAATAAGCAATGAAGAAGTGTTTTCTCTCAGTTTAAGATGCTGTCAAGACAACCATATACAAACCAGGAAATGTGCATAAACACTGAGGATATCTAAAGACTAGTCCACAATAAAAAACTGTCATTCTAATCTGGTTATCAAGGGAATCAGTGTAGCATTTAGAACATCTTTAGAGAATATAAAGGACTGTGGATGTAACCACAC
>CM065661.1:2683485-2695985 GCA_033220385.1 Triplophysa yarkandensis | reverse complement strand
CACTTCAAATTCTCATACTTTACAATAACTCTATATGTGCATTACCCAAAACGCAGCTCTCTTACAATTGTATTAAATGTTTATTTTACAAACTTTAGATGCATTAACATGTTATTAAAAAAGTAATTGCTTGTGTCAACAAGTCAGGTTTTTCAAAATACGAATTAAATTATGCGATACGTGATCATAACTCAGAAATGGTTAAGTGTCTGCAAATATTTTATTGCCGGCAGAGAAACCTGTTATTAAACACATCGTACTGTGGAGAACTAATTTGTGTTTCATGATTTTATCTTATAGCCTTCTAGCTTCAAACCACCATGCAGATATGAAACATTATCACACTTCAACTTCTCTGTGGTTTTAACAACTCACCTATTTAAACTACACTGCGGGGTTTGTCCTGGCTCAAAGTGAGGCGGCGGTGATGCCATCCTGATCTTGTAAATACGTGTACATGTAGGCCTACCGTCCGTAGGTGGTTTAAAACATTCAAAAAATCCATTATTAGTTCTATTTTGAAAATAACAACTATAAAGTTACATCATTTAACATTACACTTATTCAACCAAATAAAATCTAATTCAAGCTCTTTCACTCCTTTTTTTAACAAACAAAATAGTCTTACTAAACAATCCTGCATTTTCTTGTGGTTCACTGAACTTTAAATGATTGACTAATCTCTTAATATTTGCTGGTTAGCTGCTTAAATGAATCAGTTTCGCAAACAAATAATTCCTATAAACTGATTCGTTTAAGAAGTTGAAACTATTTAGTCCCCGGCGACAATCAGAGATCAGCCAATCTGCGTGAAACATTACATTTACATTTACAATTATTCATTTGCAGACGCTTTTATCCAAAGTGGCTCACAGTATTTTACAGTGTACATCTATCACTGTAGAGTAATCAGGGGTAAGATGTCTTCAAGAACACTTCAGTTATCATCTGCTGACACTGAGATTCAAACCAACAACCTTCTGATCACAAGACCAACTCTCTAACCACCAGAACACAACTAACCCAGATCATTACAATGACGAGCACCAGGTTAATTTAAGAAACCTTTTTAAAGCACTTGAAGAAACAAGGTTCATCCGAACAGCAGTGATATACAGTTGATACTTTTCTTAATATAGCTTTTGTTCTGCAATTCATTACAGTCTCACTGCGCTGAACAACAAACAGGGCCTGTCTTGTGGTATAAAGCTTCAACTACAGTTCCAAATAACCATCCATTCAGCTCTATATGTGAACACATCCACAAGGCAACTGCCTCCACATGAAAACTAAACTAAGACTTCAGTTATGTAAGATTACTAAATGATAAAGAATTGTTTTATAGGGTTTAAGTGAAGGTCATGGCACAAGCCGCAGTGAAGTTAAATGACGTATTGCCAAGTATGGTATTCCATACTCTGAATTTGTGCTCTGCATTTAACCCATCCAGTAAGTGAACACACACACACTGTGAACACACACCCGGTCAGTGGGCAGCCATGGGAGGAGTGGGGGGGCTTGGCCTTGCCCAAGGACTCACCTCAGTCGTGGTATTCCCCCTGGTTCCGGATCTCGAACCAGCAACCTTCGGAGCACGATTCCAACATTCGAACCACCAGGCCGCGACTGCCCCTGGGTTTGAGTTTTTATGCGTTGGACAGCGCTTTTGCCTGATGTTCAATATCCAAGTGTTCAGATAATCTTTTTAACCAAATTACTCGAAAACTCTTTCAGCTTCCCTGACTGTTTTGTCGGTTCACAGAACGCGTGCTGATGTAAAAACAGGTGTGATTCATCGAGACACTGTCAGGTGGGGAAAGCATGTGTGATACACAGCATCCAGAAAAGACGTCACTAGTGGTGTCATTCCAAAACCAATTTACATAAAGCACATAAAATCATTACAGACAAACACTTTGGCATACATATCGCGGGATGTCAGTTTATCATGTTTCTACTGTAAACACAAAGTGTGTTTTTTCTTTCGCTCAAGCAGAAGATACGATGATCTCACGGGACAAATACAGAAAAGACCATCGACACTGTCCATTCCCTGCGCTGTCATTCATTTGATAATGTAGTGATGGACAATGACAGAATAGAGAAAGAGAGAGAGAGACCGATACCGGACCTGGTTGCTCTACTTTTTTTTAACGGGTTATAAAAGTGGGACAGTCTGTTCCATGGAAGTTCTCCAATTAAAGTTTCTGGGGACCAATTCACTGGAAATATATCTATATTCTCCCTGTCCTACATAGACAGAGGCGGTGCTCCGTGTATGTGAAAGAATCAAGTACAATAAGATAAGAAGTGTGTAAAGGGTTTTCTCACACACACAGACCAGCCGAGCGTGTCAGAGGAAGCGTGTTGGTGTTAGATTCACGTTGTAGGGAAATATATCGTTGATTTTAAAGATGACCTTGACCTTTTATTATAGGCTGGGTTCCTGTCACCTTATTTTTAAGTGTATTTTTTATTTTTACGGAATAACGGCATGTGTCTTGGCCTGGTCTGGTATCTTTGCACTCCTCGCTTTGTCCTTGGGCTTCTGGTTTCTGTGTTTCTCTCGCCGAATCGTCTCTAGAGATTGAAATGAGGACACTGCTCTATTTTCCCCACCTGCCCCAGTCAACTGCCAATTATACTGCAGAGAGCTAATCGCACACACATCTCGGCCTTCTCATTGGTTAGATTTGATTCTCTCTTTAATTTAAAGGGTTCTGTGGGTGCCTGTGGTGTCATTTAAAATTGATCGAGCGTCATGTGGTATTTATTGTGTTATGGTGTCACGCATAAATGAAAGCGACATGAATGTATGTGTGTAGCACGCACAATTTTGTTTCTGTTAAATCATTTACATAGAACATTTTGCAAATTTCTAATTGTTTTAATTGCCAAAATTGAGCATATTTGAACATTTGAAAAAGCTTAAAAATATGATCTGATTTGGTCACTGAAATGGGAACTCCTGACAGGTCTGTGATGGTTTAGGTGAACACAAATCTGAAAATGTTAACTTCGGTAATGTGTCAGTAATGAGCGGTGATCTCTCTGGAAGTAAAGTTTCTCAACATGGAACAATGCGTGACATTGATTTTGTGTCTGAAAATAAGTAAAAAGACACACACGTGAAAGTGTGTCAGTACATAATGAATTATATAGGATAGATCTGCAGATCATACATTTCAGGAATTGGTGTTACGGTGAAAAAATTCTAATCTAATTAATATCTGAAGCACAATTTTTCACGAGACACCCTATCCCAAACCTAGAAGAGATTTAACATTAGCACATCTGGCTTTGTGGCCCACATCAATGCCTTAAATAGGGTTTGTGGTTAACATAACCTGTAACAGATCGTGATGTTTAGAACTTTATCATAAAAACCCGTATGACTTTTTTCTGTAGAACACAAATAAGATATTTGGAAGAATGTTGCTAGCTGGCACCCATTCACCTGCATTGGTTTTGTGTCCATTCGATAGAAGAGACCGAGTGCTACAGCTTTTTTGTTCCCAACATTCTTCAAAATATCTTCTTTTGTGATCTGCAGAAAAAAGAAACCTGAATATATTTGAAAAGGTAGTAAAGACGTAAAGTAAATGATGATTACATCTTTGTGTGAACTCTGACTTGATTTTGTCCGTTGTGAGTTACTCTTTCTTGTTTTTTATTCATTTTAGTCCGTCTAACAAACATGTGAACACAACAAGTGCAATGGCCCAAAACCATGACCTTTACCCTGGTTGCTGACCCCACGCAGCAAAGGATGCTGGGAAATACCAAGCGTTTTTTTGGCAGCATGGAGGACAAAGACGGCGAGGATGAGGAGGACGAAGAGGAGAGGTTGAGAAGAGGAAAACAAAATGGAATGATTGATCTGGGAGAAAAAGAACATCAGAACCGTGCTGGACGCAAGCCGGATGGGTCCAAGCCAGCGGCCGTCGTGATTGGCTGGCAGCGAGGAGAAAGGCAGCCAAGGGCGGTTAATTCAGCCCATAGAGGAATTCCTCATTTGCCCAGTCAGCCGACTTTGTATCATCAGACGACTAATCAGCCGATGTATCACCCGGTCCTGACCAATCAGCAGGCCCGGAGGCGTATGATGGAGCGGAGTATGACCACGGTCACTCCTGTGGAAGACTCACACCTGCCGGTCATAGTGTTCAGGATTGGCATACCTGATATCAAACAAACGGTATGATTGACATGCATTCAGATGTACACTACAAAATAACATTGTACACATAAAAAGTATCAACATGTCAAAAAATATGTTTTTTTTAATTTTTCAATCCAAACCGCAGTTGGGTTGTTTTAATTAAGGCGTAATAACTCCAATCACAAAAAAAAAACATAATTAATGCCCAATTTATAAAAAAAATTATATTGGTAATAAACTCGTCAAGTGGACATTTTATTGCTCACTTTGTCAACAAATCAGATTTGTATTTTTGTATCTTCTTGATATTTTAAAATGTGGTATTTGTGACAAATGCAGTACTTAAATGAACCATACAGTAAAAAAATATCACGAGATCTCATTAATATCTATGTTTCATTAATCTGAGACAGTAAATGTTTCTATTCTTCTTGACTTGAGACACTGGTACTCTCTGTAATAATGTAATACATAGATGTTTTATACAAGCTGATGATGTAATGAGTTTATATAAACATTTTAGACACACACACACACACACACACACACACACACACACACACACACACACACACACACACACACACACACACACACACACACACACACACACACACACACACACACACACACACACACACACACACACACACACACACACACTCACACACACACACACACACACACACACACACACACACACACACACACACACACACACGCTTGTATACTGTACACACTTTAATTTACTGTGTTTACTCATTATGTGTCTCAGTGTAAAGTGGGAGGGCTTGAATCATTTCAGAGTTAATTTAGTAAGAGAAAAAAATAAAACAAGGGAATTCTTAATGAAAGAATATTAAGTGTGTGTGTGTGTGTGTTTGTGCGTGTGTGTTTGTGCGTGTGTGTGTGTGTGTGTGTGTGTGTGTGTGTGTGTGTGTGGGTGCGTGCGTGCGTGCGTGTGTGTGTGTGTGTGCGTGCCTGCGAGTGTGCGTATCTATCCTGCTGAGATTTTATATTCACACTCATTTAGAGTTTCTTGTATAATGTGAAGTGTGGCCTGATTTAAAGTCATCATCTTCTTCATCCGAACTTCAGACTCAACTATGAGATAACTTTATATGCACTTGAGATCTATATGTGCCTATTTCCCATCATGATCATGGATCGAACAGAGAACAAAGTAGTTATTAACTTTCAACAGTTAGTGATATTAAAGAAATGTTCTGGGTTTAATAAGCTCAATCTGTCTGGTGCTACTGGTTAAACAAAATCATTTTGAGCAGATCTATATGGACACTGTTCTGTGTTGCTTTTACACAGTTGCTGTATTTTTATGATTCGGTGTATTCCTCAGAGTTAGTCCTTAAACCCTGTTTTCTCTCTCGCCATCTGCAGAAGTGTTTGCGCTTCGATCCAGATTCCTCGGTTTGGAGTGCAAAGCAACAGATTATTTGTTCTCTGAACGAGACGTTGTGGGACGTCTACAATTACGGCCTTTTCCAGCCAGCTGGTGAAGGAAGGGATGCCAAGTTTCTGGAGGAAGAGCGTTTGCTGGGAGAATTTTCCCAGTCGCTGGAGAAGGGTGTGCCCTACCTGGAGGTGCTGTGGCACAAACTACATCACACAAAACCCTGTGACCTAAAAATAAGAGAACAACTGGGGGGGGGTACATTTACATTTACAATTATTCATTTGGCAGACACTTTTATCCAAAGTGCCTTACAGTATTATACAGTATACATCTATGAGTGTAGAGTAAACAGGGGTAAGATGTCTTCAAGAACGCTTCAGTTATTGTCTCCTGATGCTGAGATTCAACCTTCTGATCACAAGTCCAACTTTCTAACCACCAGACCACGACTGACCCCTAAATGACCCCTAGATAAAGCTGTTCACAAGTTTTGTGTAAAATGTATTTCATAAATTGGTCGCAGAAATTTAAATTCTATAAAAGCATCAATAGGAATGAGCTGCTGGAGAATATACATTTATGTCATGAATCAACATAAATGTTCTGGGATAATACGCCAGCAGCCCAATATTTTCCTGAATATATTTAAATTTCACAATCTAAGATTTAACAGTCCGGAGTAACTATTCTCTTTTCTGCCCATGTGTCACAGTTCAGATACAAGACACGGGTGTACAAACAGACAAACCTAGATGAGAAGCAGCTGTCCAGACTCCACACCAAGGTAGAAGAAACACACAGACACATCAGATGATATCTGTAGGATCTTTATGTCTGTATAATGGGACATGTTCAGCAGTGGTGAATGTTGAGCACATGGCGTGTGTCTCCATCTGCAGGCCAATCTCAAGAAGTTTATGGATTATGTTCAGACTGGAGCAGTGGAGAAGCTGGCCAAGGCCCTGGAGAAAGGACTGGATCCAAACTACCATGACACAGAGAGCGGAGGTCAGACAGACAGACAGACAGACAGACAGACAGACAGTCCTGCTGTACACTTACATCCTCTTATAATAAAACAGTCATCTACAAAAGATAGACACATTTTATGACCACATTTTCTCTAATGTCACACCTTTCTTAAGAGGTCATGGTTCTAGATGTTCCCCAAACAATGTCTGATCTGAATGCGCAGTTAGAAAATGTTATGATCTAGATTCCTTATGTTGTGAAATATCTTTTTCATGATGGCTACGAGGAATTAAATGCAAAGTGTGGTGGGCCGAAAGGAAGAGTAAAAATGGATTACCATGTTGCTTTGACCTTATCAGTTCTGATGACCGTCATTTCTCTGTCAGGATCCTTTTTCTTTACTGTCATCTCCAGTGTTTCTTTGTTGAACAGATGTATGGTTTATCCTATGTAACACACGGTGTACCGTTCGAAAGAAAAGCAGGGAATAAACAGAAAATATTGTGATAATATTCTGCCAGAACATTATCTGGGCAATTCCAGCATTATAGATGAACCTTTTTCTTTTATGGACGTGACATAAAAACATTCTTAGAATTTAATTGTACACTGTAAAAAGAATCAGCTGTTTCTATAATACAAAACCCTTGTTAATAGTGTTAACACATCAGAAAAACATCAGTTTATGCACAAGTTTGTATTTTTAAAATGTAAATAAACCTTGGATGAAAAAAGGACAGTTTTTGGGAAACGGCTTCCGTTTTACGTGAATGGAAATGTACAAACCAGAAGCAATAATATTCAACAAATCGCCATGGGATACCTCTTTATAGAATATATAATAATTACTATATATTAAGTTAAATGTGTCCACAAAATGTAGCGTTATGGATTTAACAATCCTGAAAATAGATCATACTTGACAATGAAAAATCATAAAACTAGAAATAAAAACAGTGCTCTAAAACTTAAAGAAAGACCTAACAGGGGTATTTGAACCACCAAGTGTTGTGCTATAAGCATAATTAAACTAAATACATTTTTTCTTTAGGTTTATAATTTAACTGATATTAAACATAACGCAATGCTTAATTCTTATTATGTCTATTTCAAATGAGTTTAATATACTGTTTGCTTTTTTTACATTAGGGTTTCAAATTTCTTACATTTTTCAGAGATTTTGTGTATGTCATGAGTGTGTTGTTTTGTGTTTTTCCAGAGTCTCCATTAACCCTGGCGGTTCAAGGGACTCTGAGCCTTGAGGGGATTCATATTCTGGTGTTAAACGGAGCTCATATGGATTTCCGGTCTAGAGATGGATTTACACCCCTGCATAAAGCAGTCAGAGCGCACAACCAGTCTGCACTTTTGGTACAAATTACCCAAATAAAACAAATTCACGTTGAATAGATGTTACATAGGATCAGCTTATTGACTTCTGATTATTAAAATATGTTGAGTTTGATTATAAATCCCATTAAATCGACGTCATGTCATCTCTCAGGTGCTGCTGTCTATGGGGGCATCACCAGATTATAGAGATCGCTGTGGTTTGACACCACTATATCACTCTGTGCTGACCGGAGGTGACACCTCGTGTTGTGAAACACTGCTCTACTATAGAGCGAGACTGGGGGTCAGAGATGAAAACGGTTGGGATGAATCACACCAGGTGATATATTCAATTATATGAAAGGAAACATTTCAGACAGTTAATAAACCCATAGCTGATATACAATCGGTTAGTGTTTCAAAGGCTGATGTTTCGTTAAAGTTCAGTCATTGGTCTTACTCAGATGGGTTTTTTGTTCATTATTCTGTTTGGTTCTTTCATTCTCATTCTGGATCCGCATTGTCTCCATGCTTCTCTCGCCCACTTCCTCCAGCTATCTTTTCCACCCAAGCCTTCATGATTCTCCAGCCAGAAACAAACATTTGACATTCTAGAGAGAAAAAGAAACTTCTCAGAAAGTCCCTTTCCAACGGTTTCTGCCCAACACACGTGCACAACGTCACACATCCTTTCTGACCTCTTGTGTTTAATGTTTAAACATGTCACATCTCATATGTTTCATTTAAATGCAGCTAGACTTTGGCCGTCCTGTTTTAAAAACGTTGTATTGGTCAATCAAATAGTTGATTCATTCTAATTGAATCCTGTTTTGGCAGGAGGTTTGACCTGGTCTCATAATTGATGTGTAACAGAGTAAGTCTAGGTGTCTCAAAATGAACTTTCTCAAGACACCCTGTCCGTAGCCCACCCTATGTGTGTGTGTGTGTCTCTCCATAGATCAGACATGAAGAGGCGTTTGGAGAGGTTGAAGTTCACAGGTACCCATCTATCATGTCTCATTTCATTCATTGCCTGTTTGTTTGTTGTTTGTGTTTCTATTTATGTTTCCTCTTTTTTTCCTCCAAAGCCATTTGTGTTCGTAAATAAAGCAATATATTTCCCCAGCCTCCATTCTCTCACCACATCTCACCTGGATGCCGTACGACTCCCACGGTTCCTCAAGAGCCGGAAGATCATGAATCTCATTTTCTGAACTCAATCAGAGAGATTTGATTTTGTGTTTGATCGCTTCTTGAA
Source organism: Triplophysa yarkandensis (assembly GCA_033220385.1). Lineage (NCBI taxonomy): Eukaryota > Metazoa > Chordata > Actinopteri > Cypriniformes > Nemacheilidae > Triplophysa > Triplophysa yarkandensis. The sequence continues at coordinate 2,686,847 of CM065661.1, read as the reverse complement.
CAGAATGAGAAGCTGAAATGTTAAAAGCGGTGACATGTAAATATATGGGATATGGAAAACTGCGAATTAAACCTGGCGGGAAAAAAACATGTATTGTTCTGCATGAGTTACTTATGTTCTTCACCTTTATCCCTTTACTACAGGCATGCCAGCACGGGTTTGCCCAACACTTAGAACACCTTCTGTTTTATGGAGCGGACACCGCATCCCAGGATGCATCAGGAAATACCGCGCTCCACATATGTGCACTTTACAACAAGGTTACTAAACTCACATGGATGTCTTTGATATGATTGAACGGGATCATATATGTCTGCATGTCTGTAATGGTTACTTTACAAAATAATCTGCAACTATTTATAACTGGCATTTCGGTCCAATCAGGAGAGCTGCATGCGGGTTCTCCTTTACAGAGGAGCCAATAAGGAGATGAAGAACAAACATGGTCAAACCGCCTTTCAGGTATGTCATAGGTCGTCTGAGCTAAAGATCTAGCAGTCATGCATGTTCATATTGGTTTTTAACATTCGTTTAGGAGAACATGGGTAGTTGAGTCTATATCTCAATAGACGTCCTTGTATTCTCAAATAAAAGATTGATGTGTTACAGAAAACCTTACATGGCTGTTGTTGCAGGTCGCTGTGATGTCTGGAAATTTCGAACTCGGAGAAATCATCAAAAATCACAATGATATGGATATCGGTAAGTAATGGACAAATGTATTTAGGTCACTTAAGTACAGAAGACAAGCTGAACCTATTTCGTCCAACACATGGTAAAAACCTGTAAATTGTGTCATTTTTCAGTTCCTTTTTTGGAAACCCCGAAATATGCTTCTCACTTCATGGACGGTGTGCCGAGTCAACCCATCACATCCGGCCTTCAGCATCCCCACCCGCTGCTGCGAGCTAAGAGTGAGAACATCATGACAACAGCTACAGATCCGGCGCTTCAGCCTGCCGTCGCTCCCAACGTTCCACCTGCGCAGGTAAGACTCAAACCTCCACCACGGGAAACATCAGGCTTCAAATCAATCCTGTCCTTTGTGTTTCTCTAGACTCAACGCCGGGCCTCGTTTGCCATGAGGAGCTCCAGCAGTCCTCGAGGAGCTCGCACCCGCTCTCCGTCACGCGGCAGAGAAGGAGGAGAGGTTGAAGACAAGCCGCAGAAACAGCGAGGAAGGCAGGGGTGAGTGGGGATGTGTGAATCTTCTCATCCCAGGGTTTTTTGGTGGTGATTTTGGAAGCAGGGTCCGTTGGTTATGTTGGTACAGGCTAGCACTGCCAAGCTTGGCACAGCATGTTCATCATTTAATGCGCTGTAAAAGTTTGAAGGGTACTGCAAAAGAGAATGTAGAACAAGTGTACTTCAAATTACCATTTCACAGGGAAATTTTCCAACAAGTCTTCGCGTGCAACCTCAGTATGTAGAAAGAATGTTTCATGTTTTATTCAACTAAATCTGATACCAGAAAGGTTTGTGATATTTGACATTTCAACTTTATATGTCTTACTATGAACACTGCTTACGATACGGATCTGGTAAATTATATCTACACATTACCATCTTTAGATAGTTACTCTTTAACAGTGTGTTCGCCGTCTTGAGTATTTTGTCTTAAACCTTTAAAACTGGTTTATAGATATCAATCTATGCCAAAATAATCTCTTGTTTAGTCTTGAGAAACGTCAGCGAACATATGGAAGTACTATAGTGCATCATAAATAAATTGTTGGGTTTCCAACAATTGCTCGGGGCGTCAATTAAATTTTTGGAGATTTATTTTATCAATTCTTTACGCTTACAAATCCTTTAGTGACAAAATAAAGCACTGATAAAGCACTAAGATTAAATTAAAACATACAGCAATCAATGTATTTGTTATGCTTGAGATAGCAATATTGTTTAATGTTACATATCATTTATTAATCATAAGTATATTCATAGTTTTATTCATTATATTATATTATAATTTTTTATTTTAGTTCAAAAGTATTTATTTTAATATAGAAGGAACCTGATGAAGTTAAACAGAGATATATTAAGCCTTTACCTGTCACACCGAGAAAAACATTTGTAAAAATAAATTGTGTTTCTGACTACACATTGGGCATTTTTTATCTCTATTTGTTAAATGCCCCTATAGGGTACACAAATCAACCAGCTGATTCACTCGCCCAGTTAGAATCATTATTAAATGTAACTAATTCGTGCAAATTAACTTTTATTTTATATAAAACATAAAAGACAGGAGATTATATAAACATCATCAATGAATTTATCACAATTTAACTCTTTTTATTATAGTATCCAATAAATGAATTGTAAATAGTGCATCTGTAAAATGTACAACTCAACAAAATTTCTAGTATTTAATTAAAACAAACTTATGCCCATAACGCGTCTGATATATTTTAGACATTAAATGTCTAAAAGCCTTTTGTGTCTTAAAAAAAGGGGTGTACAAAGAAATGACTGAAATGTATTGATTATATAAAACTGTACACTTACATTTCATATAACCTTAAATGAAAAAGGGCATGTTTAAAAAAATATGAAGTGTTATTTATGAGGTAATTTGACTGTGATAAATAAATCATGAACAAATATGTAAATCTATACTTTTAATTTATAGACTCATAAGCAAATCATAAGCTAAATTTTAATCAAAGTATTGAACAGAAAAGGTAATGTTTATCTTATTCTGTTACTCCAAAAGGCTTGGATGCAATAACTATACAAATAAAAATAAGGACGACAAGCCCATACCTTAATATTGTCATAAAATATTATAGTATTGTTTCTGCTATTCAACAAAATAAAGGGTTAGAAATTCTAAACATGAAATGAGATCTATAAAAATCTTACCTCAACTTTTGGCATCACTTTCAGCAGATATTTAGAGAAAACTCCGCATCAATATACTTGCGTTATTTTTTTGCTTCTCAGCGTTAAATATATCCTTACATCCAGTGGATGTCATGGGCACACACACTTTATTTATTTTGATTTGATCGAAAAAAAGGATTAATATGAGAATAATGTCGCAATACTAATACGCTCAGCATTTCCACAAAATACCAAAAATATGTTCCTATTATATTTATTTGCATTTGTGTTTGAATGTGAACATTCAGATATAGAAATGAACTTTATTAACATTATTATTTATTTATCATTTAGCAGAAGTAAATGAAAGAGCTGTATTGAGAAAAATCCAATGTTTTTTGCCCTGATCTCTATATACACTTGATAAATCGTCTCTGTATCATCGTGCTGATGTATTTGAAATGATAAAATGTCAGCGCTGATTTGTGTTGCTTATCTTATGTTAAATGTTACAGATACTGTGAGTCATCGTT
>CM065661.1:2635893-2682985 GCA_033220385.1 Triplophysa yarkandensis | reverse complement strand
ATGGCATTTACTTATTAAAATTTCTTGATTTGTTCCTTGTTTGAACACAACATAATACTTAACACAGCAAAACATCACTTTTTTTGATGAATTAACAAAAATAAAGCAACAAACAATTAGGTGTTAAAAATAAACAACCAAAAAACAACGAGCAAGTACTTAAAAATTAAAACTACACTTTGAAAATTAAAATTGTCTTAATTTTACAAGGTTTTACGTTTTTTGAGAATACGAAAAAATCGCAAGAAAGAACAGAAATATGAAGTCAAGTTTTGTGTAAAGCAAAACTATAAAAGTGCACTTATACAGAAATTGCAACCAAATGTTTTTACAGGCTTTGTCACAGCATTCTATTTAGACCAGAATGCTTATAATATATAATATTTAAAATGGATTCATATTTTAGCTGTCGTGAATTTAATTTCAAGAGATGCCATCTTGACTTCATTTGGGTTGCAGTTAAATTAAACAAAAATAAAAATTACCTGAAAACGAAATTAAATCTTGAGCTCTATGAAAGAGCAATTCCCCAAAGCATTATATTTTTTCAGACAGAACAATACATAACAGTCATCAAAACAAGTCTAATAAAATATTGACACAAACAAAAGAAAAGGCTTGAAGCACTTTAGGATGGATTGCCATCATGTAATTGGTGTCCAACAAAAGAAAATAAGGAACTCTTTGTCAACACTTTTTTAGCTTGCCAGTGTCTTCAAAATCAAATTATAACAGATAAACATTCTTCGTTGCCTCATGTTAACCCGCGGTGTTGGAAAGGTGCTAGCAAATAGACCCGGGATGTTAAGACATCATTTTATTGGCTATTGTACAAAGTTTCAGACACTGTCATGTGGAGTGCATTGTCAATCATTACTTATATTCTGTAATATTTGTTTTCATACACGATTTTGTTTAATTGGTTAATCCCAGAGGGTGGAGACCTTTGCGAGACACTTAAAAATGGACAAAAATGAATTAAATTATGCTTTTGTGTGTTTCAACAAATAAGATGGCTAAAAATAAGCAATGGATGAAAAATGAAATCAAACTGACAGAAGAGCATGAGGAATTTGGTTGGACATGCATCCTGTTTTAGTTGCACATTTGGAAAATAAAAATGCTCTTTTGAGCAAATGTATTTGCTATTTATAATGCAGATACCCACAAAAAGCGTGCATACAAATGCTGGATTCCTCGCGTGAGGTTCTGCACATTCCAAAGTCATCTTTATGAATAAATCCTGACGTGAGCGCAGGAAATAGCTTACAAAGCCGTCTAAGACAAATCTGTGCGTTTTGAGGCTGCCGAGCTGGGCAAAGGTGACCCGAGGTTAACATACACGCCTGGATCATGTTACCCCCGACACAAAGCTCAAACAGAACGCAAGACCGTAACTGGCCTCGGCCCAAGCAGTCCTGCACACAACTGGCACGCAGCGTTAGCCACTTTCTCCAAGCATATAAGCCACAACATCTGTGTTCAAGATGGAGATAAACTTATTATGAACAGCGAAGGACCATGACAGAAGCGCTGTCAAACATGAGATCTGATTGTGTGTTCTTTCGTGACTCAAAACATGTGATGGTGGAGTATCTTTATAAACTAGAGTTTCTTGAAAAACAGTCAAATCTGCTTATTTCACTTGTGTGAAGTCACATTGAACTTGTTCTTAAAACAGTTTTGTTTAATTGAATTAAATTAAAATATTGACTCATTATGACCATCAAATAGATTTGTCTTTAATATATCGACTGTTATATATCACACTCACCGAGAACCGTTATTTAATCTCGCCTGATCTGTTTAAGGATCTGAATCAGATTTTTTTTATGGGAATCTATTCTCATTGCACTCAAGTACAAAAAAAACTTTCAGGATGATAAAAAACTGGAATTACATAAAGTAGTCTAATTTTTTTTACTTTTCTTAGTGCTAAAGTGCGTAAAATAAAAGTTTTAAGTTCTTTAACATTCAAAAACCATTTGTTACAATACAATTAACAATAATGAATAAAATATCAATAGAACATGGCACATGTTAATGTCAAGGATTAAGTCTTTTCACATTACCAACATTTCAGTAGTCTGTACCAATACCAGTAAAATTCAAAGGTTTTCAGTACCATATACTATTTGAACACTATACAATTATATTTATAAACCTCTCTATTGATGTAAATGTATCAAAGTTATATTTAAGGAAATTGATGTTTGATTGCTGGAGTCTTTTATACTGATACACATCGTCCTCTTACATTCTGTACCTGTAATAAACAAGAATAATGTAAACATACAATAAACTTCAGTAAGAGAACAGATTTAACATATATGCAAATATAGTATTAGAACAAGCTTGAGCTGTCGTATTAAATTTACACAAGATTAATCAATAAAAGAAACTGTATGTTAAAATTATTCAAGACAACATAAAAACTTTATAAACCTAGAGTTATTTAGCCTGAATGATAACAACACTCAGAACACATTTATAGTCAATCATTTATTATCTCTAGCACACTCTTTTAGGATATATACAATAAATAAAACTTAGCATGTTCCCTTTACCAATTAAGTTTAGAAAGAATTGAATGGTTTAAATAAGACACTTGCATGGATTAGAATCAGTACTAGTTTATTAACACAAACTGAGATGTCTATTGTAATCATTTATTGAATTTAACACAAGCTACAACATTCACAATTTAACCAAGAACAGAATTATTGTTGAATTGTTTCATAATTTGACGTAATAAGTCTGACAGCAGTTCCCGGTCTACTGAATTCCCTCCGGGTCAGGGCCGGACAGCGTAATGTGGCCAATGAAATGAGTAGAGAAGTCCTGGACGTTCAAGAGATAAATACGATACATGGAATCGCCTTCATTTAGCAATGAAATCGAATTTATATTGATCGTGATTTTTTTTCGATTAAACGTTTAAACCTAGATTTAGGGTAAGAAGAATTGAAATGCTTTTCTTGTCCGGGAGAGCACATTTTAATGGCAACCCTTCGGACTTATAAGTGCCAAAAACAGCAGTTGGCATATGAAACATGCCGGAGCCGAAGGCAGAGATAGTGCCTTTGAGACATTTAGTGAGTAGATTTGTATTCGCCAAGACATGGGTCCATGAACACGGCCAAATATTTGCCCCATGTATAATGCAAACCTTTCGCTGGCTCTTTTGTAGTAACCCTATGAAAGTATATCATTACCCAATAATTTGAAATGAAATAACTCTTGGCTGAAAGGATTAATATTTGACGCAAGTAACTACAAAGTGACCATTGACGAAGCACTGAAGAAAATGAAAACCGATCTCGGGTCTGTTCGTGTTGGATTTGGTATGCAGTACTTGTGTGCGTGACACATTTGGCAGTACGCTGATAGTGGTACAGAGTTTCAAGCCCAGAAAGACGCATGAATCCATTAGATTCATTTATTTCCCCTTAATGTACCAACTCAATTGATTACATGCTATTTTGTAAACATTATGAAATGATTAAAAGCGTTTCCACAAAAAATGAAAATCCTGTAAATAATCACTCACCCTCTTGTCATTTTAAACCTGTGGGTCTTTCCTTCTTATCTGAACACAAAAGAAGATATTTTGAATAATGTTGAGAACAGAAAAGTTGCATCAATGTGCTACTTCTATTGTGTGGACACAAAACCAATGCGAATGCGTGCAGTTCCAAAGTTAATGGGTGATGTTGGTGTTTGGGGACCAACATTTGATAAAATATCTTATTTTATATTCTGGAGAAGAAATAAAGTCTGTTTAACATAAAGTACCAGACGATCATTTACAGTATACTGTGACACTAAATTATTGATATCATTATTAATATGAAATTATATAAGGGCTATTATAACTTATAATTTTAATTGCAATTTACAAGTTCTTTAAAGTACAGTGAATGCAGTTTGAAAGCAGTGTTATTAAAGTACATTCTGGGAAATTTTGTCAAAGATTTTATAAAATTACATTGGAGACTCAGTATAAAAACATCAATGTATTTTATATGAGTCTAATTTTATACATTAAAACAGATTTAAAAAAAACATGGAATGTCACAGTATCAGATATTACAACAACTGTGATTATCAATGTCATATTAATACTACAATCACATTTGGCTGCATTGGTCCCAAAGAGACAATGCAAGATAAACAATAATAAATAAAAATGAATCTGATTCCAATTTTATTTTAAACAAAAGCATAAAACTGCAGCGATACTTTTACTGTGAATGTTTAAGCCGTCATTACTCTGTAGTGCAACTCAGATATTGTGAACCCAGATTGAATTACCACTTGGCACTGACCTTGAAATAACTCCGTAGACATATTTTGAGTTTAAAATAAAGCCACAGGTTTTACATTAAAGTTTCATCTCTGGAGGCTGAACTGTTTCATAAAGACCAAATATTAAGACAAGCTTAGACTTGTGGCTATTGCAAACAAACCTCTGAGAACGGATACACAATCTCTGTGTACTTTCTTTACAACCCTATGATTAAAACCAGCTATAACTTCAAACTCATTTCAGCATTTCGTTAGTTGTTGAATCTTTGTGTAACACTGCCAATGTCATTGAACGACTCGTACTCTTTGTGAAGTCAGACGGGTATTGCAATTATCTTAATCTTTATAATGCTGTTTTTTTATTATTCTGGCATTCCTCGGTGTGAAGAAACCCAAAGCATCATTCCTTTCATATCAAACCTTTTCAAATGTGAAAATGTTAAAAAACACACATATGTTTATGGTGCTTATGACATGACATAGGAACTTTGTTCAGGCATTGACCTTTGCTTGAGGAAGTATATAGACAAACAAGAAGAATCCCCCATGCACACACGCGTTTATCTGATCTTTCAGCTCTCAACACCTTTTCCTTTATTTTGATGGTGGTCAGCCAAAGGTCTCGGAGCATTTGGTGTCCATATGGAAGCGTGCTGCATTCCCTGACCATGACCTGAACTATACACTTCAAATATGCATTGTTTCATAATACCTGATTGAAGATCAGCTCTTCCTCCGTTCACTTAACTGGGTTTGAATTAAAAACAATGAGAACTGATCTGAGCTCAGCACTAGTCCATGGCAGATGGGGAATGGCAGCTGCGCATGCAGATTTGGAAACACCTGGTGTATTGTACACATTGGATTGACACGTCTGGTGTAATTCACAGCAAAAATATGTTACGCTTCAATTCTAACTCTATTCAGCTAAATTGGAAAGTAAATATATAAAAAATCAATGTTGATATATTGCAACCCATTTGGTTAGAAAGGGAAGCAACAAATTATTTGAATAAACCTTGAAAAAGTCCAGATTTGACCCATTTATGCAAAAATGTTTACTGTGATTTTACGTTAGACAATTTACACCAAAAGTAGTAGATTTTAAAGTTTTGAAATGAATAAAATATTCTGTGAAATGTTTTTGAATCTGATGAATTCAAATATCTCTATAAGAATTTACCAAAATATATTCGAAATTATAATTTGTTAAATAAATACCTTTCTTCCCATTACATTCACTTAACTTTATAAACGAAATAACTGTTGGATTTTAATTGTACCGCCGAAAAATGTATAAGTACATATATAAATGTGATATAAGTATCTGATATTTACTAAGCCATTTAAAGTATTTTTACAGTGTGGTTTCAGACAACCCCACATTATTTTTTGCTGAGAGATTTGATTTGGGATTAGATCGTGGTTTTGGCCTAATAACCTAGCAACCAGCCCCAACCCCCTAGCAACCATGAGGCAACTTACAAGCAATATTAGTGTTTTGTCTGTCCTGTGTTTTAAAGGTAGGCTACTATCATGTCATTCTGACCTATTTTAATGGAGCATGATCTAAATTAACTTCTTATCACAGTTTCTAATGTGACCTTATATTACTCTCGGCCTCTGTGTGATGCTGTAAACCAAGCCTATGCCAAAAATTACATCTCCCCTCTTAAAATCTGAGCCAGTAGAAAGGCGTCTGTTGTCGACTCGTAATCCTCAGGGGTCCGTTGTCGACTAGGCAGAGAAACAAGAAATCTTTCTGTCGAGACAAATTTAAGGATGAAAGCACATGATAAATGGCTTTACCATCTCACAAAGTCAAGAATCATTCTTTTCAAGAGTCTCCAATTTGTCCGCGTGCAAAGCTTCTTAAAATATTTAGGTTTGAAACTCAAACAATGGAACTGGTTTAGTTTACGCAGCGCAGGAAATTATTATTTGAAACTTGTCATTTTCTAACATTTAGGCCCTATGTAAGGAAACGGTCAGGCTGCGATATACTGTTAGTTAATTGTTGATTTCCTCTGTGTAATGACATCACTCAATGGCGGTGAGGGTGGTTGTTTTATTGCCGATACAATTATACAATTATTACAAATGTGACTTTTATTTTAGTCCAATCTATTATTAGTGTAAACCAAAAAAAAAAAATTGTACAAAAGAAATCATCGTTCTCTATTTCTATGTTTTTGCAGATTGTGATATGAACACTTCAATATGCGCATTAGTCATAGTTCAAATATTTATCTGCAGCATGTATGTTTGTATGTATATACATTAAGTTATAGAAAGTCAATGTATAATGTAAATCTATAATGTAAAAACTCTATGTTTTTATATTATATGAACTCTACTCTTTCTATGTTTTGTGAATTTGTTTGATGTATAAAATGAAATATTATCCTGATTATTTTGTGGCCTGTATTGATGTTAGTTAAGATGAGTTTAGATTTATAAGTAACATATATGAAACTTGTAAGAAAGCTGCTTCTTTTTGTAACTTGTGAGAAAGCTGCTTTTTTTTACAGCCAGCTTTTCAATTAGGAAAAATAATTATTTTTGTTAAATTCCGTAAAATTTGAAAATCAACCAAATTCCTTTTTATGTGATCACCTCTGTTTTTATCACGTTTTTTCATGTGTTTTTAAGACCTGTATTCGATAAGATAGAAATTTGATGATGTACTATTATATTTAGGTTAATGTGATAAAATATTTTACCATTTTTACAATGTAAAATGCATACAAAATAAAGAACGCTTAAAAAGCAGTTCCCACCGATTGGACATTACCTCCCGCTGAATCCCATCTGAAAGAATTATTAAACCATTGTTTCCATCAATGACATTTGTATGAGCAATCGCAGGTCATGTACCGGTGCCAGTCTTTTCATCCGTCGCTGTACCTTACAGCTGCCCGAAATAAGAACGGACTTCGTTTTGTGTCCACAATATTTTTGTTTTGTTGATAACGCTGGACTTCCTCAGGATGTTCAGCTTGCTGCTCTCTAAAAATATCCTAACACTATGTCCCATTTCTTTCTAGTGAATGCAAGATGTAACCCACGGTTTCCTTTAAGTCGATTGTTTTATTTCTGTGTTAACCATACTTAAACTTATATAATTCAAAAATGTAATTGGATAATTTAAAGTGGGCCCATCATTGTAGAGCGGAGCCATGTGATTTGAGGTGCAGTAATAAAATAGATCGGAGGGGTTTTTGACATCAGGCAAAGAGAATAGTCCTTTTCGAAGTGTAGCTAGTTATTATATTGGATTATTTAAGAAAACATTTTGTATAAATATTAATATAAGTGATGGATGCATTCCTTCATATCGCATGTCCTCCTTCATTATTCTTCATCATTATTTCGCTTCTTCTGTGCTTCTTTGTTTCTCCCTTTCAAGGCACGAAAAGTTCTCCTCAAATAATGATTTAAACAGTTTTTTACCTTGCTGTAAAAATATGCATGGACAATCTTTCGGATGGCTGGGTTTCAACAATAAGAAACCACTGGATTTCTGAGACAGACTGTTTTAGACCTCGGGAAATTCTGGTGAATATAATTTAGCTGGTTACTAATAGCCACATAATTCTTTGTCTCATCAAATTTGAAGGTAAAATAAAATAAAATAAAATTAGCTAAATATAAAGTCTGTGTAAGTCCGTTTTTATCTGGAGAGAATTGTTTTATTTCATTGCACAGTTCATTTGACTTGTTCAACACCTCTGAAATGAATACTACCCATCTGTGTAAAGACTTCGTCATGATCTACGTCTGAACGCTCTCTGTCTCGCAAAAGAGAAATATTATGGAACCATCAGACCTTCAATTGAGCGGTTTTGTTTAGAAGACCACCCTGCCACCTCATCCTGAATGGTTTCGTGAGCGTAATATTCATTGTAGTCCTTGAGATATCCACCTGAGACAACAGGAGCCAGTCTGGAGAGAAAAAGGACTGATGGAGTTATTTTATGCGAAATGCTGAAATGTTTTATGAGCTGTGATGACTCGGCACGTCGGTACGGGAGCCAAGACTCCCACTAGCTGCATTCTCCAATCACTACTGATATCACAACTCAAGTTTTGACTTTAAACACGTCTTCCAAATGTAGCATTATATGTTAACAAGAAAACGTCCAGGGCTTTGATCATGGGCTGAGAATAGCCAGTTTTGGAGCGTCTCCAAAGGAAATAAACATCTGGTATCTATCATTAATTGGACTTAAAGTAGTTTTGATTCCATCCCATAGGTTGAGGAACGTGCATTCTTAAAAATAAAGGTGCAATAAAAGAACGCTTTTGACCAATGGTTCCATAAAGAACGCTCAACATACATCTAACAAATCTCTTTCAGATTATTATGTTGAGAACGCGATGGTTCCTTGAAGAACCTTTGACGGAATGTTTTTTCGTAGAACCAAAAGTGATTCTTTCATGACATCGCTATGAAGAACCTTTCAAGTACCTTTATCTCGTTTAATAATTGATGAGCGTTTTACAGGTGTCCAACATGTGCGAGTTGAATGAACCTCAACTGTACTGTTTGAACGTCTGTGTTTCATATGAGCTATTTCTATCTATTATTGCAGGAAAGGTCAGGCCAAGAAAACATTAAACCAGAAATTCAAAAGATGCCTCAAAAAGCCTTCATACCAATGGCGAACACAAATAAATGACATCAGCTTTGGGTTGCCTTGTCAATGATGTCCATTATAAAAGAATAATGTCAATTCATCACTGTAGCGAAAACCAAGCAGCCTTAAGTATTGTTCTTGGCAAGGCCTGAAATACAAAACCAGTCGTCTGAAAATGTACTTGTCGGCACATCTTAGCCCAAAAACAGACGTAGAATAAAATTCGTATATATTTGACATTATAAAATGACATCACTGTAGGTCGGAGTAGTATTTAAGTGGGTTTGTTTATGGCGTAACAGACATGCAAATCCTTCTCCTGGTTGGAAAAAGGTTTATGCGGCTTTGACAGCCGCTACCAATAGTAACTCACAATGTTTCAGGTGACGTTTGCCAAGCCGTCCACAGGCCAGTTACATCACTAATAATTTGTTTAAAGTGAAGCTCAAATACACCTCAGACTCACGTTGATTCAATCTCAGAAGATCAACTGAACAAGGCGGTGTATTGCGCTTGGCAAGGACACAGTCGAAATTCCCCCTGCTTGCCCTCGGAAAGGTTGAGAATACCTGGAAGTGTCCCTGTAAATACAGACGTCCACGAGTACAAAGTCTGAGCACTCTAGAGAATCCAAGTAAATGTGTTGTTTTGTTCGCTTGTTATCTGAAGAATGCAACCAAAAAAATTTTATCTTTGCCAATACTATGTTAAGTTTTTGCATCCAGCTCTTGAAATGACCTCTTGCATCTTGAGTCACTGCCGCTTATGTGGTGCTATATGTTTTACAACATATGGTTTAGATCTACAGTGTGATGTAAATGAGGTGTCTGGAGCATATACACAGTAGAATTTCATGTTTCTCTGGTACTGACGACAAGGTTAATATGTACTCTGTTCAACTCATCATTTCTCTGAAAATTATAAAAAAAATTAGAATAAATGCCAAGGCAATAACACAAATTTCTAATTATTTCTGCCTCTTTCTTTTAAACATAGAATAACCAGTTAGTGTACATATTCATGTTTGAAACCTTTGGAAAGTTAACTTTTAATTGAAATTTTTTTTTATTGAACATTTAAGTCTAAATTTTCATTTTCACCATTCATATTATGGTGCGAAAGCATGGTGAAGCATCGCGTTCCTTGCACTAGATTACTCAGGATTCTTAAAATGGACTTTATTTATATAATAATTATACTTTGAAGTTATTAACTTGCGCAAATTATTGAATTATATGTTGGTCTAAACACTACTAAAATTGACAATTACTGTACAGTAGTGGATTTGTAACTATGTTTGCAAATTATAGCACATAAAATCCTTTTATGAATCATTTTACTAGATTATTTCTAATTTTTCTGTAAAAACCCTATATAAGATCATGCAACAATACAACTTCATGCTTCTGTTTTGTTTCTGCAGGCTCATCATGGGAGAGATCAATACGTCAGTTGGGCTTTGAGAGGTAAGTTTGATTCTTTGAGGGGCTATTGTTTGCTTGTGAGTGATGTTATTATCTGTGACTTTTAAGGCTTTGTTTTATGACCAGGCTGGATGTGGGTGAGAATCCATTAGTGCCTGGAGACTGATATAATTGAAAACAATGTAACTCAATATAATGTAAACTCATTGGATCAAGACAAGTCTGTCTGTTCCTACTTGAATACTATGGGAGAAAGATTGAAGATGAATACATTTCATAAGGATATACGTTCATAAGGTTTAATGAAGAAAAACAATATTCTAGGGTTGTCGTCCAACCAAAGTATCTCAGTTTATCAAAAAAACGTCAAAATAGTAAAACAGAGTTCTAAGATATGAGAAACTTAATACTGGATACTAAAAATTGTATTGAGTATATTTATTTAAAGTTTGATGGTATTTTTGTACCTCATTTTCTCACTCTCTTGACATTTCACACCGGTATGATTTCGTGCTTCTGCAGAACTCAAAAGAGGATATTTTGAAGAATGTTGGTAACGAATTGTGTTGGCACCCATGGTATGGAACCAATGCATGTGAATGGCTGCCAGTAAACATTCTTCAAAATTACCATTTTACTTTTAGTATACTATACTTTTCAGTTATAATTCCAATGGGTTTCCTGCATCATATGCTTATTCTATCTAAACAGCATTTTTTGTAACACATATGTTACGGGCAAATCCATGAAAAAAATGTAGGATACTTAAAGCTATATAAAGTTTCTCTTTTAGATTTTATGGCATGGTTTTTATTTTTTGTGCATGATGTTTCATAGTCAAGTAAGTTTACTTTCAGGATTGTCACATCCTTAACTCTACATTTATGCTCATAGACGGACATTTAGAATAAAGTGAAAATTAAAATATAGAAACTGTTTTATGTTCTATTAATCTCAAGTCACATTGATCATTTTATATGTTTATGTTTGGTATGTATATATATATATATATATATATATATAAATACCAAACATATATCAAAATTAAAGTACCATGGGCTATATCAAAGCATGCAATGGGATTAGAATCTAATAATATTAATACAACGTTAGATAATATTGTTGTAGTTCAAAGCCAAAACACAACACACATGCACAGTACATAGACCAAATGACTGGAAGGCACCACCTTAAATTTGGCTTGTATGATTGAATTAGTCATCAAGACATAGTGGGTGGCTTAATTTCTGTAAGTTCCTCTTTTCTTTTTCATCTTTATAATCATATTTGCTTGCAAACACATAATGTGCCTCTTTGTAAGCATTGGGCCTCGGCATGGCTTTGACTGCCTGGAGTCTGTAGTGTAATGGCGGCGGTCTGGACGACTTCTGTTGGGTGGTGGGAGTCTGGGCCGGCAGGTGACATATGAATGCTGATCAGACAGCAGCTACTGCGCTGGCCGAGAAAAAGATGGCGTCAGTTTGCTTGCTGCAGATGTTGGCCGCGGTCCACCTGATGATGGACTACAAACAAACTAGTGTTTAATGGGAAAGAGCATTTGGTTCATGTCTCTTAAATGTGTTTCATCAACTATTGGCACATTAATATCCCTAAGGACTATTATTTAAACATATAGAACTTTTCAACTTTTGGTTATATAAACACTATTAATGCTATTATCACTGCTGGTGTATGGCGTTATTTGTGTATGGCTTGATCCATAAAATTGTGTGACAATCAACATAGACAAAGTATATTTTTATCTGCGTAACTTATTTAAACGTATTTAAAATGTACTTAAAAGATCTGTTATATGGAAGAAAAACAGGTTTATCCTAATAAATTAATGTAGTTGTATAAAAGTAAACACTTTTTTTGTAGACATCCAAAACAGGATCAACAGATCTACACAATGGTTAAACCTCCAAAATACATTTTCTACTTTTAAGTAGCTTCAATGTACAGTTTTTATAAAATGTTTTTGACAGATTTTTAATCTTGAAAATATGAATTAATTAAATTGCTTATAATACATCCTTAAAACCCTCATCCTTTTCTATACAAAGTTACAAGAAAAGCGATTCATGTTTTCAATTATAATTTATTCACACCATGCATGGTATATTTCTTAATAGCTTGGGTACTTTTCTGTAATATTAAAAGTGTAAAGATGAGATGAAATGAATGACATTAAATATTATGAATATTATTTTTACAATCCATTATTTAAAGTTAAAATGAAATTATGAATAATGAAAAATGTGTTGAAATATATCAATGCATATAATATTTTTGTAATATGTTTAATAAAGCAGCACGATTTGAAACACAGGACCATAAGTGACCATTACTAAAGAAACCAAACAACCGTATGTAGGCACGCCTGCGTGTGCTATAGGCAGTTCTCAGAATTCAGAATTTTAATGTTTTAAACCCAGCAGTGACATTTCATTGGCACAGTTGTGTCGCTCAGACCTATTGTGACGGATCAAAAACAGGAAACATTCTGGATAAGACCATCTGAACAATGATCGTCTGCTTCCAACAGCTGGAAGTGCTTAAAACATTTGTGTTAGTGGTGATTTGTATGATGTTAGTGACAGACATCTGTAATTTACCTGACGGCAAAGGAAAAGCAGTGTCTGGACGTCTAGCACAAACCACATGTGCTGTGATAAAGTGCTCAGAGTTAGGTAATAATACCATAGACAGCTGTTGAGGTGTCTGCCATTAAATAACATGAAACTGTATGAGATATTTCCCAAATAATGTGTTGTAGATGTTTTGAAAACTGGGTCTACTTGTGCATCAGAATACAAAACTTACAATTCTTGCATTAAAGTTAAATTTCATCCAAAAGTTAAATTTAATTTGATCATTTATTCTTTTAAGATCTTTGTGACTTTCTTTCTTGTGATATTTTGAATAATGTTTATAACTGAACAGCGACTGAACGCATTCACAAGCATGGTTTTGGGGTCAATACAATAGAATTGAATAGGGGCTTTGTTCCAAATATATTACTTTTATATATTTTTATAAATATATTTTACTGTTCTGTGTAAAAGAGAAAATCATAAAACATGATTTTTTTACATTTTAAGCTTTAAATTAAAATAAATATACTGTTTAAATTGTGTGTGTGTAATATGAAAGAAAACAGAAGGAACTTTTATTTACTACAATATTTCAAAAATATTAATATATAAATATTAAATATTTTTGTTGCATAGATGTTTATTTTATCATTACACAAATACATATTAATATTATTGATTTACATATTTACTATATACTAATATAAGCTCATCTGGATTTTTTTTATAAATTTGGTATATATTTTTAACTTAAAATCTAATGTTTTTAATTATTTTGTTAAGTAAATATTACTGTTTATTTCCGTGATATTCACTAAGCCACTTGAGAATTTCAAGAAATTTCATTTTGGGATGACCTATCACTTTAAGGTCTGTTGTGTAATCTGCACACTTTATCAGTTTCCTTCCATTTGACATTCCGATTTTTGCAAGCACAAATTCTAACCCAAACAAGGTTTTGTTTAGCTTAAGTTTGCGGTTTCTAAAAAACACAAATCGTGCCATATCTGAATCTGCAACAAAGGTTTACATACTCCTACTGACTGCTTCATTTTTTACCAACATAAATAATTTCAAACATTTTGAAAGAATTGTTCATTCTCCACTGCACCATATCAGGCCGTATTCCCCATCACTCTCCCGAGTAATTTGTCACGAACCGGGCCAATGAGACGTTAAATACACAAACCCATACCAAACCCATCAAAATAATCCTTTGTGTGTTTGCTGTATAAATTGAACCCACGCGGCATAAATCACAGGTGTTTTTCTTGAATCCGTGATTAAACCACACCATTCAAACACAAGGGAGATCGCTACAGGCACTTCCTTATGAGCGCTGCTACACGAACCCTGAATTGCTGCACTGTACGGTGTGTTGTTCTTGGACCGGAGGGTACCAAAAGCATCTTTGGATGCTGTCGTCCCAGCATGCACTGTTCTCCTCTGGGTTCAGTCTTGTTTTCACTACAAATAATGATAGGTTTAAATTCTGTCTGTGAAGTTTCTTCCTTGGGGATAAGAAGGACAAGATGTTTGCGATGAAAGCTGTCATGCTTTAACCGTATTATTCAGCAACTGGTCATTTCTAGTAACAAATTTGCATGACTCAAACCAGTTGAGAATGAAGTGTACGTTTGATTTACGGCTTCCTCTCAATATTCAGTCTTTTCATTGCTTCTTCTGTTCACAGTGGTGGGCCGATGTTGCCGATTTTCTGTTCTCGCTGACTCACTCAACAAACATAAAAAGGTTAAATGATTCAGTCTCAAAGCAGTCCACATCCATTTTGTTCAGAGAAAAGAGCCACATTTTGCAGCTTGTGCAGGTCAACGGATGATCTGTTTTTATGTGTTTGTGGTTGAGTATTTGTGGTGCCTTGCTGTATGTTTGAGGTTGCGGATCAAAAACTGAATCAGATGGACTACAGGTCGGGTTTCTGAGCACGGTTCGAGTTGCCCTAACTTGCACAATTTGAGCAATTATTCAAAAAATATGTGTTATTCTTAATCCAGTCCTCAACTAAAAGTCCAGATTCCCTGGAGTCGGACCTAAATATCGGGTCAAAATGAACGGAATCCTTTCCACCTTAACAGTCTTAAAGATAGGGGCCTAGTTAATGTCAACAACATAAAAAAACTATAATAAAAAAAATCCTTAAAACCTTTAACCATCCAACAGGTTATCTAGACAAATATACATATATTGAATGTTTATATTGAATAGTATTATTTAGTAAAAGGTTAAATTAACAAATTATGTTTTTAATATGCACTTAATATGAATTATAAAATCCTTATAGAAACATTTGTGTTACTCAGATTTAAATAATTTTTTACTTATATTTACACAAATTAAACAGTATAGTCCATTGATTTCACACCTTCAAGATTAGATTTTTTGGTGTTTATTATTTCATCAAAAAGAATATAAAACTTTTCAACCGTAGATTTAGTACTTTCACCTTAAGTTAATTTAATACAGATGATAAATAATCATTTGTAAGAGCTACAATTTATTTAATCCAAAAATTAAAAAAGCTTGAATCCCAAACCATCATGTGCAAATGTTAAGATACATTTTTATGAAACAAATTTCTATTAATTTTACAGCAACTAAGACGTTTCTCTGCAAACTTTTTATTAATGAACTAGGTTGCCTTTTTTTGGTCATTTGTGAAAACTTCATTAATCTAAAAATATTGCTGCTTTGAAAAAGATAGAGGAGGCCCAAAACACGTCAAAGCTGAGGTCTCCACCAAGCAAAATTATCGGAAAAATAGCCTTACTCTTTTGATATTTAAGACTCAGCGTTGTGCAGGGACAAGAAAACACCACAAGTATTATGATAAATCACCATTTTTTTTGTTCCACACACATCTAAGAAACATGTTACTTTCGGCTTAGTGTATCTTGAGTGCATCACTAGAATGAAAGACATCTCTGGATGGCTGACGTTTCTGGTTTGGATAGCAGCGGTCACTTGGGAAGTTGCCCTATGGTTGCAGATTCATCTTGAGATTTGTGTGAGGCATCTGGAACCCAGCATGGTTGGAATAATAGCCTGTTTGTATTGGTTTGTGGACTTTTTGCAATTTAATTACCTAATATCACTCTTTCAACAGTGTTTTATCTTAAACAGACATACAGCAGTTGAGTCGGCATTACAATCTGCAGTTGGTTATGATGTGTCAGTATCGGTCCTGGTCTGTTTTTATTCAGACTACTGCTGTTTGTGATCAACAACAATTTACGACACAGCCAAAAGGCCTTTAATGATCAGTAATGACGCAAATATCGTAATGTTATGTATGATGTAATGCTTTATGTGTGCCGTGTTTGGCCCATGCGGAGAGATGGTACATTTAAAGCTGACGAAAGCCTTTTGAGGGGAAGATGACAGACATTTCCCATTGCGGATCTTATTGAGAGATGACATTGGATTACTCAACAACCAGATGGCCTGCTGGACCTTTGAATTGGGTTCAGTTAAGAATTCAACGCAGTATAGTGAAGCTACATCAATGTAAAGATCTGCCATGACGTTCATATTCTCTGTCTGTTTCCGGTGTTGTGGTCAGTAGTGACGACCCTGAAAGGATGTTTTAATTTACAGAAATGGGAATGTAATCGCATTAGTATTTTTGTAAAAAATACCCAAACATCCTTAAGATATAACAAAATTTCTTCAAGAAAGGGATTATATTTAATTGTGTTTATATTTTGCTTACTAATGCTTAAAGCCATAAAACACTTAAAATTTTATTGAAATAATTTCAAGATTTATAATTTGGAAACTATTATGAAACAAATGTATTCTTATTTAACTTTTTACCTAAAATAAAAACACCCTCTTTCCCTTTTAAAACCTAATCGCCTGTTTTCTTACAAAACACAAAAGAAGATATTTTGAAGATTGTTGGTAACCAAACAATGACAGCAGCCATTCACTTTTACTGTATGTTACCAATATTGCTCAATTATTTATCCATCTCAATTTGTGTTTTGCATTGGAAAAACAGCAATTCAGGCTCGGAATGACCATAGGACCATAAATGATGACACAATTTGTACTTTGGGGTGAACTATCCCTTCAAAAGACAAAACTCAATCTATTCTACCTTGAATGCTTTTGCTATCCATCAAAACGTTCTGCGTCAGCAGCTATATGTGGAAAGAACTGTGTATATAGTTTGTTTTCTGAAAACTCTTTCGCTTCGGGTTTGTTTGGACAGTTTGGTTCTGGCTGTGCTGGAAGCAGCTGATCTTTGCTTCATTTCACTGGTATTTAAGCATTGGAGCTCTGCTGCTCGCCCTGGGAAGGCAAAGGTAACGTCTACCATTTGGCATCGTTCCGGTCTCACAGATCGGCCGGTTTGCTTGCTGACTCCTGCTGAGAACCTGGTGCAGTGTCAACTCACATTCCTCCTCCGTGTTCACCGAGGGTCATTAAAACAAAACTCGGTCTTTATCCGAGATAAATGCATTCTCTGTTTTTATAGCCTTGAATATCAACAGTTTAGCTTTCGTATATCTAACGCCATTGCTTAACTGTCGATTCGGTATCCAACATTGAAAGCAGAAGTTTGTCTTCAACTGTGAAGTTTAGCGGTTCCAATAATTCAATGCTTTTACCCAAATCAGTGCCATCTGTGGACCTCCACATTTTTCGTTACTTGTGTCTGCTAAAGTTTTGGCTTTACGAGCATGCTGAGATGAAAGACGTCTCCAACCCATACTGTAAACTGTTTAGATACAGCGAGACATCATTACAAAACTCATCTGTGCCGAGGGCCAATCACGGCACTTGTGCTTGTGTGTTTTTTGCGTGTTAAACACAACCTCTCTTCTTATTAGGTTTTATGAAGTAAATAGTGCACACTTCAAAGCAAACACGTCCGAAACTTTGCTGTGATATTACCCTAAGCATGAGGAAGTTGTTTATGGTGTCAGGCCATTAACAATGTGTGGCCATCCACAACTAATGTGTGTTACTTTAGTGAATAATGTATCAAAACTTATATCATTTTACGAAGACCAAAGTCCGGCTTGAAACCAAAGTCTTACTTCTGCGCAGTTTATTTTCCCAATAGCAGTCAATGTATAGAGGAATGAAGGTCCAAGGCTTCCCAGGGTCCATCGGGTAGTCATGCTGATGATGGTGAACTTGAATGAATCCAACAATCCATAGCGATGTTTGTTTCTGCAATGCGGTTGTCTGTTGTTATATAAGAAATTGAAAGGATTGGGCCGCCTTTCAGATGAGTTTAATATTAAGAATAAATGGATGTTTGTGTTTTGCACCACTTAACTCAAGATATCACACGTACGTCTGTGAGATGTCTGCTTAAGATCTGTAAAACATCTACACCTGTATTTTTCAAGCCATTATAGTGCAAATGGTTCCTCTCTATTGTGTTCTTCTCTTCTTGTGTTCCGAGATGAACTCTGTTTGTTTTAACAGCTTTCGTCCCTTTGGAGTCAAATCGGACACAGCTGAATCATCTCTTTAGCAATCCCACGCTTCAGTTTTTATTAAGAGATGGGATCGCGAACGTATCTAAGCCTTTGCTGCGTAAACCTTTAAGGATCTGAAAATGAGCGTCTTTACAGCTGAACTTTGTTAAATATAAAACAAGCCTGTTTTGGTTTTCTTCAGGCTTTCCAAAGGGATAATATCCTGAGGAGAGAAACGCTTGGTTTCATTAAAACTCATTTTAGTTTTCAGCGGAGAAGGGCCTCGGCTCGCTGGAGCATGGAAATGAGATCCAGACACCCTGGCACTTTAAGTGAGGACACTGGGAATCACAAGCTTTCATTACATAAACTAGTGTTTGTGTGTCTTTTAAAAGCCACTGAACCTTATTGTTGCTCTGAGAGCGCTTGTAAAAGACCATTTCATCTTGAATGTTGGTTTGACTCGAGAGTCAGTTATGCGGTTCTTCCCTTTTTATTGATACTGTATAATTGGTTTATATCTTATGTCATTTTCTACATATCAAGCCCTTTCTGTATCCAATCTCTGCAGTCCATTATACAGGAAGGAAACTGGTGTAGGGTTTGGAAATTTATTGGAAAAAGTTCAATGATATTTATAGTTGATACATCAATAAACACTGTGTTATTGCATTATATATTCAAATGCATCAACATTTGTCCGTCATTTGTTTTGTTGCAGTGTCCGAGGCGCAGATGCTGGCAACGGCATCCGGGTATTCATACCCGACATCGGAATGTTCGTGTTGGGCCTGGTCACGTGGCTTCTGTGTCGCAGTCTGGAAAAAGAGCCGGTTAAGGACGTGTCGCAGCACAACAGTGACTTTGAGGTGGACAACCAGGTAAGAAGCTACACCGCTAAATTCATTATGAAAATATTAAAGACCCCGATGTGCTGAGAATTAGGTTTTGATCGTTGTAAATGTTTATTTGGTGTTTTAAAATATGCAAACCAATGTATAATTCTAAACCATGGTTCCAAGCTGCACTGGATAATGACGTCATAAACCTGTAACCAATCACATCGATATGAAAAACATCACATGGATTTATGCTGAAATCATCTCTGCATTGCAGTGTCAGCTCTCAGTTTCACTTTCAGTTTAGGCAGCGTCTGGAATTTCTTTTGGTGAGGTAGGGGTCAAGAAGGCCTTGTTGGGGCGGAAGGTTAAAGGAGGCGCGACCAAAAAAGTTTGAGATCTTAATGAGGCTGAATTTTAATTGTTAATATTGACATGCACATTTAGACATGCTTACCAGTTTGTCAATGACTTCAACACATCATGAACTATCCTTTAATTCCTATATAGTTAAATGTAAAGAAGAATTGTGTGGGTGTCTTGGGTATATAGTTGAATTTTGGCAGGGTACATTTCACTGAGATAGAATTGTTTCTCATCAGCCCTCTATCAGTCATGTGTTGGCTCTGTCATTCTTCTACCGCATAACTTTCATCAAACGCCTTCCACACACGCTCTGAGCCAGAATCATACAGTCCATCTTCATCCTTCACTGCAGGAGGCTTTTCACATCCAGATGAACTTAAAGGCCACGTTAGCTATAAATTGTTCTCCGTGGCTCTGAGACAATAACAATACGAATCTGTTTCTGTCTGGAAGAGTAACAGCAGAAGATCACTTATGTAATTTTTACAAAGACTGTCATTCTTCTTTGTCATTCCTTTCCTTTAATGATGACTGAGAAATGATGTAATGATGGCTTTGGACTTGGAAATGATCAGCGTTTTTTGTAAACTTATAGGCCCATGTGGCTTTTACTTTCAGCGGACAGAATGATCTTCTCACATCCTGGTCCTTAAAGATTCTTGTCAAAATAATGTGTGTGACCTGTTAATTGATTCAGAAAGAAGAAAAATATTTTAAGAGTATTGATTCCCACTAAGTGCTTGCTTTGAATTTGATCTGCTGCAATATAAGATCCTTTATCCTATGAAAACATCTTAGGAAAAAACGTTTCCGTCTCCTGCTATTGTCTCACGCTATATGTAGTTATATAAATTGTACTTTATAGATGTTGAATGTGATGCATGACGTGGCTAACCACCATGAAACTCTTTTGTTTCCATGCTTAATTTCCTTTCCGTTTTCAATTCTTATTTGTTTTTTAGTACCATCCTATAATGAAGCCAAGAACTTTCAGCTAAAATATTTCTGGGGTTTTTCATAATCGTTTATTGATATGAATCTGCCATATTGTACTATATGTACTATATAATACATGTACAACAACAAGAGTTTAAATCCATGTAAAGTGACTTACATAAATGTGTATGAGTCCACAGTTCACATCTATACATTTATATCACATATCAATGATAAAGAAACTTTCTCAATGACAAAGAAAGTTTCTCTGCAACATGAATCCCCTTCTGCACTCTGCTTGGCATGAAAATAACATTCATGATCACTTTGCAAGCGACATCATATTATTTCTTTAAAATGTACAAATAATTAAAAAAAATTATTTAACAAATATATATTTCTTTATAAAATTTTTGATGAATTATAATATAAGTATTTGAGATAATCAGATTTGATTCCATTTTAACTTAAATGTAAACAAACTTTAAACAGTATTTTAACTTAATTTCAATGCTTTTACATTGACAACCATTTATTTTAACATAAATTGGTTTTTAAATATAATCTGATGTATACACAGCAACTCACTGTGTAGTGACTGCAGATGCAACACTCCTCAAATCATGTGACGTCTTAAAGACATCTTATAGAACTACTTTGAAATAAAGACCAAGAATATCTTATGAGACTCTTGAGGTTCAGATCTTTTGTCTTGGGCCAGAACATATTGTTTCCTTACATCAATGCAAAGCAATGCATTGGCTTTGTGTATGCCACTCTGCATGCATCTCGAAATTTTCAAACCTCACATTCTCTTCCAGACTTTCACAATGCATTTGCATTCCAACACTTAAGGTGGGTGGAAGTTGTGTGTGTGCATAGGGTTCACATCTGGAATGCATTTGCTCTTGTTGTTTTTTCGGTGGCTGTGCTTAAATTACCAACCCCCCCCCCGAACCTTTAAATTTCTTTTTTTTACTCACAGAACATTTCTCTCTTTCTGACCCAGTTTCTCACGTTTTCTCTAAGCTGAACAGATGCCCAGCTGTGGCCGGGCAGAGGTTTCTATATTGATATGTAAACAAGCAAACATGGGCGGATGGGAGGTGGAGGTGCTCTGCCGAAGTTTACTGGCAGGGTTACGGTGGTTAAATGTTGGAATGCTCTCCCACATGTTCAGAACTTTATGGTTTGTGACATGAAGATAATTAAGAGCACGCTGTAAGCGTTTAAAGGTGTGTATATCATGTCGAGTAGTTTTATTGCCATTATTCTTACTCCAAAATCTGAGAACAGGATAGAGCAATATTTCTGC
Organism: Triplophysa yarkandensis; assembly: GCA_033220385.1. Lineage (NCBI taxonomy): Eukaryota > Metazoa > Chordata > Actinopteri > Cypriniformes > Nemacheilidae > Triplophysa > Triplophysa yarkandensis. The sequence goes on along the minus strand of CM065661.1, from coordinate 2,661,104 downwards.
AGAAAAACAACATAAAGGGCAACTATTGCTCAACTGGTAGAGGATTTGGCTTGTTTTGCCAAAGTCATGGGTTATAGTTCTTAGGCCACACTTTATTTTACTAAAGGTTGTTAAAAACAGCTTCTGCAAAAAAATAGACATTGCAAGCAATGGAAAATAAATACAAGAATCTCTAATGGTGGTTGACCAGAATGTTTTAGTTTTTTACATTTTTGGATGTCAGTCTACATTTGGGAAGGGTTTTGTCTTATGATGCCAAGGGATATTGATGTCGGTTTATTTTTTTGTTAACATTTAACACTAAATAACACTTTAATTCACAAATAGATCTGAAGAACTATGTTTAACACTCTGTTGGGTTGAAATGATTAAAATTTGGGTTACAACAATGTTACAACAATGTTGGGTCAAGATTGACCAACTCAGTCACGGTTAATCTATACCCAACTGTATGAGACGATTGCTTTGTCTATAATGAAGTTTTATTTAATATGTATTTATTATATATTTATTTAGTGTTAATTAAGTGTTTTTGGTGCAACTTCGTATGTTTCAGTTTGAATACCTTTTATTGTTAGACATGAAGGCCGTATATTTCATGGAGAAAGTTTTGGTTCAATAAAAGAAATCAAGTAGCAATCAAAATGAGGAAAATAGCAAAATAATTTTTTTTATACATCATTATTTTATCCTTATTATTTTAAATATGAAGCTAATATAATTCAAATAAATGCATGAATTTTAATAAATAACATAAAAGACTAAATCCATGAAAAATAAGATCATGTTAATAAAAACATTTAACTTATCAGATCTAAACTCGACAGCCTCGACGGAAGGTAGTTTGGGCTCTTAAGATGGGGCAAAAGTGAACCCCTGTAAAGTATAGATGTGAGCTGTGGATTTATTTATCTTATCATGCTTTTCCCTGACGCTTTTATCCAAAATGTATGTAAACCTAAGAAATTGTTAATGCTTACATTGTTTATTAAAAAACAACTACTTTTGTCATTCATGCTTTATATATATGTATAGTGTAATTTATGTAATCTTATAATGTTTGAGTATAAATATGGCAATCAGTTCACAACAAATAATTTAAATAATGATAACAAATTATTTTACTCCATAACCAAGTTCCTAAGTAAACACTTCAATACCAGATTCCTTGTCCTCTGTCAGGAATGTAGATATGTTTCTTGTCTTTTATTAAACGTTCTGATTCGCTGCACATGTGAACGCTCTGGAAACACAAATAATCATCCATGTCTCATCAAATGTGACTTGTTCTATGCGTTTGCACAGCGAATGATATTAGAAAGGTCCTATGGTTGTCGTCCTTCTTAAAGCTTGAAGAACGTGTGTTTGTGTGACTTCGCTCATTAAGATGATCTCCTTAACGGAACTGCACAGAGCACTTATTCATTGTGGTAATATGGCAAATATACATGAGGGTAACACTGTCATTGGTTCATGCAAATAAACAACTGATTCAGCTCTGCAGGGCTCATATATTTCAATCTGGGTATATTTAACACAGCGTTGAGAGCGGCCCAGTGTTCGGAGTGTTCGCCCAACACAAAATTGACCTTAGCAATGGAAGAGAAGCTGTGTCGAGATCAACAAGCCTCTTTTGATCTGTTGGCCGGCCTGTAATATGTCAATGTGAACCAGCAGAGGATGTCAGTTTGAGGAAATAACACTAATAACTTTCAGACTGAAGTCCTCACATGAAGCCAAATTTGTTCACTTTCGTTAGTCTTAAACCACTTAAAAGCGAAGATCAGTTTATTTGTTTGGTGGGGAAAACCTTCAGGTGCCATCACTTTCATGCAAATCCTCCAGCCCTAATGTGAATTGCGTGGCATTCAATATCTGAAACATAACTTCACCGAAGTTTTACTTTTGTCAAGCTTTTCGATTCACAAGAACGTAGCGCGCCCATGAAAAGCATTTTTCTAAACCTGACGTATGTTGCTTTTGTAACAAAAGTCTATTCTGACTCTTGGAATTGAGTTTGGGTTTGAATTGAATTACCTTACTGGACAGGAAGCTTACTTTTTTTAGACTTACCTTAGAAGAGATTGATTTCCTACAAAACTAAGACACTGTGTTGGAACTGTCAGCGGTTTCTGCTGTGCGTGTACATGTGTGGTGATATCTCTTAGGGTATGATTTTACTTTTATTAAAAAATGTATTTATTTCTTAAATGAATTTCTTATGAAACTAATGACATAATTTTAATATAATGAATGCATTTTTATATTTGTAAACGTTAGTATTTTGTCATATAATAATTGTAAAAAATAAACAATTTGTTGAACCTTATTGTTTATTAATTTAATTAAATAAATGGATGTAATTGAATTGTAGCTAACAAATACATTTGACAGCAAACATTTTACTGTCTAAACTTTTTTATTTTACAAAAATTTATTTAAAAACTTTTTTCACGTCATGACTAAAAGGATTCTTACAACATCCACTTTATTTCTATATGGAAGTGTGCAGTTACTCATATTCATATTTCATGTATATTTCCTTTCCATAAACCCTCGAGAGGTGATTCTTAGACAGTGCTCTCGGCAGACAAATGAATTTAATAACATCAGGCGTTCATCCTGTTTATAGTTCTTCGGGATTCATTTAGTCTGATTTAACTTCATTACAAAGATGTTTGGGATTCCAGGCACTCTCCTTGTTCATACAGCCAATCTTGCTGTAAATGATCTCAATTCGTACAACATTCACTGACTTTATACTTAAGAAATGCCATCTGAACTAAGACTATAATCCATGTTTTCTTTGGACTACAAAAGTACCATAGTCATAAATGGTGATGTATAGCAATATGACATCATCCGAGAGATACCAGTGGAAATTTGGGTACGCCTCAGAATTTTAATCTCAGAGGCCTGCTCCATTTCACAGACTGGTACAACAGCATCTCACATTTGGAACTTTCAGACCAATCACAGGATGAATACTAGAATGTTCAGCCAAACAATGTTATGCAACCAAGCCTGAATGCACAATAACAATTGTGAAGAAAATGCAGACCACGCTTTAAATGTGGGATATAAAAACAAATTAGAAACAAAAATAAAAAACTTCAATACTTCTAGTTCGGTATTTTAATGAAAGTAAACCCTTGGTAGTGAATATTTTCCTTCTTTTTTTTAATTCCTAATGTTTATAAAAAGAAAGTGATTCCTGTAAATGCTGTATGACTAACCAAAATCCATCTCTGCTTTCATCTTTACAGGAAAAAGAGGATGAGGAAGAAGAGAATAAAGATGAGAAACTGGAGATGGAGGAAGAGCTGCTCTTCGAAGACTTCGAGCTGGCCGACGAGGACTGTGAACATCCCGACGAGGAGGAAGTTGACGTAGATGATGGAGAATTCGAGGAGCCTGACGGCGAAGAAAGCACCAAAATAAAGATCCTGCGACAGATAGCAGACGTGGCGTCCAAACTCAAAGAAATCATTGGCAATCTGATTACCACTGCAGGAAAAGTAGTCGTAACCATATTATTGGGTCTCACAGGTAGGTAGTGTTGAGATAGAAATCACTCATGACATGCAATCAATGTATAGTACTCATTTGCAAACTGCACATAAAAGGGACAAAATCATGTGCATTGCTATGTACAAAGGCATTCCGAACTGTCAAAAAACCATCATGATTGCTAATGTGAGAGAACATAAAAATTTTAAATTTACTAAAAGTTTAGTATGGCCTTTCAAGTCATTAATCACAAACCAAGATTATATGAGCATTGATTTATTCCACATGTTTTATTTTTAATATAAGGAGATTATTCATCCAATATTATTCTAGTAATGTAGCCCATATGACTTGTGTGCTATATTTCAATTTTATTGACCTATGACATCATCAATCTCATTGTTGTTATCACACCAAACAAGTTGTGTTCCATGCTCTTCATAACTCGCAGGAAAAGTTTCTCATTTTCATGTAAGTGACAAACATTCGTGTTAAACATCATACGACATGTATTCGAATAAATCTCCTGTATATAAGACTTTGACACAATTTCACTCAGATACTTTGTAGAATGTATTTATATAGAATTGTACAGTACCATTACTGTTTTCAATTTTATCAATTTTAAAATCAATTTTAATGTATTGCTTTTTAAAAATTGACTATTTATTTTAGTATCAAGCATTTATATACTACATAAATAATTGTTATTTTTATATATTTTAACATTATATGTCTATATATTAAATAAAGTTAAGATAACAATTTATCCATAAAATATAAATTTCTAATATTCATTTTTATTTTACGTTTATTTTTTTACATTAAATGTCTTATCACTTTATGCTTTCCTTGTATATTTCTCTAGTGAAAATAAAAGCATATTCGGCTCTAGATTTTGTTTAGTTCCGTAAGTGCATTTTATTTAACAATTTTCAACATGGCTTTTGTTTCAGGGATAATGTTGCCGTCCCTCACCTCCACTGTCTATTTCTTCACCTTCCTGGGCCTGTGCACCTGGTGGTCTTTCTGTCGCACCTTCGACCCGCTCCTCTTCAGCTGTCTGTGCGTTCTCATGGCTATCTTCAGCGCTGGCCACCTCATCATGCTCTACCTTTACCAATTTCAGTTCTTCCAGGGGTCCGTCCCCCCCGGGGACAGTTATGCCAGGTAAGAACACAGCTCCAAAACTTGATGGTGTTCATCTTGAATTCAGGTCTGGATAGCTCTAGTACTTTTCAAAGCATCAGTATAAGTTCTTCCATCCAGCCTGTCAAGGCCTTTTTTACTTAACTTGATCAGATTTGCTTGTTATTGTAAAGCTTCATGAAAAGCAGACATTTTGAGAAGTTTAATATGTGATTTATGCTATTGCTCATTTGTAAGAATAAAACAATGTAGGGTGAGCTGACCGCACATGAGTTCAACCCGTATCCAGCTGTCTCCTTTTACAGTAACCAAAGAAATTAAAGTGCTGTTTGAAAATGGAACACAAAAGGAAAATTCAATTACAATGATCAGGCGAACGGGAATTCAACATGTGAGTCCGGGTGCCGGTAGACTGATGGACTCGAACATGTTCATTTAGGGAATCGGAGGGTTTTGTTATGTGGCAGTGACTGGCGTCCAAAGTGGAAAGCGAATGGAAATCACATTAATGTCATGTGCCCAGATATCTTGTCAATGAGTGTCACGGTTCTAGCCAAATGAAACATTCCCAAAAATAAAGCAATATTTGACATTGGCTACATTTTAATAAGGATGCTTATTTTTGTCAAAATGTGTAATGTCAGAGTTCATTTACGTTCAGATTTTGAAGGAATTGGAAATTACTTGATGCTGACATCTTTGGAGTTTGGATTTGACCTTTAAAACTGAATGGCACCTGTTTAGCTCATTAGATAAATCATTTTTGAGCTTGGCAGTGTCGCAGTGTTTGGTTTTTGGTGTTTGGAGTCTCAATCCATAGAAATACCTACAAACCCAACTCTGTCAGACTTTGTTTTCAGAAGTTTGATTTAAAGAGTCAATATTCACTTTGCGTTCTGAAATCCTGTTTAAGGTTCTGTGTGTTGTCTGTGGCATCTGACCAACATCTAGCTGGAAAGACCTCGAGAATTGGAAAAGGGGCATGAAATGTCTATCTCTAAACGGTTTGTGGCTTCTAGTTTGTGGGATATGCAGAACATTTCTTGCATAAGGATTGGTCAAATGATTCGTAACTTAGCTGTTTTCTAAGGTTGATGCTGTGTTCTTTTGCAAGATTTGTTTTTGATGTCAGCTGTTGTTTTTGTGAAATATTCCCAAGATTACATTAAATTAATTTGTTTAGTGGAAAATGTGAAAGTAATTGAGTTCAAATCCAACAATTTTTTTCTCTAATATGTACAAATATTTTTCAAATTTATGTAAAAAGTGTTTTTTTTAACAAATATATATTTGTAATAAATAACAATATTTTATTTAATATTGAATTATAATAGAATATTTGAGTTAATCAGGTTTTTACTTACACATACACAATATTTATGCAGTTATTTTACTAAGCTTCTAAATTGAATCTTTTTCTTATGTATTTTTTTTAACTTTTAAATATTGAAACAAGTAAGAGTTGTTTGCTTGTTTTATAAGTTACATAACTTTCTTCATAGTACAGTAAAAACTGATGCTTGCGATACTCACTCAGCAAAAATACTTGTGATACTGGGAAATTATTTAAATTAGCTAATGTATTGTTTTTTAAATATAGATGTCTGCCTGGCCTGAAGTTAGCTTCCGTTTTGTTTGTTGGTCAGTCAGGCTAGGGCCTAATAATATTATTATGTATATATATATATATATATATATATATATATATATATATATATATATATATATATAATATACTATATTACTATATTATATATATATATATATATATATATATATATTATGTTCTACTACTTTTTATGTATAAAAATATTATACTGCATTACACTATTAAACAAACCTATGATTGAATTTGATTGTAGATTGAATGAATAATAAACAATTTGTTGAATGGGTCGTATATCTTAAAGTCTCAAAGTAACAATACCTGTACACATGACCCAAAATAAAAATGAAAACCAAGCAATAACCATATTTTTAATTGTTGTAATGCTCATATTTATCAAACTTTTCTACCATCTACATCATTAATCGATCATCCCGTAACAGATCCCATAAGCTAGATGTTGAGAGATGAAGAGAGAAGCCACTAAGACCCTGGTTTTGGCTGTGGCGGCAACTTCGTGGTCCAGGTGGTTCTCATTACGACTGGATGGCTGTTGGCCTCCGCTTAAATTACACAGCTGGTTTCAGGGAGCGCTACACGAATATCTGGGCTGAAGTATTGAGAGATTCAGAGCGAGAACAATCAAAGATGATTCAGAAGAGCTCGTGAGTGACGTTGCAGCAATTCTTCTAAATTAAGTCTCAATCGTAGCGTATGGTTGTGTGCTCGCCGTCTGGCATTATTCCGACTATTAGCGGCCTAATATTCCCCACCGCCAGCAGAGAGGTTTCTGAAGGACCATTAGTGGCGGATACAGGGCTAATGGTGCAACTGTTGCATCTCATTAAAATGTTCTGCAAATGTCGCCTCGGACACAACACAAATACTACTAAAATCATCCCTCTGGTTTTTGGTTCACCTCTGTTGGATCAGAAGCAGGTCCCCGAGACTTCAAACACCAACACTACAAATAAACTATCGGCCATCTTTGGTACTCTATCCACTTGGCCTGAAATCCACATCCTGAAACCTCATATGAATTCAAAGACTCTATAAAAGACATAGGCACTCCACATATGGAAGATGAGGTTTAAACCGGCCTCACAAAAGGGCAGCGCGGTGAATACGAAACATGCCAGGCGAAATGACACAAGTGCGATGGAATCCCGTTACCTTAAGAAATACAAATTGTGGCAGGAGAGTAAAACACGCAAATGTGCAGAAGAAGCAAAACGCTTGGCGTCATAAGAAAAGAAAGACGTTTAACTAAAACCTTTATTCAACCACATAGATTTAAGTGGTTTTAACAGGATTTAGTGGTTGCGTTCTCAGAAAAACATGGAAGATCTTGTGTATGTGAGTGCTGCTTTCATAGAAAAAAACTGTTTTGCAAGTCAATGCCTCCGGGAATCAAACAATAAGGCTTTTTATGACAATCACAAAGACAGCAAAATCAGCAGAGGCTTTGTAATGTTGCGTTTGTGGTGAGGATGTGAGTTTAGATTACACCCTGCCCATGTCTAAGTATTGTCAAATGCCAGACAAGAGTCTTTTTCGGGGTTCAACAAAATGCTAATTTAGTCAACCCGGAGATTAAATCCAAATGGGTTTATGTTGGATGTCTGCTGGGTGCCGCCAATACAGGTCTGTGCATGTGTACGTGTGCTTCTCAATGTAACTCAGAGATATGTTTGAGCCCACGGTGTTCTTTCATCCTTTGTATCACCTTAATGAAATAAAGATACAATAAGAAATATGTATTTTAGTCTGTAGATTTCGAAAACAAAATAGTGAGCTGAAACTGCGGTAACAGGTGACTTTCTGTTTTCAAGCTGAAATATGGAACATACAATCCAAAAGAATGTAGGAAGACACAAAAATACATGTTATTGTTTAAATTTTACCTACATGATGTTAAAATTATGTTTAATAACCAAAACTACGATATAAACTAAAAACAGTTTCTTTAATCTGTGTCAGATCCCATAGAAACAGGAAATAAAGTTAAAGCTCATTTTCTCTAGTCCTTATCATGGTACTGTGTATACATTTACATTTATATATTTCCACCCATCCAAAATGCGATAATTCATACTTACAATAATTTCTGTAGTCCCTTGTTTTTATATTGTTAATCACACATTAAACTACACATTTTACCTTTGTCTCTATTTATTTATTGTTTTATTATTATTATTATTATTAATTTAATGTGAATATCATCGTCTAGGTTATTTGTTTTAGAAACAAACTGGGTACCAAACATAGGCAAAAATATCATGACTGTCCTAAAGCAATGTACTGTATGTTCAAATTTGTTTTCCAGGAAATGGAAAGGGCACTTTATTTATTTTTTTATTGTTTTTGGTTATATATATTCAGTGACTGGCATGAAAAGTGACTAATGATTGTGATTTACTGCCCCCCAAAAAATCACAAAAGTTATGTATAGGATCATTCTCAGTTTGATATTTTTCACAATTTTGACTTTCTAGATTGAAATAAAAATGTCACTAATGATTTTATTTCTATGTGTCCTTAGTAAACCTTTAAGAATCTGTTTATCAAAAACAGCCACATTAAAATGTTACCTTTATTCTTCAATAGCTCTACACGGACACTTGTTATTTTCAGCTGTGGTTTTGGGACTTGGATGTCGCGCTTTGCCTTTGGTTGATTCACACTCTGGAGCGAAATATTCAGACGATATTCTCTACTTGGCTACAGATGCCTTGAAGCAGTTTCAAAACGAACGTCTGGCAAACTCGAAAGACTTTACTAACAGATGAAAAACGATCAAAAACAGCCAGCATGTGTTGTTACCTAATCTGTTCTCATCAGGATTTTGGCTGTTAAAAGCTGCCATTGTTTTTTTATTTCATCAGCCAAAGGTGACAGCATAAAACACCTCCGTTCATGGACCATGTTTGCTGTAGAATTGAAATAAAGAGCCATCAGAGAGCATTCTTCTTCTTGGCTTTGCCTTCCTTTTCCATCTCATCCCTTTAACTTGTTTAGTTTCATACCGCTTTCAGTTTTATACCCGGTTAAATAGGCATCTGCTGTTATTTTCTTCCTTCGGCATTCAATTTTGGCTCCAACGTAAGAGAAAAGGAAAAAAGAAAATAAACACAAACTTACTGTTGTGAAGTCTGGAGTGAATTAGCCGCTCATATTGACAATTTCTCTGTTCAGTTTTTAAGTACATTTTGTTTTTGGTATGAAGGTTGTATTTCCTTTGAAATTCTTTTTATTGTCTTACATAATTTACAAAGTACAATATACAAAGGTAAAAACTAAGTTTTTGGCTTTGGAGTATCATCTAAAAATATAGCACAATAAAACATACTACTACTACTAATAATAATGATAATAATGATAAACATAATTATTATAATGGTTATAAAAATTGCATCCCCTTTGTCATACTTTATTTTAAAGGTTAAACATATAAAATAAAAAAATTAATATTTTTTGGAGTGCAATGTAAATAGTATGGCACAAATTTTATTTTAATCAATATTATTATAACTGTTGTGAGCTTTAAATAATAGTCATAACAACAATTTAATAAACAGAAATTTATTAGAATATTATTTTTTTTACATTTATTCTTCTTCCTCAGTCTTTTTGGCATATCTCCTGTTGTGCTGACCGACTGCTCTCACACCTGGATGTTCAAAGTGAACCCTAATCTGGAGTGGCATCACTTCGTCAATCCCATCATGCTCTTGGTGCTGTATTATACCCTCGCCACACTCATCCGCCTCTGGCTGCAGGAATCAGAGGACATGGTCAGATTCATTCTGCACATCTTAAAGAAAATAGAAACTTAAAGTGTAAAATTTAAAGGTATAACATATTTTCAATTATGTCTGCAGACAGAAGAAAAAGCCGAGGAACCTGAGGGTAGAGAGGACCCAGAATCTCCTGAGGGCAATGCTGTAGTTTACACGGCAGAAACAAAGCGACAGCTGTGGAGAATGGCACGCTATCACACAGATGAGAGAAATGTGAGAGTTTTTTACTAATCACATCTGCCATAATCCAGCTGTTTTATTCAGGCACTTTTTGCCTTAATCTTAAAATTTGTAACCCACACATTTATATTTGCAGCATTGTGGTATTGCAAAGAAAATAATTGCACAAAACAGGGTTGTGGCCATTTTTAATTTTAACTATATATTATTCTTTATTTATTAACGTTTTCTTTTTATTTGTTATTATTATTATAAACATTGAGCAGAATTATGTCCGAAAATTTGTTAAAGTGCCTAAATAATAAAATCTGAATATACATCTTTGATAACAAATACAAATAAAAAAACATTTTTGTACATATATTATTTTTTTTTTATAGAAAAACACTAATTCATCTTTACACCACCTGATGATTGCATCATGTCCAATTAGACTAAATTCATTTATTAATACATGGATTTTTTAATTTGATCTTGTTGCAAAGTTTGACTAACTCACTTTTAAAACAAATAATTCTTTAGACAACAAAACACATTTTCCTAAAGTCGTACTTTGCTCTTGTTTTTCACTCCTCAGTTATTCTGCACACAAGATGGCTACAGCTCACCCGAGGTTAGTCTTTCAGATGAATTAATAAACATCCACTGAGTTAATAACTATAGATTAACGCTTCTTCCTATCAGTAATGAAATCAATATAAATATTGTTATACTACAGAGCTTCAGAGGAATCATAATACACAATGAGCTCTCTTTGTCTCAGGTATTGATCATAACATCCAATGGAGCCTCTCTGGACTTCACATCCATCCCTCATGATAACGGGCCAAAGTCTATGGAGCTCTACTCAACCCCTCACTACAAACCAGGCCAGACTGGATCTGATCCACGTACGTCAGGTTCTCCTCCTGACCTATTCTCTGAAGCTCCATAAAAACATACCCAACACAATCATTAACGTTCAAGTATGTTTAGGTATATATAAAGTAATAAACACTGCTGTATGAATAGACATGTATCTATGTAAGGCTTTTTCCACCTTCTGCTAAATTGCTCATGGACTTAAAGTATTTCCATAAAAGCCTCCTAAACATTTCTTCCCTTGATTCTTGGAAAAGCGCTTCCAGAAATGTCCAGATTTATTTGAGAAACATAGACCTCCATTGACATTCAAGGACGAAGCTATTAGATGATTCAGAGGATCCGACACTCACGTCTGCGGGCCAACAAGCCCCCTTCTTTTTCTTATAACGCATGGTTCTTTTTTTTTTTAGAAAAAATGGATGGCGGCATTTACGAGATCGAATCTGCTTACGTTGAGCTTTCCGAGGTTCCTCATGCGTTCGGTGTGGTCCGTGTGAACTCTGCCGTGAAGGCCTTCAGATTCATCATGAAGCAGAGCTACATCTGCGCTCTTATCGCCATGATGGTGAGTCCTGTTCGACGGTTCACGTTTGGGTTTGTTTACCCACACCTGGTTTCTTAAGGTGGCCAATTTGGTCATTACCCGTGACAGATCTATATGTATATAGGTAATGTGTACCATGTGCAGAAAGCCTCATGCGGAGGTCACCCGATGAATTCTTGTGATGTAGCATGTGACATGATGGATGTAGATGAGCTCAGTTTGGACCGGATCTTTATGAATGTCTTTTTTGTTAAATCTGTAGGTTTGCTTTACTCATTCTGACCGTGATTCTGGTCTTTCATTCAGGCGTGGAGTATCACTTACGTGAGTTGGCTGACCTTCGTCTTCCTCATCTGGTCATGCACTCTATGGATGGTGAGGGACCGCAGGAAGTATTCAATGATCACCTCTCCATTCATGGTGTTCTACGGGAACTTGCTCATTATCCTGCAGTACATCTGGAGCTTTGAATCACTGCACCCTGTTCCTGGGCTGTTTCTGAAGAAAGAAGTGCCCTTCCGGGAACTGGGCTCTAAAGTAAGACTTGTGCTTCTAAACATAATCGTTTAAAATAGTTTAGATTTACAATCTTTATGTGAAGTTGTTGAATAGGCAGTGCACATTCGAAAGGGCATCTGATATACATTTCGATTTAAGAATCACTTATATATAGGAAGCCCATTGTCTGTATGCATTGGTTTTAATGGCATAGTCGCACATCACCTCCTCAGACATCCACTCAAACAAAATTAAAAGTAAAAAAGTATATAAAATACTTTTTTTAAATTAGTCTATAGCCTCTATAGTCTTAATAAAGACGTTCAGACGTAGGCTTATGAAATTTTATCCAAACTTGTTTATTATAACATTTATTTATTGACAATGTTGTCTTTAATCATTTCATTGTTTTTAGACTTTTTCAATTAGAATTAATATTCAAATTAAAATATTAATCTCACATGAAAAGTTTGTTCAGTAATAAACTGAAATAGGTACTTGTGAAGGGAATAACACTATTGCCGGAAAGTTAAACATTGAAAATATAAAAATATATTTTCATTTTATATATTAAGTTTTAAGTTTCTGTAAGAAAAATAAGCGATGTGTTTTTTCTATAGAGAACTGAAGAGCTAACCTTTATATATATCGGGCATTATTGCGTCTGGTGTTTTGCATTTTAATTCTTTTACATTTTTAAGTGTTTTTATGTAACATCCATAGCGCAAAATGTCACCTCCATAACACTGGTATTGCTTAAATTTATACACATACATTATACCAAAATATACTAACTCAGACCCATTGTTGTTACTATTAACACCAAGCCTCTTCACATTTTTTACGACATTTAAGAAAACGTTTGAATTCCTTCTAACACCACTCTTTAACATAATAAAATCACTGTAGTTCACAACTCATGACATGAATTTAATGAGAAGTTATTAAAATGAATGAAGTAAGCTGGGATTCATCCTGCAGAAACTTTGGATAGATTTAAGTTATTAACTGTGTTGATTCATCTTGTGCGTGTACTTTGTGTGTGTATAGATTCTCTGCCTCCTCAGTTTCTGGCTGTTGCTGAGACAGTCTTTGACAGAAAGGACAGAGAAAAAGACAGATGACAGCCAACTGTCTGATATCAAAGTAGAGGAACACATTCACGGTGAGACAGATAGTTAGTCTCTGACTTTAATTCAATTATGTTTTTAACTTATTACTGAGGCCACCCTATTGAACCTAAATATGTATTGACCCTAATGAAAACATGACAATATAAATGTATGTGGCCATGTTTGTGTGTTTTAGATGAGTTGGATGGTGAGGCAGAAGGTCACAGAGAGATGATGGATGTCTTGGGCGGTACAGTCATGGCAATGCTCAACAAGTACTGGATCTATATCTGTGGTGGCATGTTCTTCTTCGTCAGCTTTGAGGGACGTATCGTCATGTACAAGATTATATACATGATGATGTTTCTTTTTTGTGTGGCACTTTATCAGGTTTGTGCTGTTCTCTGGGTGATAAAATGATTTTTGATTTGGTTATTATGAGAAACTCCTTCTTTAATACAATTTTTTTTACATTCTGTTACAATACAGTTCATTTATTTATCTATTTAATTGTTTTACGACCCGTTTATTTTCGTTTTGTTTCTTATCTCCATGTTTGGTTTTAGTTTATCCTCCATATGTTAATGTAAGAAAATGTAATTTGAATAAAAATTTACAAATTATTTGCTGCCAGTTTTTAACACATATTGTAGGTTGTGTTATCAATAATCCAGTTAACGCTTTATAACAAAATAATTCAATTAATTATAATTATTTTATTTATCTAAAAATTTTACATTTATATTATATTAATTTTAATGCAATATAGTGTATTTATTGATTTTCCCATATTCATATCATTTAATTTAATTTATTACATTTTATTAATATTAATTTATTAATTTATATTTAATTTATTTAAAAATGATTGGACAATGATTGCAGATTTCATTATTAAAACAATTACAATAATTTTTGTTTTATTTATTATTAAAGTAAACCATTGAGACAATATTTATCTCATTGCAATGAAGTGGAGTTTTTTGTGTGTTTGTTTGAACTTGGTTTCTATTTTTTTACTTTGTTTTGTACAAACTTGAGCAGATATCGTGATGATGTTTATTGATGTGCTGAACACATGTGGTTACAGTTGCACTATGAGAGGTGGAGGTGGATGCTGAAGTATTTCTGGATGTCAGTGGTGGTGTACACCATGCTGGTGCTCATACTGGTCTACACGTTCCAGTTTGAGTCCTCCATACATGTTTGGTCAAACATGACCGGAATGAGCAGGGAAAGGTATGAATGCTTTTAAAACTTCCTTGAGCAACTTAAAGGTTGTTGTTACATATGCAGTTGTAGTCATAACTATCATACCCATAGTAATACTGTTGATTCGTGATCATTTGTTCAGGCTGGAAGATCTCGGTCTGGAGAAATTCTCAGTTCCTGCTCTGTTCACACGCATCTTCATTCCCACATCTTTCCTTCTGGTGTGTATTCTTCATCTTCACTACTTTCACGAGCGCTTCCTACAGCTCACAGACATCAAAACTGTGGCTGACAAACAGAAGAGCACGATATCCAGGTACGGAGGTAGAATTAGAGAGTTTGGAGATTTGGATTATGGTTTCAGATGTTTAACATGTTACTAATGTGTTTGGAAACTTGACGGTAAATAATGTAATAAACTCAAATCATCGTGAAATCATGAAACGAGAAACACATTTTTGCTCAATTTATCAGACTTGTGCATCTGGACGGCAGTCTGGTGGACATCTCCATGGTCAAACCTTCATTCAGCTCCTCCATGAATGAAGAAGAGGTTGAGGAGAGAGTAGACTTAGAGAAAGAGGATGAGGATGTCAAACGAAGAGAGGAGTCAAATTTCTTGTCAGAAGGCTTCACCTGCCAGATGGAAGCAGGTCCTGCGCCAGAACATGAATCAGGTATTCTACCTCCTTCTTTCAGAACCATCCATCATGAATGGTTGACTTCAAAACAATGTGAGGTTTTCCAACAGAAGTGCAATATTTGTATCACAGGTTTGTAAAGAATCTCAAACTCACACTAAATGGAAAGCACGCCAATGCACTTTTCCAAGTTTGTTTCTCCTTCCACCTGCACTTGTTCAGAACCGGTGAAATCAGAACATGTGGATGGTACTCGTCATTAAATTGGCCTGAGTTAAACATGCTTTTTTTTGTTACATTACATCCGTTATTGAATAAGCACACCATAAAAATCTTGAATCCATATTGGTTGCTCTCACTGGAACAATACAACTGGAAGACGCTTTTGTTGGCTTGATGGGGCAGGATAGAGCCAGCAAGGTAAACAGACCAGAATAAAAATGTCTAGACTTGTTGAATGTGTAAACACTTTTACAGCAGGCCTGGAGTAGAGTCACTATTCTCTCTTTCACACTGTTGTATTAAATGACTGCTTAGAACTGGATTGCAAGAAAGACTAAATCATTTTAACTTTACATTGACTGAAAAGATATATGCAGTTTACTCAAAGTCATGAATTGGCCTCTTGTCTAAAACATCTTAGTTTGATAGGAGAACATTTTGCAAGTTGGTGTTGTTGGATTGTGGAACAACCCATAAGCAATTTTAAGTGAGTTTGATGTAAACAGCTGTAATTTCAGCTGTGTTTCTGTGTGGAGTTACACATACCACAACAGGTCCAACTTCGGTTTTCTAAACTGTTGTCAAACAGCTTCTTGTACTTTATGAATATCATTAAAATGTCAAAAACACGTAACTTTTGATTTAACAGAAGGTCATGGTTGTTTACGAATGTTTTGAGATTCTATTTTAATCATTGATGGCTGATTTCCTAGAGCAACATTCATGCAACGAAATTTTGACCAATTGGTTCTTAAAACCTTGGGTTTTGTTTTTTCTTGCTTCTTAAATCAACAGACAGCTGCTTTTGACCTTCTTGCAGTTTTGGGTTTGTCAGACTTTAAATGGGATATTTCTGCATAAGGAGAGGTGACTCAGCTGTCGTGTGGTTTGGTATTTTCAGACAATGGGAGCTCAGAGAGTAGAGATTTTAGATCGTAATTGTGGTACCACTGCATTTATTTTGCAACTTTTTAACATTTTAGTGATAAAACCCATTCAATGCTTTCATGGCAATCTTTTATAATATAGTGTTGGTTCTCCTGTGATTTCAATCATTTCAAAGACAAAAAATTACATCGTATATAATGAAAAATTCTATAATTTTGTATTTTCAAACAATTTATAAGTGATGTATAATTGTTAACAAAGGCTAGGAAAATGTTTTGTATTCAGTTGTGTATAATTATTGAGCATTTCTTGCAAATGTGTAGAATGCAATTTCTTTCGTTATTTACTCCTCTCCCTGTCTTTTCAAACCATTTTGGCTTTCTTTAGCCTGCAGAACACAAAAGAAGATATTTTGAAGAAAGTCGACAACCAAACAGCAGTGGCACACATTCTAATGCATGGACACAAACCGATACATGTGAATAAGAGCCACTGTTTATGTACCAACATTCATCGTAATATCCTGTTCTGTTCTACTGTTGCACAAGAGAAAGAAAGTCATACGGGTTCGAAATGACAAGAATGGTGACAGAACTTTAATTTTTGGGTGAACTCTTTATCACAAAAACTGTATAATGATACTGATTAATTTCCATATGCAAATACCGTTGAATGGGAAATATATTAGAGCATTTTTGAAGCTGCTTTATTGTTTTGATGTTAATCATCGGAATCATGTGCGTTTCTCCAGAGCTGAAGAATAAATGGCATCTGGTGGTGGAACGTCTCACGGTGCTCTTCCTGAAGTTTCTGGATTATGTGCAGAAGCTGCAGTTGTTTATCTGGTGGCTTCTGGAGCTTCACATTATCAAGATTGTCTCATCCTACATCATCTGGGTCTCAGTTAAAGAGGTGACATTACACATGCAAATTCAAAGCTTCATTTAAACTGATGATTTAGAGTAGAAGTAAACATGGCTGGAATTCCAGTTCAACCAACATAAGGTTTCTGCATGGTCAAAGCTGGTCTAGATGGTCTAAACTGGTCTGCACAATCAGCCCTGGTTTCAGCATTGTTGTCCAAGTCATTTAGAGAAACTTGGACCATGTTCAAGAAGAATTGACTCCTTATGTTGACATTACATGTGGAGCTTCCGAAGATGCTTTTTTTTAAATACTTTTGAAAGTAATTTGGGAAGATCAATCCCATCAGGTCTGTGTCGTCCTCAAAAACATCTCTTTTGTCATTCTCAGGTATCTCTGTTTAATTACGTGTTTCTGGTAAGCTGGGCCTTCGCTCTCCCTTTCAGTCAGTTCAGACCTTTGGCGTCTAGCGTGTGCACTGTCTGGACCTGCGTTATCATCGTCTGCAAAATGCTGTACCAGCTTACCTCCATTAACCCTTCCACATATTCGAAAAACTGCACTATGGTTAGACACTCATGTTAGATACCCTAACATATAAAAGTATACTGATAAATGAAATGAACATCTGTATATTTTCCCCTTTAGCCGGATAATTACACGGATGCTCAGAGGCTGGACATGTCCAAGTCTCTTCTTTATCTTGGTCCAGTGGATCCGGCTACCTGGGTCGGCCTTAGGAAGTTCTCCCTGCTTTTAGAAAACCTCAGGGTAAGACTCTTATATCAACACTAGTCAATAGATAAAAATGTGAGCTCTTCATTATAACTTCGTTCCTCTCTGTGCCGATACAGAATAACTTGTTGATGTTGGCCCTCTTGGCGTTTGAAGTCACAATTTACCGTCACCAGGATTTCTACCGAATGAAGAACAACCTTACCCCTCCGGTCACAAGAACCATTTTCCACAATATAACACGCCAGCATCTGGACGATGGCATTCTCAACTGCACCAAATATTTTATCAACTATTTCTTCTACAAGTTTGGCCTTGAGGTAAAGCCATCTAAACACATTCTTATCTGATTCTGGGTTGTGGTCTTGAAAAACCTCAGATGTCACGCTAGGACGTTTTTCGTTAAACCAAAAATATATTTTTCATCGCTTCAAGTATCCACAATTTGAAATTTGAAAAAAATCCGCCGCTCCCATGATGCTTTTTCAGATCTCAGACCAGTCCAACTTATTCTATTCTCTTATACATTTTTACACACCGTTAAGACAAATAATCCGGATTATTGGATTATTATATAATGATACCATCAAATGTACTTATGATTTCCTAATGTGAATTAATTCCATGTCTGCTTATTTCTTTCGCCTCCAGACGTGTTTTCTGTTAGCGGTGAATGTCATTGGCCAGCGGATGGATTTCTATGCCATGTTGCATGCCTTCGGACTGATTGCTGTGATGTATCAGAGAAGAAGAAAAGCCATTGCACACGTCTGGCCTAAATACTGCTGCTTCCTGGCCTGCATGCTGGCATTTCAGTATCTGATGTGCATCGGCATCCCACCTGCAGCCTGTTCAGGTGAGTGACACTGAGCCAAACCTGCATATCACTCTTTCATCTGTAAAGCAAAGAAGAAGTTTCTTAATGTGTCAATGGCTGTCATGTTGAGACAATGGAACTCAATTGAAGTCAATGTACATTCTTCAAAGTATCTTATTTTGTGTTCTGTTAAAGAGCTGTACATACAGAACAGACTTGAGGAAGCGTAAATGATGGCAGTTTTAATTTTGAGGGAACTATCACTTTGGCATTCTGTGTTTCAGACTATCCATGGAGACACCCGTCCTCCAGTATGGATTCCAACGTCATCAAGTGGCTCTATTTCCCCGACTTCCACACCAAGCCCAACCCTCTCTTCCTCCTTTGTGAGTAATGTTGTCTTCAAATCTTACATTATCAAATGTGCAATGATGCAAATACAAAGGGTTGTCTTTCTTCTTTCATCCTGTAGACGACTTCATGCTGCTGTTGTGTGCGTCGCTGCAGCGTCGTGTGTTTGAGGAAGAGAATGTGATGGCCGTTCAGCTCTTGGCGGGGGATAACATTGAGATCTGTCGAGATCTGGACGCGGCCACCTTTAGCCAGCACAACCCTGTTCCTGATTTCATCCATTGCAGGTGACCTCTCACAACCCAAACAAATACAGAAATAACACAAAAGCATATGTCGGATCAAATTTACACGTGACCCTGCCTAGATAAGCAGGCTTAAGTCGGAAGACCAAATTCTGAGATGATAAGGTTTATTTCAGCCATTAATATCACAATCATTTCATTTGGAATGGCCTAACTCAGCCAATATAAAATTATTCAAGAATTTCACAGAATGTTCTTTACATGGTGTAGTCTGATTTTATGTAGAAAACAGAAAACAGGCAGGAGCACAAATATAAAAAGGGAAAATAAGTCCTAATTTTCTTTGCCTTGAATGTATAATTCTTCATATTTTAATTGACAGTAGCACATTTAAATGACCGCCTATAGCCATTATCTATGTAATCTAATGAACATTTTCTCATGTTAAGAAATAATATTGTGTGTTTGTATTCTTTCCTCCAATGTCATTCAAAACGACAGAAGAATGTTCAGACAACCCTTAACCAGCCATCATTCTGTCTGTTCTCTCAGTTCATGTACTTGCATTCAACTCCGTGTGGAAAATAGGACATCTATACAAATACACATCCGTTATAATTACATTGTTTCTTGTTCAAACCTGCAATCTTGTGGTTCCAGGATCATCTGATCTTCCAGTGCTTATTCTCGTAAATTCAAATTAAGAAAATAAATCCTGATTCTCGATCAGGAAGGGCTGTTTTATCTCAGGCAGATCAATCATCAGTCTTAGACTCAACACCTCTTCTTATGCCTCCAGCTTGTTAAACCAGTTAGGAATGAGGATGGGGATGAGAGGTTTTATTCTTGATGACCGTCTGCTTCTGTGATCACATTAGGTTTGGTGAATAAAGCATGTGTAGTCAATTTTCCACTTTTCTACTCATTAAACCTATTTTCTTAAGGGTTTGGTTTCTCATTACAGATTGAAATAAATACAAATAACCGACTGACGTGTCACGGGTCATTCTCAGGAAATGGTGCTCCTTCCGCGAGAACCATTCAATATAAATAACTTTTGTATTGTAATTTCACTTCACTCCAGAAACATTATCAGGGTTGCCAGATCTGCGAGCAAAACTATCCCAACTGCCAATCAAAACTATTTCAATGACCAGCACTAAAAGCAAAACTAAAGTAGACATTTTTAGATCATATTTTCTTCTAGATCGCTGTATAGAATAAACTCTGTCTGTTCTCTAAAATACCTTTCATGATGCTTGGTAAATATCACAAAAATAAACAGTTATATAACTTAATAACACTTATGAAAATCTTTTAAGAACATAAAATAGATTTTTTTGGTGAAATATATTAAAATAATTGATTTAAAATACAACGGTTAACGTATCTAGTTTATGTAATGTTTATGTAAAAAATATTTGTATTATATTTGTAATATGCACAAAAAATATTGGTGAAAATTTTTTTCATTATTTGAGTTTATCAGATTTACTAAGATTTTACTTACATATACACAGTATAAAGTATGTTTAATTAATTTAAAAACATAATGTAATTGTTTCACGTAAAAATCTAGTAAATAATAATAAATCAGCAGCAGCTTAAAAGTAACCCAACTATACAGGAAAACCTCAGACATGGCCACCCTGACCATAATTGTCACAAACATTAACAGATAATCATGTGAACCTAACAAAATACCAATGTTTTGACAAATATTTACAAATTGTAATAAAACCTTTTTCGTGCCAATCCTATTACTTTAAAGATTTTCTGGATAAAATAAATACAAATGACGAACATAAACAATCAATGTTTAAAACTGTTTCATAAAATAAAGCCTACAATAGTAATAGTAATAATAATAATTATAATAATAATAATTATAATAATGAGAATAATAATAATGAGAATAATAATAATAATAATAATAATAATATTAAGATTAGAAATGCACCGCTAACAAAGGGGACAAAAGATTTCAATGAACAAATTCTATTACCTAATAATAATTTATATTGTGCCATTGCTAATATCATCGCAACACCTCATGTTACCTACACTTAACATGCATTTCTTTGTTATCTATGCAGGTCATATCTAGATATGCTGAAGGTTATCATGTTCAGCTATCTGTTCTGGTTCGTCCTAACCATCATCTTCATCACGGGCACAACCCGCATCAGCATCTTCTGCATGGGCTACCTGGTGGCCTGTTTCTACTTCTTGCTCTTCGGGGGCGAACTGTTACTGAAGCCAATTAAAAGCATCCTGCACTACTGGGACTTCCTGATAGCATACAATGTTTTTGTAATAACCATGAAGAACATTCTCTCAGTGAGTATAGTATGGAATAAGAGAACTATTAATAGAATATACTGTTTGTCTAAAGGGGATTGTTCAACCAAAAAGTTCACTCTCTAGATATTATAAATCTGTATAAAACACAGAGAAATATATTTGAAAGAATGCGTATATCCAAACTTGGACCCCACTGCCATAGATGGAAAAATGACAAGGGTATTATAAAAAATACTCCAGGATTTTTTACTGTGCTACTTTCTTCAAAATATCTCATTTTGTATCAACAGAGCAAGAACAGTTATGCAATAAGCACTCATCCAAATATCTTTATCTGTGTTGGTTATATATGTGGAGTGTATTGAGCACATAAATACTGTCATGCGCCTGACTCGGTTTTAAAGCACTTATAATGCATGAAACAGCATGGTACCTTTAAGGTGTTGCTTGTGTAAGTAAATTAGTCGGGATATGACATCAACAGCCAAAGGCTGATGAAACCGATTACGTGTGAAGTCCTGCCGTGTTTACAGCGTTCTGCATTTTTGTGGGTATTAACACAAACACACACACACACGCACACACACACACACACACACACACACACACACACACACACACATGCATACCTTTACCTGGGTTATTTTTCACTATTAAACAATTACATGACCTTTTAAATAGGTGCTCCCAAAATGTGAGATATCCACAAAGCAAATTCAGTTGTGTTTTTTTTGTGCTTCTTTTTCTATAATTGTGGTTTGTGTTTTCTTGGATCTCAGATAGCTGCCTGTGGATATATCAAAGCGCTGGTGGTCAAACACTGTTGGCTGATCCAGTTGTTCAGTCTGGCTTGCACTATAAAGGGATACTCAAAGCGTAAGTAAGGCTGTCATTGTCTGGTTTAAAGATAAAAACTGTCCAACAAACATATTTAAAAGAGCAGTTTGTTCTGAAATCCAGATGATTTTGGTTTTATTTGATCATTTAGAAGATGCTTGATCCCTGACCCGCAGAACAAAGCAATGCATTGTAAGTGAATAGTTTTTATGAGAAATGCTGACAAGCGAAGTTTCAGCAATTATTATATTGTAATTAGATTTTAAATTCTACACTGAACAAAATGGTTGTTGGAATTACTTAATTGTATCATTTACACAAATGAATTTACATCATTTACACAAATTTATTAAACAAATGAATAAATTAAATTGTTTCCTCTTGAAGTTTAAAAAATATTAATCTATTAAATTGAATCGATTAACATGACAAATTAAGTTATTCCAAGAACCCATTTTTTAAGTGTTTAAATATAGTGTAAGCATAAAACATTTCATATTTATTGAACAAAAATTAAAGGCAGTGAATAGGGATTGTGGCTGTAAAGCTTTATGAGATGCCATAAATCAAAGTTAAGTTATAGTTACATGTCTTAAATGTCATTAATGTTCCTTACATTTCACAAAGAATTTTTAGTAATGAACAAAATGACTGAAAAAATGAGTTGTTGGAATGACATGTTGTTAAAGCATTACTTTTCTTAAATTTTTAAGAGAATTTATCAAAAGACTTAATTTTAACATGTGTTACCGATGAAAACGATTAAATTAAGTATTTCCAACAATACCATTTTGTCCGTTTTTGAACTCTTCCGTTTCATTCCTTAAGAAATCAAACTTCAGGATCAACAATGATATCAAGAACACATGACCACTGACATCATCACTTTTGACAGCCATTCGTCAGCAAACCAAAAATTGGTGCACCTTGAATTTTGTAATGCTTATAAGTGAACTGTGATCATACAGTTAATAGGTATTTAATTAAATATACTTAACAAATATCTTTGACAACCTCAAGAGAAGCTTATGAGACCCACCTGCTTTCACGGCGTATGACTGGACAAATGTCTATTATTTACTGTCAATAAAACTCTATTAGCGCACGAATGGTTTTAATCTCTTTGGCCCGTGCTTGTGCGCAGCGGAGCAGCAGGAGAATAAAGAGTGCGAGCTGCCGAGTGATGAGGCCGGGATCATCTGGGACAGCATCTGTTTTGCCTCTCTTCTCCTGCAGAGGAGAGTCTTCATGAGCTACTACTTCCTGCACGTGGTGGCCGACATCCGCGCTTCACAGGTCCTCGCCTCCAGGTACACACGCACTGTTGGGTTTCATTTTGAAGTCACGTCATGGGATATTTTGGGTTATGTATGCGAATATATAAACTTAATGTGTGTGGATGGCTTCTGTGGTTGTCACTTACAACAATTTTGGCTCCTCATGGATTGAATATTTAAATGACTACACTTTTGTGCCATACATAAGTTCTGTATCCCACAATGCATTGCACTTTATTTTTGTGTAATTAAACAACTGAATATCCTACGCTGTCCTTAATATTAAACCATGTTTTTGGAAATACATCTAAAAAAATGGGGTCGTCCTATAATCGAGCTCTCGGTTTTGACGTGTCTATAACACAACGAAATGCGTTGCCAAATATGCGATAAAATGAGTTTGATCGGGATTGACTCCATTTTTTTTCACATTAATATTAAATAATGGTAGAACATTTTAAAATAAATAATATTAACTCATTTCATAGGAAGCTGTACCATAGGTGCGTTTTAAAATTGGTTACATGTTTATGATCTGAAATGCGTTTTAAATTATTTTCAAAAAGTACATTTTTTAAAACTTCTTGATTTACGTACAGCTTCATGCATTTATGTAAGTCGTTTTGTAGAATTATATTTCCTACCAGCACATTATTTTGAAGTATTTTCGTTGAAAATTTGAATGTTTAAAAACATTTATTCAAAGTGTTTCCTGTTTTGATTTACAATACAATAAATGCACAGGAACGACCCAGAATATTCTTTTACATATGTGTCATTGCAGTTAACAACGATATCTTTCCCGAGGCAAATGTTGATTTAAAGCATCCGTCTTTGTTTTACACGGACTTTGAGTCTAACTCACTGTGACTTTCCCATTTCGTAAAACCTACCAATTCTATTACCAGCTCAGAATGCATTCATCAAACTGTGGTTTGTTTGTTCCCTTCCACCGTCTCTCTCTCTCGTCGTTCATCAGAGGAGCTGAGCTCTTCCAGGCAACCATTGTGAAAGCGGTGAAAGCCAGAATAGAGGAAGAGAAGAAATCCATGGACCTTCTGAAGAGACAGTGAGTTCATCAAACACTCAATGAGGACTGTGTGCGACTAACAATGTTTCATTGTTCACTGCCAGCTGCTGCTGTGCATTACATACAGCTTATAAACTCATGTGCTTAAACATGCATGAATACAAACAATCCACACACATTGATTGGCGCTTATTGCTTCCAGTTGGGATTGCATCATTGCTGGGCCTAAAGGTTAAGTGTGTATTTTTGACATTAAAAAATGTAACATTTAGACGCGGACATTTGTGGGTTGATTTCTGCATGTAGGTTTAAATACACTGCCACTGGTAAAGTGTCGTATAGAGTTGTGATAGTGTGTTTGCAGGGCACATGAACTAAAACAGGATGTTTGATCCATGCCAAGATGTTGCCTGTTTTGTTTGCTTCCTTCACATCCGCACATGTCTTAACATGAAGTAACGCTCTCCCATATTATCTGCATTTACACTATGATGGTGTTCAAGGAAAGAAAATTAGGTCAGATCA
>CM065661.1:2624585-2635393 GCA_033220385.1 Triplophysa yarkandensis | reverse complement strand
ACACACACACACTACACACACACACACACTACACACACACACACACTGAACACACACACACACAGAACACACACACACACACACACAGAACACACACACACACACAGAACACACACACACAGAACACACACACACAGAACACACACACACACACACAGAACACACACACACACAGAACACACACACACACACACAGAACACACACACAGAACACACACACACACACACAGAACACACACACACACACACAGAACACACACACACACACACAGAACACACACACACACACACAGAACACACACACACACAGAACACACACACACACTGAACACACACACACACACACACACACTGAACACACACACACACACACTGAACACACACACACACACACTGAACACACACACACACACTGAACACACACACACACACTGAACACACACACACACTGAACACACACACACACACTGAACACACACACACACTGAACACACACACACACTGTACACACACACTGAACACACACACACACTGAACACACACACTGAACACACACACACACTGAACACACACACTGAACACACACACACACACTGAACACACACACACACACTGAACACACACACACACACTGAACACACACACACACACACTGAACACACACACACACACACTGAACACACACACACACACACTGAACACACACACACACACACTGAACACACACACACACACACACTGAACACACACACTGAACACACACACTGAACACACACACTGAACACACACACTGAACACACACACTGAACACACACACTGAACACACACACTGAACACACACACACACACACACACACACACTGAACACACACACACACACACACACTGAACACACACACACACACACACACACACACACTGAACACACACACACACACACACACACACACACACACACACACACACACACACACACACACACACACACACACACACACACACACACACACACACACACACACACACACACACACACACACACACACACACACACACACACACACACACACACACACACACACACACACACACACACACACACACACACACACACACACACACACACACACACACACACACACACACACACACACACACACACACACACACACCTCTCTCTTTGTAAACTCTTAAGGCAGCGTGGACTTTCATTCATTCATTCAAAAAGCACAAAACAGAGCCAAACTAAAACACTTTATAGTTACCTTTGCCCGCATTGTTGTGTAATGTGAAGATTGTGTGATGTTTAAAGATCAAAGTGTGTGTCCGTGTGTCCTGTGTGTGTGTGTGTGTGTGTGAGTGTGTGAGTCTCTGTGTCCCGCCGCTTGGTTTACTGCAGAAGTTGGCGGGTAAATTTTGAAGGGGCGTGGCCATTCTCCCGCCAGAGTCGAGTCCTGGAAGATCAGTAAAGTTTATAAAGTCTCAAACACATAAATCTATTCATCTAAAACTGTGCTATTCACGATATCATGATTTAAACTCTTATTTCGTCATATTGTTCCACTGTGAGCCGGAAGTTACTTTAATGATTATAAATTATTCACTATTATGTTTTTGATATGAATAAACCTTCCAGGATCTTCAGCCGTGGCGCCAAATCTCAGATCAGATGTCATAAAGAATGGATAAATCGCGCGAAATGTTCACTTGTCTGATGAAACAGTCAATGGGCTCTATTATAGATTTTATTTATATTACACAGATAGACATAAAACATATCCAGTATAGCAATAAATATACATGTTAAAATATTGTAATAAATAATCTTACATGATATATAAGATCTTATTTGCAGTGAGGCATACAATAGAAAAACATGTCATTATTACCATTATAAAACCACATTTTACAAAGGGGAAATAAGTAAAGAAACAATATAAATTCATGAATTATGTATTGCTCTTGATAAACATGAATTATTAAAATAAATGGGGAAAAAAGAACAACGAAAAATAAGTTTGAATGTAAGTATAATACAAACATTTACATATTTAAATATGTAATAGGTTAACTAAAGGTTTTGCTTGTGGTAAAGACGATCCTTAAAATCAGAATTACGAACATTGACGTTGAACGTATTTACAAGTCCTTATCAACTTTTATCCCAAGCGCAGATCCCAAATCATCCACCCTCAGTTTCGGCCCCGTCCACCACCCCTCCCTCCTCTCCTCGGGCGACCTCGTGCCGCCCTTACTTCTAGATGTTTATGTTCATGTTTATTCTGCTTTTTTCTTTCTACTTTGATCCATTCCCCGTCATTAGTTCCTCCCTCCTCAGTTCCTTTCGGCTTCACCCCATCAGTCACAAGTGACATCCCTGGTATCGGGCGCTGGTGGTTTCGCTGTCGGCCCGCATGCTGAGGGCCCCTGATGCCTTTCTGAGTCACGTGATTAGATCCCGCAGAAAACCTCCGTGTACTTCCTTCACCCCCGGTGATCTTTAGCGTGTGGTCATGGTATGTGTTCCGGCTAGAGCTGTGTTTGGCTCTAACGCTGGCGGGCCGCTCTCGGTCCGAGGCGCTCCCGGATGTCGTGCTGGATGGGCTGCTGCCCTTTGACCCCAGATGGATGTTGGAAAGTTTGATCGAGAGGGTCGGAGAGGAACTCCGCGAGTCGGTCCACGGAGTGAGAGGACTGCGATTGGGCGATCTCCTCACGGCAGCGGCGTAAGACGATTGGCTCCCGAGCACGGACAGGAACTGAGGAAGGGTCAGGTTGTCGGAGCGGCTCGTGGGGCTCTGGGCCACCTGCTCTTTCAGCTGCTTCATTCTCAGACTGTAAATCCATCTTGGATCAACACCTGATAGGGAAGAGGAGAAGATGACACCAAAGATCGAACTAGATTAAATTTTTTCATGTGAATATTTGATTTCATAATATCTCCGTGGTCACCTGAGTTGGATCTGCTTCGGTTGTGTGATTCTCTGGTGGTTGGTGCTGTATCGATGAACAGTTCTACAGGTTTGATGACGTCCCTCCCGCTGTCTGGACTCCATTGCAGTGTGTGAACATGTTTCGTGTATTTAGGAGTTCTTACGTTACCCTAAAGAGAACACACTTATAGTTAATATATATTCTGCCATATTAGCAGAACACACAGACTCTCTCACAGCCATCACTTTATATTTACATTACTATTTTCTTACTCAATTCACGTGTTGACTATATTTATCATGGTTTACGAAGCTTAACCTATCTCCAGATTTTCCCAAATACATCTCATATTATAGTATGTTGAAACGAATACTCTCAAAGCACCCGGATGGTTTCCTATTTTAGGTGAAAAAGTGTACATCCATGAACATTTAAAGGCCTAAAGTTACAATTCAGCCCGATACACTGCTTAAGGCCATATGTAGACAAAATGGATAAAAAGGATTTGTATAACTTTTTCAAAAGTAGCCATTGGTAAAATAAAAACACTTTATTGTAATATTTAATGGTGACGTCATGTTTTATTTGTGTATAGTACATACCTCATAGTTTACTACACACTCAACAGTTTGTGTTCCATCTATTCCAACTATCCATTTGTCCATCACAAAAGGAGGCTGGAGAGTAAAACAGTAGATCGATCACACTTAGACATATAAACATCACAAGGTGGTCTCCATTCTGCTCAAAGTGATTGTAAAGATCAGTACAGTGGTATACATCTCATATCAGCCATTTGACCTCAAGATAACACGAACGTAACAAATATATTATCTCTTGGATTCTTCAAAACAGACTGGAAAAATAATAGATGCATCATTTCTCTGATGAATGGCATCTCTCACCTTTGTCATTTTTAATGTCTCTTCGCCTTTTCTGTTGGCATTGAAGGTCACATCTTTGATATATGCTATTGCAACTTCATCCCCATCACGCTCCATGTACATTTTCCATTTGCAGTCCTGCAGAGGTCAAAAAGATTCGGATGAGACGGCATGAGGCCAAAGTGTCATTAAAGTGAGCATACACATGATTAAGCTTCATATAGACCCGTGTGGTTGTACCGGGGTAAAATTACCCAACAGCACAACCTCGAGGACACCAGTGAGTCTATAGGACACACATCAGGGATTTGCTGGTCTTGTAGCAAGAAGCGTAGGCAGAAAGTATTCATCCATGTTGGCTTTGAATAACCAGATGCAGATGCTTGGTTGCTATGGTGTTCAACTTGTTGTTAGGGTATTGTCAGGGCATTTTTGGAAATGTGCAGGGGTAACACAAGTAAAACGAACACCGATCTTTGACCCTACATATGATCGGCAATATTTACAACACTGATCTTTGCTCGGTTCCGCCGCTGTGAGACACTGAGGTGTGTCGTGTGAGAGCAAGCATATCCCTTTGATTGTTCAATGAATGACAGAGGGAGAGTATTCTGACACACGTTTGTTTGTGAGTCACAATAATGT
The DNA here is from genome assembly GCA_033220385.1 of Triplophysa yarkandensis. Classification (NCBI taxonomy): domain Eukaryota; kingdom Metazoa; phylum Chordata; class Actinopteri; order Cypriniformes; family Nemacheilidae; genus Triplophysa; species Triplophysa yarkandensis. The sequence goes on along the minus strand of CM065661.1, from coordinate 2,630,930 downwards.
AAAGACTACGAGATATCCGGGCGCAGAGAACCGAGCGTGTTCGTTTCTCAGGCATAACAAAAGCCGCGGCCCTTACATCCATTCACATTAGCAATGGAGATGAGGCCCCTCACCGCGAGGGCACGCCACAACCGCCTCAGCCGTGCATGCCGGGTAGAGCGGTAATGATCCGTCCAATCTGGCAGCCCGTCGCCGAGGTCAAAGGTAACCGTTTACAGCGCGCTGCCACGCGGTCTGCTCTGCACAGGCTTCCCCGGCGTCTCAGGAGAACACACGCGGTAAAAGGGATCAGACATTCGGTGCGTGTGTTTGGACGGGCTTAAAGGTGGCATGTCAGAGCGGCCGAATGCCGACCGAGCGTTTGCCAAACGTTAGCCCTGGCTAATAACGGCAGAGGAAAACAATGCGCGGTAATGACGGCCAGTGCGGTGCGCGTCTAATGACACCTCATACATAATTCAGCACCTTTCCGGCGACTAAGCCTCGATATCCTCATTAACAGAAACACTCGGTGCTGTCAGATGGGCGAAGCACAATCGCAGGGCCTCATTTAGGCTTTGAGAAGTGCAGCTGGTACTGCGACACCGCCAGAACGAGAGAGAGAGAGAGAGAGAGAGAGAGAGAAAAGGCATAAAAAAGCACCGAGCAGAGCGGGTTTGTTTTATTTAGTGCAAAAAACCTTGCAGTTTGTAAAAACAAGGCTGACACGGAGGCTGACACCAGGCAGGGGAAAATAATTAGCTCTCATTTTCTCAGACTCCTGTTTCCTTCTCCCTGCTGAGCGTCTTCCCCACCAAACCACCACATGTCAGGAGAAATGTGAGGCAATTAGCGGCCCCGCTTCAGCCCCGCCGCACGCGTTGAAAGGGGACTATTTATGATGGGACAATGAACAGCTGAAAGATTAAATAACATTTGCCTTTTAAAAAGAAAATGACTTCTGGCGAAATTTTTGATTAAATTCAAACGGCAAGTGGAGACGCAGTCGCTCTCCTGTGTCAGGGGCCCGAACAAAGGCTCGGCGGCAAGTGGGGGTGGATGCGACGCGCCGCTCCAGATGAAATGAAAACATTTCGCTTTTTTTTGCCAAGAAAGAAAAGGAAGGAAAACAAGAGGCTCGGGAGCAGAGGACGCATTTAGCGAGACGGCGGTCAGCTTTCGATGAGACATTAACAGGCATCTTTACTTTAAACCGAGAAGCGCTGCAAAAGTGACATTCAAAAACATCAGTTATGACACATCACATCCACAACAAAAAGCCCTGTTAGCACGGGAAATTATGAGCAAAACACAAATGATAACAGGACATAAAAAGCATATCTAAGTGCTTCAAAAAATCAGAATGGATTGTCAAAAGATTCATCTCCTTTATAGATCACATCAAGAACATATACGTCTATTTAACATATATCCGCTTTTACATCTGCTGGACATATTTAATGATTGTTGCTCATCTGCAATATGATTGTAATATAATATGATGATTTGATAATCTGATAATAATTCCAAATGTAAAACAGCTTTCTTCTAAAATGTTTGGCAGATGATCCAACACCATTGTCAGCATCACTAGTCCTACCCAGACCGCGCAGATACATCTGTAAGATGTCTTCTTAAGATCTGGAGAACCTCTGCTGTGTGAAATCTCAGAAAGAGCTGTTGTTCGTCCATTCTTAATCGTAAACGTATCACAGACATCTTCTAGAGGTCTTCTATAGGTCTATATATCTCAGAGATTGCAGTTGAGGGAAATATGTCTTGCAGATGTAAATGCAGATATCCGCCATGGATGTGTGATATCAAGGTACTGCTCAAACTTTTATTCACTGTAGTTTGTGTTATAAATGAGAGGTTATATACTGTACAAAGTTCTTACTTTGTAGACGCGACGAACAACACGGGAGAACCAATGACAAGAATAACACAAAAAACAGCCACAAATATTGCAACAGTTATAGTGCTATAATGATATTCATTTGGACAAAACAACTACACTTTATTCTGAATATATAAATGTTCATTTTTGATATTGTGTTATCACCACACATATGATAATATTGTAAATAATTCAGTGGCATTATTTATATAATGTCTAATGGAGCTACAATACCTATTCCTTTATTTTGAGAGGCTTTCCAAAAAGGGAACTTGACTTACAGTTTTACTACCTGTTGCACAGTATAATATTTTCAAAAAAGAAATAAAAAACTACACATGCTAAATAGCAAGTCAACTAGGGCTGTGATTTACTTTTTGTCCGGTGCCGGCCTTCCAGTGATATCCAAACACTAGCTCCAGGTTTACAATTTTCTGGCCTTCCTCCTCTTCCTCAAAGGCCGAACCATCCTAAAATCCAACAGAACAGTCATTCAGATATTTCTAGAATAGCTGTCAATTACTGTCTACCATTTTACTTTAAGATAAACCAAGTAAAACTGATCAAACCTTGATCAACGGAGGAAAGTGGAACAGGCTCAAGTAGTCTTGGGTTAGTTTCTCAATTTCAGTCTGAAAAGAAAGATTTGACATGATGTTTAAAACATTACGCGATGGATTTACGCAGGGGTTATGCAGTGCACTGACAATCAGCCAATGACCAGCTGTGTGTGAACATACTGTAATTATTACCTGTTAATGGACCTTCAGCAGCAAAACAACAATTAATGCCATTGTGTATCACTTATGAACGTATAATTCATGATCTGGGACGTGTCATATACATCCAGTTTAATTCATTCAACAAATCAAGCTCTCTATTGAGAACACACGCTAATACATCACAGGTTCACGAGCGCAATGTCAGTTTTCATTGTTTCCTGGAGGAACGTTTTATTTCTCGGTGGTTGCTCTTTCAAAGTTCAGGACTGTGGCTTAATGGAGTTCTTTATTATGATTTTATTAAACCATCAACTTAATCTCCGGATCTCATTAAATTCCCTTTAACAGACACGAATCAGACAGGTGTCTGAAGCAGACGTTTCAGAATTTTCTAATCTCTGTCTAGGATAAATTACAATTAGATTTGTTTGCTTTATTCTGGTTTGCATGTACAAAGCTTAGGTAGTTCAATGTTCAAGCAATGTTCAAGTACAATGTTCTGGAACAATTGAAAATCTGACTTAATGTTTGCAATGTGTATCACAGCCGTTCAGATCTGTGTGGATGGGGGCGATGTGTGTTCTGTAACACTCGTTCATTTACTGAAATAATGCATTGCTTCTATGCCAATGATTTTGAGATTGTAGGAAGTGTTGAACTTTGTTGTTTTGCAGACCGATGACGAACTATGGGCTGATTTTGCAGTACTGTAAAGTCATACACTTATCGCTCTGTGCAGAGCTGTGTGAAATCCAACGCATCTAACGTTCTCCTACAATCCGTGTAATCGTTGTAATGGAAAACTTCTTCTAATGAATCATCTGCTGCAGAAAACTAAGAGGCTGAAATGTCCATCTCGACCAGCACACAGAAATCACAGCAACCTTGCAATGCAATGCTCCGGTATGATTTTGAACACTCCAGAATCTTGTGTAATACCCCAGAACGCGGTGGACAGCTTCAGAATGAGGTGCAGAGCTCCAAAATTCGTTGGATCACTCAAGAACGAGATGCAGCACTCCAGAACCCTGGTGACTACTCCAGAAAGAGTTCTCCAGAATCATGTGGACCATTCCAGAAGGAGGTGCAATGCTCCAGAAACCTTTGGAATTCCACAGAATGAGGTGCAATGCTCAGAATCATTTGGAATGCTTCAAAAAGAGGTCCATGGCTCCAGAATAAGGGGCAGTGCTGTTGAATGCTCCAGAATCCTGTTCAATGCTCCAGAATGTAGAACAATAACCAAGAATCCTGTGGATCGCTCCTTGGCATTCTGGCTCCGTTTGTGTTTCGCAGGGATGTGTTATAGATTTGGGGCATTGGGATGCGAGATTGAATACCTTGGTTGCTCTTTCAAAGTTCAGGACTGTGGCTTAATGGAGTTCTTCATTATGATTTTATTAAACCATCAACTTAATCTCCAGATCTCATTAAATTCACTTTAACAGACACGAATCAGACAGGTGTCTGAAGCAGACGTTTCAGAATTTTCTAATCTCTGTCTAGAACAATTGAATACCTTATTTTGTTCAGGTTTGTCATTGTCAAGGACAACATCAGTGTCTGCGTTCTACGATAGGTTCTCTCACATCTGCTACATCAACCAAAGTCCACTAGACCTTAACTTCTACAGTGCCCCATGATGCTTTAGAGAGAATGTGCATTTGCATCACATTTACCTTTAGGTGTATGATGTGTCCTTTAGACATGACTCCCAGGTCTCTCATGTCATTCTCAGTCAGCAGCAGCAGCCTCTTCCCTGTTATGTGGTTTTGATTGAAGACATCAGCGTACTGCTGCATTTCCTCGTCACCTGCACAACGCAACGATACACACATCTGTTTGTTTCCACGGTGATTCTACTGGTTTTATTCTGAGCTGATGAAATGTTCCACTAATTCTCCTAAACGATTTCCACCTACACTTTCACAAACCACACCATTATTTCATCTCTATTAAAGCCTTTCCTTTATAACTGACCATTGCTTGGCAATGTGTCCCAACACCAACTGCACATATCTGGTCTATCTAAGGGATCCGTGAGGGGTTTCCAGATGTTTTCTTTACAAAAATATCAAGGTAAATCTTACCTTCAAATATCTGCTGCATCCAGAAATGCTATAGAGGCGAAACATGAAAATACAAACACAATCATTGGCTAATCTTGCTGTCTGGTTAAAGTTAACAAGAGGAAACTTTGTACCCACCACATGCTCTTCTGTCCAGGAGTGGATGGCCAGGTTTGGAATAAGCTGTCAGACACAGAAGCAGATAGAGATCATCTTCATTTGTGCATTACAGACATTATGCCATTACGTTTAAATTAGATTCACCTGCAGTATATGTATTCACGAGTGTGTGAATTCAAAATACTACATTTGGTTATCAAAGGCTGGCAGAAGCTAAGGCTGGCAGTTGCTGAGTACGCCATATATCAATGTATAAAACAATCTTGTGCCAACCATGCTCAGCTGGCATGGCCAGTTCTTCTCCAACACATTTAATCTGAAACCCATAACTTTAAGGCTAAAAGACTTAATGTGAAGGGAATATTCTAATTGTTTGTTATTTTGTATAAAGTTCATCCTTTAATGTAAATTCAAAATCTGAAATTGTGTTTTCTTAGAAGCGCCTATGCAGAATGTAATTGAATTCATTTCAATGAAGTCTTTAAACTGAAGTGTCTTTCTGCCAGATGAACATTATGTATGAAACATATGTATATTTCAGTTCTAGTGGAAGAAAAATGGAAATAATTTTTCTGGTCCTCTCTCTCTCTTGTGCCAGGCGTGAGCTCCTCGGCGTTCACACAGCTCAAATTGGCCAATCTTAATGTCAGTGAAATGTCAGTTGTTGGTAAGTGCGCGCTGTCCTTGCCACGCTGACACACTGTTCTCTCTCGCTCTCCTCAGCATGTGGCTATACATCCACTTCATTTGCCATAAATAACATCTATAAGGACCTGGTGGGCGTCAGTCCTGCTCACCTAATACATCCTTTACAGAGAATCAAAGAAAGTGACTGCCTTCACCTCTACAGCGTACAACACACAACTCACTTAAACTCTCCAGAAAAAACCACATGTCGAAAAACTGCTCCATCAAAAAACGCCTGTTATGTAAACACTATATAAAGTGCTGAATTTATTATAAGCACATTTGCATAATGCATGATATTATCTTCATATTGGAATTGTAAAGTTATGAAAAAACATATGATTTAAAGCAAAGAATAAAAACCTCTCCAGTAATATGAATAACTAAAAAATTTTTTAAATATCAACATTTTTATGTTGTGTGTACACCAAAAGAGAGTTGCCAAATTACAAAGCAAAATATTTCCCCGAGATTAAGAAATGAATGCGAAAAACTTATTGACATCTATTATTTGAAGGTTACAGACAGACACACAAAAATACCGAACTTATGTCAAATATTCGCATTGGGCGTTAAAGACACAAAAAGTTAGTACAGTACTCTTCACAATTATGAGAGGAAAACACCAAAACACAAACAGAGTTGAAAACTAAGAAGAAGAAAATGTATAACATGTATAAACTATAGAAAAAAATAGACATGAGAGAGCAGTTGTTTTAAAATATTTTTAAATAATTTAAGTGTTTTTTCGAGTCTGACTTCTTTGTTAAAAAACAACTATTTAACCTAAAGATAAGTTCTATAAAATTGACAATTATCAAATTATATTTAATACACGCTTTATACTTTCTTCAATTCTTATAGAAATGTT
>CM065661.1:2577085-2617085 GCA_033220385.1 Triplophysa yarkandensis | reverse complement strand
CATACTCTACAATAAAACACATTCAGATATCATGAAGGATGGTAAGATTTGTATAAAGCAGCAGTTATAGTGTTGTGTGTGTCTTGTTTATAAGCTTCAATTTTGTTATCTTTGTGAAAGTCTTTCCTGTTCCCCTTATTGTGTTTGTAGTCTTGTCATTGATTTCTTGTCTAAAGATACTTGATTTGACTGAATTATAAGCAAATGCGTGTTTTCTTTTCTGGTTTGGTTTTGTGACCTTCTTAACCTGCTTGTCATATAAATGTAAAATGTGCAGACGTCTGGTTTTAACATAATGTCGTTGGTTTTGTTTGCAGTATTTGGCATAAAACCCTGCCTCCCATATTCCCATAATTAATCACCACTAGATGTCTAAATGTGCTTAGAGGCCATTGAGTCACATATAAATAATCAAACCATAAATTAGTCAAATTATCTTGAAACATGTTTGTGCATTATTGATTTATTTGACAATTATTCTGTAGATGACGTTGATTCAGATGCCTTGCATGTTTCTGTAAGTTCACAGTGATGTATGCATCCTAAGCACATCAAATCATCACCAATTGTTTGCATATAAAACTCAATACATACTTAAGCATACATCCACCTCTCCTCCATTTGATATAAAACATCAATCTCATACATTAATATCATTAATCATGTGATCTGTGACTCTGTGTTTATTATAATATCTTGTACCCCACCAGACTCTAATTTACACACACACACACACACACACACACACACACACACACACACACACACACACACACACACACACACACACACACACACACACACACACACACACACACACACAGACAGACAGACAGACAGACAGACAGACAGACAGACAGACACACACACACACACACACACACACACTGTATGCATTAATTGTCGTATTTACTTGTAAACGAAAAGCACATAAGCATTCTCTTAACTCTGGACTCTGTCTTCATTTCAGGACACACCTTACAACATTTACTTTATCTTCAGACTGACGTAAAAAATAGCGATTAATACATCGCTAATGACGATCTTGATATTCATCATGTATGTTTGACTGTATTTCAGGTTACACACATGAGCACACATCATATAATGATCAGATTATTAAATAGGGTCACAACGTTCGGTTACACACGCGGTGGAAACTAATATCCTCATCTCATTCTAGCGTCGCCTTCACCTGGCCTTTATGACATTTACTTTTCATAAACAAAGACACAGTTTAAACATGTTATCAACTTTTAAAATTACTGTTCCATATTGAGTCAAATTCACAGAGCTTATGTATTACATTACATCAGCCGGGTCATCAGGATCATGTGATATCACACAAACTTGTGATCATACACAAAATAATAACATCATCACGTGCAAAATAAAATAAAATGTTGTGTGTATTTTCCTGAGTAGTGTTAATAGTGTTTTTATATTATACTATTATTGAGAACAATGCTATAGTAATATCTTAATACTAACATTTAATAAAGCTATAATTTCAGAAATATTTTTGTACAATGGTGTTATAATATATACATATATGTGATGCAATCTGAAAAAACAACAACACATGATGATACCCTGGTTTGAAAGCTGGGTTTTGAACCATGTCCAAAACTGTATTAATATTGTATATATCTCGCATGTAACAAGAGCTTTGGTTATCTGAAGTTGGCCGATCGATATGGTCAATTTGGTGATGCCAAAATTATGGAAATAAGAGCAAAATAAAAGTAATCATATTTTAAAAAGTAAACAATTTAAAATGTAATTGAATTGGAATTATCTTCCAACATACAACATCGGAGAATTCTGGTGACCTCAGATCAATGCTGAGCATTAATAAAACATGTTGTAAAGTATAGAGAGAGTAATTGTGGACACTGACCTGTTACTATTCCATAGTTTGGTGCTTCCAGAATTGCTCCATAAAACTGAATAATGTTTCTATGACTTAGAACACTCAAAATCTCGGCCTAAAAAAGACAAAATCATAGAAAAACCACAGTGAGCGATAAAAATACAAAAATTGAGTTTTACAAAAATTGAAACTGCAACGCATTTTAAAAGTTAGTATTAAAGTCTTATGCATGTCAGTACTTTCATTGGTTGAATGGTTTGAGTCAGTATTTACATCATTTATTTTTTCATCCTTTTTCATAATCCAGTGAGAATTTTATTATGCATTAATGTATAGAGACTTTCCCTGTTTCTTGAAGCTTCTTGAAGACATTAACATGGGTCTTCTAAATATTGTCTAAGTTTTTAAAATATATAAGAGTAAAATAAATTTCTATTGACACGTTACTCTAAATCGTATCAATACCGGACTTCAAATATTTTTTGAGTGTAAATGCTGACGCCCCTTAGGTTTTCACACATTACTGTACATCCACATGTGCATTCCTGGTGACACCGATGCCACACGTTTGTCCAAATATTTATCTTAATCTGCTCCAACAACTTTCACCTTTAAAAATGTTAATCATCATTTATTTACGTTGTTGACTTTTCAATGCAGAAGATATTTTGAAGAATGTTGTTCTTCAAATAACTTTTACTCTTTCACATGCATTGGATTTGTGTTCACAATATGATGAGGGTTGATTATTGTTCAGTTACCAACTTAAAAAAAAAAAAAGTTTGGTGTCCTGCAGAAGAAAGTCACAAAGGTCTGGCGAAAAACCCCTTTATTGTAATCGAATGTGAATCAGGGAAGAGGTTAACCCCAATGTTTCTGTTCTAGATGAATTGTTTGATTTTACACAAAATTGTACGAATTTTTTGTATAATTAGGTCTTTTAACTTTTGAACCCAAGCACATAATTTCCATGGAGACTTCTACGGTATTTCCAGAAGTTCATCGCTGCATCACACAGTAATATTTCATCGAAATGTGACCCAAGCAGCATATGAATCCAAAGCAAACCTTACCAAAGCCATTGTGCAGAAAAATGACTATGTGAAGAACAAAGACGAGAATGAGTGGAGCACTTTCAAGTAAATACACTTCACCCCTAAGACAAACACTGCATTCAGCTGAAACTAATATGACTTAATTATGTGACAATTTTCTCTTAAAGACACAGTCTATGAATTTCTGTTCACAAAAGACCCAGTGCCGGTGAGCCGGGGGGTTTAATCACACTGGTCCGACACACGGAGAAGCAATTAAAATGATTATCACACTGACAATTAAAGCCTGTGTATGACTCCCACTCACCTCTTTCTCAATCTTCAGGAGCTTTTTCACCGCCACCTCTTTGTCCTGCGAGAGCCAGCAGGCGCGATACACGCTCCCGAAACTCCCTCCGCCGCAGTTCTCGTAGAAGAGGATGTCATCGAACTTGATTTGCACAAAGGAGGCGCCCAGAGATGCCATGGCATAATGGCTCTTACCAACACTCTTCTCTCCTGGAGAGACGACAAGAGGACGAGAGGAGAAAAGAGATCCTGGTGAGGTCATGAGACGGCTTTGAGTCGTCTCTGCGAGGGTTCGGCGGCTTTGGTTATATTGAAAGAAAGTTATAAAAGTCCTTGAGTCATATATTTAACAGGAAATGACTAGCTCATCACGGGTACCTGATCTAGATGACACACTCATACCTGCAGGTCATATCTGCGGTCAATCACATGAGGTCAGATGTATTTAGTCCATACCTTTATGCTTGAACATCAGTCATGTTTGGAGATGTTATGGACATGAATGATAGAATAAAACAGAACGTTTAGGAAAGATATCAGATTTAAGTACAGCCGATGATTCTACCACACTTCTTTGATCCCTGTGTCCTCCGAAGGTCCCATCCTCTAAAAGATGCGGATCCAAGATATAATATTGAACAAAGGTGTTCTTGCAGAAAAGGAAATAGGAAGTGCCATGACAACATATGCTCATACCCATGCCATGCTCTTACATGCCAGACGAATAAAACAAATGTACAGTTTCTTGCCTTAATGTTTTAAAAGTTAAAGATCACTTTTAATCTTATTTAATACATACGTATGTCTGATGTGGTATAAACCACGTGACACAAAATGTAAATATACATTTAAGTGACACAAATACAATTTAACGTGTAGCTCCTGCTGTTTATTTAAATGAAAGCCGTTGGGTGACCCAAAGAATTGCGGGTCACAATGTATTGAATTGAATTTATATATGATCTTACATCACATTATGTCCGTAAAACGAAAAAGAGACGGTTCACCCAAACACAAAAACTGTGCCGTTCATTACTTACACTCGTGTTATTTTAAACCTGTTTACATTTCTTTCTTCTGTGGATCGCAAAAGAGGATATTTTGAAGAAAGAGGCTAACCGAACAGCACGAGCGGCCTTTCACTTCTATAGTATGGACACAAAACCAGTAGAAGTAAATAAGTGTTCCCAATCCCAACATTAATAATATATAAACAATAATGCAATATGGCACTCGTGGTCGTACATATAGAGCACCATCACATGACTACGAGTGCCGTATTGCTTTTATACAACAGTTTGACCGCAAAAGTGTGTATATAAATCACAAATAACATCGGAGTGTGTTTATGACCCTACGGGGACCTTTCCATTCCGTCACCTGGATGAAATAAATAGAATAAAGCTAAAGAGATAATGAGGTGTGATTGATTGTGTGTGTGATTAGTGTGTACATGTGTGTTCGATGCGGTTGCGAATTAAAGACAGGGAACGTTGAAACAACTCACAGCGAACACGTTTCCACTTTCTATGGTTTTTTAACGGCATTGTGCAACAGTCGCAAATGTACGCAAGAATTTCTGTCATGTAAAGTACATCTGGAGTTTCATTCCCTGCGTTTGTGGATCTGTGTTTAAGTGCTGCGAGGCGGAGTAAATCAGATTCGAGAACCAGTAAGAAGTGATGTCTAAAATATGAGTCAATATAACCGTAAGAATAGTTAATACAAATATTCAAATAAATACTATGTGATAATATAAATGTAAATCTGAATGAGGCACAATTATTGTTTCAACTCGATGAATTTGTTTCCATAACCACCGGAAGCTTAAATAGAAATTGGATCCTGGTTATCCAAAATCGTGGATACTGGTTTGTGTTTGTGAGGATCTAAAGCACGTTATTGAAGGACGCACAGGTTTGCTGATTTACTGTTCATGAGTAATGATGGTGAACGTGATAAAGTTCACAGTGTGCTTCAGCTCTTCTCACTGAGGACTGACATGAGATTCATCTTATATTGAGAAGCACGACAGGACCATGCTGTCATTCGTTCGCTCATAATGCTTTGCTTCCTAAGAAAAGACACATCCAACCATCTGTAAAACAGCCACTAGTGCTCGTTACATTCTGGAGTATGTCACCAACCTCCAACAGCCAATCAAAAACCTGCATTCAGTGTCCATGAGGTCACGTTGTGCTTTAGTCACTTTGATTGTGTGCACGTTTTGATTGTGACATAGCGGCGCATCTGTGGTCGTGCATGCTTTAAAATCAATGTAGACATGAGAGATATTCCAATGTTTACTTAATCGGAAATTTACATTTACATTTACATTTAGTCATTTAGCAGACGCTTTTATCCAAAGCGACTATGAAATAAATCAGCGCAAACCAATCAAATCCGCGGGTGAAATGAATGCCATCTGGAAGTTATGCAATAATGTCATTGTTGGTTACAATCATTCTTACAAATATCGTTGTCTGTGGTCATCAGCATGAACACATTTATACAGATTTGGGACAATTTGGTGAGTAAATAATGACAGAAATTTTATTTTAGGGTGAATTTCCCTTTAAATCCTAGTTTGAAATGCAAAATAATATTATGCTTTGATGAAAAAAAAGTCGTGTTTGATTCTGTTTTTATATTTTAAAATAATATTTGAGTATTGTTCTAGACTGAATGTTTGTTGTATGTCGTCTGCCCTACCAAAGCATTTTAGTGTGTTACAAGTTTATATAAGTTTATAACACAAAACCACCAACTTTGAGCCAATGGGATACCAGCTATCGTATAAAGTCACATGGCAATTCCACTAAATCAGAAAGTAAATATCGGAATAATTTATAACTGGAATTAAACACTTGTGTTTATGAAATGCAAACAGCTTATAATACTAATAAAGTTTTTTATATATATCACATCATAATATGTTGTTTCAGGATACCTTATAATGTATTTGATATTATACAGTTACTATAATCGGATGAGGCCTAAGCAAAGATGCATGTGATGCTTTAATAGATAATAATAACATATTATAAAAGGAAATATTCACTAAAGAGCATAAATCCTACAGAACAGGTCCAGACAGATCCCAACACTCTCATGTGTTATTATTGTTGTTATTATTGTTGTTATTAATATGTTATTACAATGTTATTACAATGTTATTACAATGTAACATACCCGCTGTCCTCTGATCTTCTGTCAGTGTCACTCTTGTGAAGATCTTGTGGTGATCGTGTGACCAAACGCCAGATTTAGAGAGAGCTGAAATTCACATGTTGCTCAACAACAACTTCCTGATTACAGCTGTCAGAGAGAGAGAGAGAGAGAGAGAGAGAGAGAGAGAGAGAGAGAGAGAGAGAGAGAGAGAGTTGCAGAAACACAGGGAAACAGTGACGTCTAGAGGACAAACCCTGAACTGCACTACAGATCTCCAACTCATTAAATTGAGCAAAACCTTTTTTATTTTAGGAAGTCCTAATGTAAGGGTGGTAAATAAAGTTTCTGTTAATATACATTAAGTTCGGCTTTGGAATCAACAGTTGGATCAATAAATATACCAATAAATTGGATGGATAATAATAAAATATTCTTACTAACAAACTAGTGTATGTAATGCAATATAATGAAATGATATCAGTGGTTCATCGTGCGGAATCTTGTAGATATGCAGAAAACCCTTATTATTCTTGTATATCTGCAGTTATATGCTACAACGTCGTCTTTATTAAGAATAAAAAATAGTCTTGATTGGTCTTATAAGAGGTTTATTTACACAACACACAGCGGTATAAAGTTCACGCTCAGGCCTTCTGAAATGTGCTCTTATGTATTCATATCGATATGTGTTTACTTCATGCCAAAGCCGATATAAATATTGTAAAAAGTGTACATCCAGTTCAAAGCAATTAAAAAAAATCATCATAACAATTAAAACGGAATAAATTATTACTTTGATTCTGTTGAAACATAGAGAATGAAATAAGAGAGAAGGTCTTTTCCGTGAAGGCGAGGTGAAAACAGAATGCAATCCTACAGAATGAAATGAAGCCTGTGTATTGGCCACGGTGATGTCCTATATATCTTGTTTACATACATCTATAGCTTATTTACTGGCAGAGGTAAAGCAGCACTCATATTATAGATGTGTAGGGATGGGGCTCAGGTCCGCCGTGGCTCAAGCCTGTGGGACAGCTGTGATAGGGTGCGCTGGTTGTCAATCACACCTATATGCCGCACGTAGCTCCACACGTCCTGATGGTTCTTACCAGCTACCTGTGGTGCTTCTTGATCTGTTAGGCCGAAGAGAGAAATCTATAGGTAAGAAAACTCGGGCAGGTGTTCTTTCCACTACATTTGGCCTAACTGTGTAAAGCAAACATCACTCTTGCACTAAATCCGTCTAATAAAGTTCTTTACATATTCACCATTCGAATCTTTAAGATGTTTGTATGACTCACGGAAGACAGAAGCGAGACTTTCTGATAGCTCGTCATTTACTCTTTCTGTATTACATTCATTTTGTCTGCGGGACACGCCGATGATGTACAGAGGTTTAAAGATGTACTTGAGAATAAGACGTTTTTTGTGTTTTAAGGAGACTTACTGAATGGCTGACTTCTGCAGTGTCTCACGATTCGGACTGTGTTTGCAATCATTCTCTGAAAAACACACAAAACCAAACATATGAAACCCAATTCTTTTTAAACGAGTCGTTGAGACGGAGGCAGGAACCTCACCATTTTCTCAAAGTTGACGAGTCTGTCGGTATATGTTTTGTTTCCCTCGTGTGTGAACGTCATGTCTGAAAGAAGAAACCCGCATCACCGGTCGTCATAACATGTTCACATTAACCCTGTTGTTCTGTCTTCCTTTAAATAAACATCTTAACATTCATCCATTCAAAAGTAAATTACCTACAAATAAAATGTAAATTATATCATAAAGGCAAGGCTTTATAATGTCACAGTTTTATTGCAGAAGGTTTTTTCACCCTAAACAATCCTAAATACCGTTGGCTACTTAAATAAAATGATCAATCTGTATGTATTTATTGAGTAGTTCAGCTCAAGTATTACACCTGATTTTATGTGTATGCGTTGTGTTATGTTCACCTTTAATAAGTAAAGGCATGAAAGGGATGATGGGTGGATCTAACTTGGCCATTGTGAGTCGATACGCCCTGTGATTTCTCGAAGGATCCTTAAATGACCAAAACATGAGGCAGCTTTAGATACACAATAACTCCTAGAATACTATTGTTTGTAAGATGAAAAAATATAAAGGATGTCACGACTCACCATCAGGTTTTCAAACTCTCCATAAAACTTCTTGAACTTGCCGGGCAGTTTCTGTAACAGCGAAAACCCAAGAGTCATTTGATCAGATTTATATGACCTGTGTTTGTCTGTCAGTGTAGAATATGAACGTATGTCTGCACGTAACGTTACCTCCCATGTCTGATTCAGTCGACAGACGGCTGGATTTCCCAAACCCATGATAATGGCAAAGAACGAGTTGAGATTCCTAAACTCTTTACAGCTTTAAAAGAGCAAATGAATGCTGTTTAGACGACCACATCATGCCAAAAGAAACGCGCCTCTGTTTAAAATGTTCTTTTGCATCCTGGAGTGAAGGAACCCAAGACTCACTGTGCTGCGATCTTGATGAACTTCTTGAGGAGCTGGACCCGCTTGCTAAGAGTGGGACACAAACAAACTTCAGTGACCACCCAGAGCTGAACCTCATTGAACCGCCGCAGGAATAGATCCAGGTTGGCTGAGGTCTTATTGAAATGATGCCGGCCGAACGTGTGATAGATCAGTTCGTGCTGGAGGAGAAATGAGATGTCGAGGAACAGATCACAAACTGGTGTCCCATTCGTCCTGTCCGGATATCCATAACTTTAATTTAGGACAGCAGAGGCCGTAAAATAGCCGTGTACCTCATGCACGCAGTGAAAGAGTTCCCAGTCGTACAGCGTCATCTGATGAGCCAGGTCTTTAGAGCTCATGAGCTCAAACGTGGACATAGATCCTACAGACGGACCCTCCTGCTCCGGCAGAGGAGTCTATAACACAAATATCTGAACGCTCAGTGTGTGTTAAAACATGTTATCAGCTGATGTGTGTTAGAAGTGAAGTCTCTCTCACAAACCAAAGAGTCCAGTTGATCTCTAGTGCAGACGAACAGGCGACCATTAACGCTCAGTGAGGAGAAGATGGACACATCTGAGGCCTTCAGAACCTCCTTATCTGAAAAACCCAAACATTATTGCTATAAAAGCGGAAAACAACAGAAGCGATCTCTGTGATATCTCTATTATGTCTCCTAGAGGGAATAACTGAAAGTTTTGCTTGGACGGGTAGTTCACCCGGAAACTGTGTCATCATTTACACAAATTCTTTCAAATCAAACCTGTGTGACTCTCTTTCACAGAAATAAAAAAAGATATTTTTCAGTAAGTTGATAAATGAACGACAGTGGAAACAAAACCAACACGGGTGAATGGGTAGCAGTTACCAACATTCTTCAAAATATCTTCTTCTGTCTTCTGTGGAAGGAAGAAAGTCATACAGAGATATCAAGAGGAAGAGAAATTTTCTGCATTATTTATGTGGTTCAAACACTCAAAAAGCTTTTCGGGGCGACCATGTGTATACAGTTTCTGAAGTGTGTGTGTTTTCACCTCCGGCTGAGCTGAGGTGGACCAGCAGAAGCTCCTCGTGTGACCCCAGTTTATCCGTAACCGCGGTGATGACCTCTTTGACAGAAGCAGCGACAGGCACTCGTATGGTTGTGTAGGTGTGATCGATGCAGAACACCTTAAAGAGAACTGTAGCAACAATATTACATTAACAAGAAACAGTAAATATTATCATAACATATATAATTGAAGTTTTTTTTTCTCAACTTCATAATAAACTGAAATATATATGGAATATTAGGGGCAATAACTATAATTCTTGAAATTATTTAATATTTCAGGTCAAACTGCAGATATCAGCGCACCCCGATGACTCACTCTCATCGGTGCTTCTGATTGGCTGTCTCTTCTGCAATTTGTCATTTCCCGCGCTGAACTGACGGAGCAGGACTTTGTGCTGAAATGACCGAGATTTAGTACATTGGAAAAAATACTACAAAAGCTAGATGACTTGTGTGAATGTTCACCTTCTTTCGAGTGAGTCTGTCATCATCTGAACTGTGAAAAAGAAAAAGTAAATAATAAATGTCACGTAAAAATAAGTGAAACCCCTGTGTGTCGTAGACTTCTTTAGGACTTACTTCTGCTTTACAATCCCGTCTAGTTCAGGCAGATGATCTTTCAGAGCTGGAATGAGTCTGGAATCTTCACACACCGTCTCATAGAAATCCTGTGACAGCAGAACACACGTGTACAGGTACACATGACATATGTTGAAAAATGTCCTGTGTGTGTGTCCGCGGGAGATTCTGACCTGGAGGAAGTTAAAGGAGGCTTCCTCATCTTGCAGGTCCTCTGTGTTAATGGCAGCCCAATGTAACACAAGACGAATGACCCTGCGTTTGTTATTGAAGGAGTAATCCATCCTCTCCTGTTCACTGCCCTGAGATGCCTGAGCGTGATAGGTAACCAGTGCTAAAGACTTTAAACTTACAGAATATATATAAACAGTACACACTACATTATTTCTGTACTGTAGGCCGAACTTTATTACTTTATTATCCGCTGATGAATGCCATTGAAATATGTTTGTAAATTTTTTCTTATTTGTCAACTTCATTCCTTTATGTGGAAGCACATATTTATGGTTCACCTTTTCTTAATGTGTAAATTCAGGAAATGGTTGTAGGTTTAAAAAACGCAGGTTTATAAACAAAAATGCTTAAATTTTAAACTCATTAAAATAATGCTTTTACATTAATGCGTAATATCAAGTGAGCTAATATCAGTAAAGTACCAAAGGAAACAGTGAACGAAGGTAGAAGGGAGATTTCACACACAAAGTAACATGTAAATGGATAAAGCAATGTGAGATTAAGCACAATTGGCCATATTTCACTAGTGTCACTACTACAACATTAAAAACAGATATCTGGGAATATGTTTTAAAGGATATTGGGCCATGAGGAGAGGACACAGCTGACTATTTGGGACAAAGACACAGTGCATGAGTAAGAAGTCATCCAAAGCAGGATCTAGAGAGAGAGAGAGAGAGAGAGAGAGAGAGAGAGAGAGAGAGAGAGAGAGAGAGAGAGAGAGAGAGAGAGAGAGAGATTTCTTATGGTTAATTCATCTAGAATTAACTACATGAGTTAAGTGCCATCAGCATTTTTTTGGTATGCAGGAAAATTGGTATAAATACTAGTGTAAAAATTGGTGTAAATCGTCTGTGATGTACAGTAATATCACACTTTTAGATTCCCATTCTGAGTTTAGCCAAGATCATTTAAAAACCTCATGGGATGGATGCTAAAGAAAGGAGTCAGTATATTATGCAAGAACTTTTCCAACCCTGCTTTTCGTTAGTGAGAATATATATAAGGCCTACAGAAGGTCAACTGAGTTGAACTATTAAAGTTTATTTCATTTTCTATTTTATTTATGTGTGTTTGCCTTTATACGCTGGGATAACACTGCAGCTTATAGTTTGTAGGATAAAGTAGAATTGTTTGTTGATGATTCACATAAAAAAAATTATCTGTGTGTAATGTGTAAAATTCCAAACTTATAAAATTATAACGATACGCTTAAGAGAAACAATGTCGAAATAAAAAATTGAAATAGTTTGAAATATCTGGCAGGTTAAACCGCTGCGTTGAGAGTTCAAGGTTTGTAAGGAGATCGATGATTCTGAACCTGATTCTGTGATTTGGGAATCGAGTTTCATTGTCTCTAGAAGATGCTCAAGAATCTTCTCGGGAGTCCCTGACATCACAGTGTATCTGAAAACGAGATATCATGTCGTCTTTAAGGATTCAGTGATTTACAGTTTGACACAGGTTAAACCTATGAGAAGAAGAGAAATATACTTGAGAGGAGAGGAACTGGAACCACTGCTTTTACTCTTCTCCAACACCAACACATCCTCCTCATGTTCCTTCAGACGGACCGTATTTGCCTCCACATCCTGAACACACAAATACATTTACATATACAGCTAATGTTAATTATACATAATCCATTCTTGTGCGACCGTTTGAAGTGTAAAATATCTGTCTGGGAATAAATCCTCATGTGAAGGAAACGGTAAGGTCATGTTGGATCAGTGACGGTGTGAAGGTGTTGGACATGACACGTCCGATCTCGCAGCACTAAACTCAAAGTTGAAGAATAAAGTGAATTAAATCACTCAAATGTTTCTTATAGCAGTGGAATAGCTGGCATGTGCTGGTGTAGATCAGCATCACCACCAGTAGATGGGGACTCACTTATCTTAATAGTGTCTACTACTGAGGATTTCCGTCTTATCATATGATTAAATATACTTAAAGTGATTTTTACCCAAAAATTTTAATTGTCACCAGTTTCCCCTCTCATTTCAAACCTATTTGACTTTCAGTCTTCCGCAAAATTCCAAAAAAGATATTTTGAAGAATGTTGGTCACAAAAGAACATTACACTCCATTGATTGTTCTGGTGAACTTCCCCCTCAAATCAAATATTACGGGAAGTAAAAATAATCATATAAATGATCAATTTAATATATCAGATTAACACAATCCTTTTTGAAGCGTGTTAAGACGCTACTATCTAGTTGTAAACTACAGCTTTAATTGAACAGTAAATGCAGGATACCGATACGTTTGGTTACATGTACACATTATAATTAATAACAATCAATATTATTAGTGCGATTATTCTAATCAAACTGTAGTGTAAAGTTACTGTCTATGAAACCTTTATTGTCTATGTGTCAGCACATGTTGTGTATATGAGCCCTGACCCTGAGGATCCTGTTGAAGTCTTCCTTGTCCACTCTAAGGAAGTGACAGTTGTCTTCTCTCAGAACAATAGACGCGGCACGAGGTGCATCATTCACCAGAGCCAGTTTACCAAAGTCATCTCCTTCATGAAGTGTGCACACAACACCCTGCAAAGAGACAAGACAGCTAAATCAAACACCACGTCTATGATATATTTCATTAACATATAGACGATTTTACGGGACGTAAACATTACATATATAACGAGTTAAATTTATGTCTAAAGCAGAAAACTTGACTTCAACACAACAAAGTTAAACGGCACATTCAACTATATGTTAACTTAATGATATTAGTATATAATATAAATCAACAAAGTGTTGATTTAGTAGAATTAACTCTTTCTATATATGTTTATAAGCTTATGAGACAAACATTTGTTTTACTGCTTTAGATCCATATTTACTACACTGCTCATGAGGCGTATAAAAGAACCACCTACTGCCACAAGAGTGTCATCTGAGAGTTATTATAAGATAAATTATTAATATAACTCTATACTAAAACCCAATACAGATCCAAAGACAAAGGCGTAGTTCAGAAAATTCTCTTATGTATAAAGTCTTTGTTCTGTTAAACACATATGAGATTTGGAGGAATGCTTTTAACCAAACAATAACTGGTGACTACCAGCTAGTTACTGACCCATTGACTTTCATAGTAGAAAAACAAATAATGGTAATAGTGGCTGTGCAACATTCTTCAAAATATCTCATTTTGTGTTGAAAAGAACAAAAACATTATAAACAATAGTTTTCTATAATGCCATCAACTCAAAGGTGTATAAATGCCAGATCTTTAACTTCGGGGTGAAATTTCCTTTAAATATCGGAACTGGCACGTACATCTATTGTTTGTTAATAACATATTTTCAAGGTGCATATCTGAGGACGTCTTTTACGAAGTGTCTTGGTATCGTTTCCTAATTAAACGTCTTGCAGTTTTATCACACAATAAGATAAACTGATGTGTGAAGCGTCAACGGAAAATTAGTCTGACCTTTCCATAGATGACCACATTAACCGATCCCTTCAGGATGATGTACCAAGACGTCCCTTCCTCCCCCTGATTAAACACTGGGAACAAAAGAAATCCATAGAGACCTTACGGTACATCACAACGATTAGAGATAATCTGGGATTATCACATCAAAATCCATTTAGCGTGTCCCGTAGGCTTTGATATGTGAGGATAAAAGCATTGTGGCGCTGACACTTACACACCGTGCCTGCTTTCGCGTGAGATTCGAATACTAAAACCCCGGTTAATTCCCTCTTCACCTAAAGAGAGAATAATAAAAGGGCATTAGTGATAAACAATTCAGCATGTGAGAAATAAGATGTATGTAGACTTACAGTCGTGGAGAGATGTGATAAGGCTTTAATATGCAGCAGCTCCTCATAAATGACCTCTAAGTCATCCGCTGACCTCTGTCCAGGCCTGCGGTCAAGAGCAAGACAACGATGTCATCCAGGAGAACTTATTCTGACAAGTGTAAAACTTTTAAAAGGCCATAAAAGAGAAAAACTGATGTGGATCTGATCTCTTTATAACTTTCAGTCCTCAGGGACACATACAGTATAATGACAGACAGATTAATTCAGAACATACTGTTTCTGCAGGATCATGCGGAGGTGGGCGTCAGGTCCGATCTGAGAGAGGAGGAGGAGGGTGTCCTGCAGCTCCTCTTCACTTTCTTTCTTTTCGTCTTCATTGGGGAGGGGGGCGTCCTCCATTTCGTCCTCCAGGAAGCGATAGAAAAGATATTTATCCTGGAAACTCAGCTCCTGATCCACTAACCAGAGAGAACACAAACAGGTTCACTATTAAAACATGGGACGTTACATATTAAAGGTTCAGAAGAGTAAAAAACTATGAACTAACCCATTTACAATCGAAGAGTTTATTCCCGAAAATACACAACTTTGTTTTATGCATGAGAATATCTACTGTTTGCAATGGAAGTCAGTTAACCTAGCAACATTTCTCGAAATATCTTCTTTTGTGGTCTGCTGAAGAATGTCAGTCATACAGGTTTGGAACGACATGAGTTTGAACGCTGAAACGCAGGCATGACGTGCTCACCGTGGTTTAAAACTCCCTCCTCCAGCAGCACCTGCCACATGCCCACGGCCTGTGCCCGAGAGTGCACACAGGAAGTGTGCTGCAACAACCAATCAACGAGCTCCGTGCCCATGCAACACTGCCTGCCAATTAGACATCCCGTTAATAAGTCAAGCTGGTGCGACACATCACCGATGTGCACAAAAAAACGTCGTAGGCCCCCAAGTCCGCACCATGTGCTACATATGTAAAATTGTTTCTAATTAAATAAATAACAAAAGTTACGACTCAACTAAATAACTGAATCAATGTAAAACATAACAAGTCTGCATATTATTGAGACTTCTTCAGACACTTACCTGTATGACTTAAGGTGGTATTTTCGGTCTCTGATCATGTGTGGCGCTCGAGACAGGATGGAGTTTCTTAAAACTTTACCGGCCCGCAAGATCTTCTCTGACGGCACCTGAGAGGCAGACCGAGGGAAAGCGTTCAATACTCATAATGAGTCCGATAACACACAGCTGTCAGACGGACGCCGGTTATACCTGTGGGATGGATTTGGGATGAAGTTTGGCGGGACTTTGAATAAATGACGTCTGGAAAACAAAACACATTCAATCAGAAATGGTGAATGGAAATAAAAAACGAAGAAATGGATTGGACTTCTTAAACCTTGAATGTATAACGCTTTTGTTATTATACCCTTTTCCTTTCCAAAGAAGCAAATAATTACAATGGCATTAACGTGGCATGACATAAATTGATTCTGACTTAATTGTAAGACGACTGAAGCAGTGAAACAACTCGATACTTCTAAATGCAAATCAACGAAAGCACATCGCAGTGTGTTGAGCTTTCAAGCGTTTCGGAGCAGAATTCCTGTGCTGTCATACAACAGAACATTCTGGAAGATTGATTCTGTCTTCTGCTATACATAACCACAATAGCATTACACAATGTGCCGTAAACATGACAGGGTTGATGGGTTGTTTGACATGTGTGAGGGTAAACGACCCGTGAGGTCAGAGGAACAGGAACTGGACAATAGGAAAAGAACTTCAGAGTTTATGTTTACTTGGATTCTGCTCGGGAGATAGGAAGGAAGGATGTGGAATCACAAGTGACGCAAACAAGAGAAAGAATAAAAATCCAATGCTTTGTTGTCAGGTTAAATACAGTGGAAGCCACACGTAGGGTTGCACAAATACAGAACGTACGTTTGATTATTAAATTCAACATTTTAAAATAACCAGATGCAATTGCAGACACATATTTTATGTGCGTCAACTTACATTATGTAATAAAATACATTATAAATGATGCGTCTGAAAGCTGAGCGAACATCTGGTAAAAGCATATTTCACCGCATGATTTTTGTCTTGTTTAATTCAATTGTGTAAAGGATTTATCCAAACTCATATGCAAATAAATGACTCGAAGTATATTAAATGAATATGAGATTAAACCTTTGCCAGAGATGACCTACAGAAGAAAACTGAAATACTGGAGGTTTGTGTTGAAACAAACCTTTTGCAAGTGTTTGGAGTTTGATCCGAGAGAGTTGCTGCTCAGGTTCTCTTTGTCAGGCATTCCTGTAGAGAATGTGAAGATTATATCATGGTTAAAAATGAAAATAAGGTTTAGCAGAAGAGAACGAGAGAAAGCATTTTAAGACACCATGGAGATGTTAAGTTAGGGAAGGCCGGGCCGGGTCATCCTCCGCACGTGAGAAGCTTTCTCTTTCAGAAACAACAAACCTCTTAGACTCCAGCCCTGCAGTCTTATCCTAAACTGTACTGAAAAAATACTTCAGGCATATTAAATGCTTTAGAAAAACCTGCTTTGAAATTTTTATAGGTTCTCCATTGCCAGGAGAAAACAGCAATCCATTAGAAACGTAAATGAATGCAATACTAAAATTTTATTCTTGTACAGAATCTAACCACACAACTCATCTGGATGTCCATATTACTGACTTATATTATTATATTTTATTCATTGGCATATAATAACAAAATGCTCACTGTGGATATTTTAAACCGAAAAATGCACATAAAGATGAAATGTCATGAGGCTGTTTTACTTACTATCAGCAGTCAGGCCGCTCTCCATAACACCATATGGAGGGACCAGAAGACCAGCCATACACTGACGATACTTCTGATAGACATAACAGATAGCATCATGCAGAATTTAAATAAAAGCAAACTTATTTAATACATTAAGATACATTTTCAATCAGTATTAAGTCAACATTAAATCCACATCATTGAATTCCATTTTATGTAGGGTATATAATGATGATATTTTTGGAAAACATTATGAAAAATGACACGTACAGAAATGTTAATAATAAAATGTATATATTCCAATTTCCGGAAATTTACATTTATTTAAAAGTTGAAATTGAAATGACTTAACAAAAGTCAACTGAAGGGGGGAAACAGCAAGCAAGCACACACACGCACACACACACACACACACACACACACACACACACACACACACACACACACACACACACACACACACACACACACACACACACACACACACACACACACAGCAACAACCGTTTGAGATGCAGCTCAGAGAAGTGGTATGACAGAGACGTGTCTCTTAAATCAGGACTGATTCTGGATCAGAGAAGATTATTCTGGATTTAACCAATAAAACCAACCATAGATTTACTCAAAGAGAGTTCAGCATTTAGATCTAGGACAATAATCAAAGGTCTCCTGTAGACAGACAGACAAACCGATGTGCTTTTCAGTAAAGCTCCTGCTCACTGGGGCACTTCATATTGTTTTGAACAAAAAGCCCATCTGCTAATAATAGACCCAAGAGAGATTAGAGACCATTTAACATTGAATGAAAGAGCAGAAAGTCCATCGAGGTCAGATAACAGACATAAACGGATTGGTCCGTCCCTAAAGACCAGATTCAATAATACATCATCGAGTTCTGCTCTGACCCATCTGACCTGATACAGAACAGAAAACAAGAAATCAACCTCACAAGTTAATATTGTTTAAGATCTCAATATGAGCTCAAATACAGATTATTTTACTTTCAAGACCTGTTTTTAAAAAATGTTCTTTTCTATTTCTTCAAAAATTATTTTGATACTTTAATAAAACGCAACTGAGAATGAATTGACCTAAGGTGCTTTCAACATTTTCAAAATTAAAGATAAATTTAACACGGACGCTGCTCAATTTGAGTTTTGAAAAATCCAGTTTTTGAAAAGGTTTTATCTGACATTCAATAAATGTCATTGAGTAATGTCAGTAAGATCTATTGAGCAGGACCCTTGGGACAGTTAAAAGAGTTCCCTGGTACGGATGTGAGATTGTGTTCTGTAGGGAATACAGGTCTCTCTCAGTCATTATCTCTGATCGATGCTTTCATACATCACCTAATCTAATATCTCAACGTGTCTATCAATAAGTAAGAACGGATATGTTGGAGAGTGCGTAAACACAAACAGTGAAGTAAAAAACTATTTAATCCCTTGGGACTGAAAGCAACAAAAATCCCCAAAAATGCATTTGCAAATGTTAAGAACTGATATGAATTCTAATGAATGAAATAAGTATTTGACCTCTATGCAAAACAAGAATTAGTCCTTGGTGGCACATCCATGATTGTCAATCAAAGATCAGAATTTTCCTGTAGTTGGGCACCAGGTTTGCACCCAACTCAGGAGGGATTTTGTCCCTCTCCTCTTCACGGATCTTCTCCAAGTCATTGAGGTTTTGGGGCTGTTGTTTGGCAACTCTAACTTTCAGATCCCTCCACTTAATTTGGTTTTATCTGACCACAACACTTTCACCCAGACCTCCTCTGAATCAATCAGATCTTTAGCAAACTTCAGATGGCTCTGTTCATGTGCTTTCTTGGGTAGAGGGACCTCGCGGGCACTGAAAGTTTTCAGTCCTTGAGGGCATGAAGTGTTACCTATTGTTTTCTTGGTGACTGTGATCCCAATTGCTTTGAGATCATTGCCAAGATCCCCCGGAGTTCTGGGGTGATTCCTCAACGTTCTCATGATCATTGTAACTCCACGAGGTGAGATCTTGCATTGAGCTCTTCACAGAGATTGACAGTTGTTTTGTGTTTCTTCCATTCGTGAATAATTGCACCAACTGCTGTCAACTTCTTACCAAAATGCTTGGCCATAGTCTTGTAGCCCTCCAGCCTTGTGTAGGTCTACAATCTTGTCCCTGACATCATTGGACAGCTCTTTGGTCTTGGTCAAGGTGGAGAGTTGGAATGTAATTGATTAATTGTATCTGTGGACGGGTGTCTTTATAAAACTCTGATAAGCAGCATTCACTTTTAAAGACGGCTTCTACCCCGGGTAGCCAGAAATTCTGCTGATTAATAGGGGATCTAATACTTATATTACTCATTCAAATGCAAATGCATTCAAATTGTTATTTTGTCTCTCACTGTTCGAATAAAATATACCATAAAAATCATAGACTGATCATTTTATCATCCGAGGGCATATATTCAAAATCAGCAGGGAATCAAGTACTTTTTTTGCTAAAATGAACACGTTATAAGATATTTATTACATTAAATGATAAAAATAATTAGATTAAAGTTTGCATTAAAATAAACAACATAGCATTGTGGGTTATTTTAACCCATCGCTGAGACGAATCATCCTGTCCACAAATGCTCGACTATAAGTCATCTATTAGCATTTATTTCTGTAACAAAAAAATGTCCCATGTTTCAGAATTTCATTTCAACTAATCAAAAATACATAACGGCTGTTGTTAGATTGATAATCAGAGAAACAAAATAGATCCATGACTTGACTTAAATTATTAGAAAATGATCTGAGATCGTTTCTGTGCTGTCAGTTAGTGTTGAGAAGGTTTTTGTTCCTGTACTGTCTATTGGATTTAAAATAGTAACACTGAACAATAAGCCAAAGAATAATCCCCTTCAATAAATATTTCATTAACAATCACACAGAGGGTGATGAATGATGTACAGCAATCTCTTTCCAAAGACACCTGTTCCGTGCGGAGCTGGTGATTAAATCCATACAAATAAAAGATATTAAGACAGCTCATTGTCTGTTTATTTGGTTTAACTGAATACAGACAAAATGCTGGTTTCCACGGTAACGCAAAATTTGGAGTAATGTGTGTGATGTTACTCTACATTACTGTACCTACTGGACACCCATGAGAGGTGAGATATAAAGCTGAAATCTGTCACACAACTTTAAAATACAATTTCTTTCGCAATGGTTTGCATAAGAGTAACTTAGAATGGCATTTATTGCTTAGATTGTAATATTTATAATTGGACGAATGCACTAATGGACTAAAGTATTCACAAACAGCAATAAAACATGACAAATTACCCACAACCTCCTAAACCTCTAGCGAATAACCGTGATTGGAGAAGACATGATGGCCTAGAGGTGCTTAGTCAGGCTGATATATAAAGACGATATGCACTCTTATGCACTCATATTTATGATGTTTCTTCCTCTATAATACATTTATTCTGCTATGGACTACCCACACATGTAACAATAAAACAGAAAGACAAGTAAAGAGACACACAGAACCTCACACACGTACAATGTAGAGTGATAATAGATGTTCCTTCAAGCTGAACTGAGTAATGAGGCATGCACGCTTAGGGTCTGTGAATATAACTCTTATATAAGCATCCTCTAGACTTACACAAGCAACCAGAGACTGAAACAGCAAAGATGATCATCTCTATATATTTCCTTCTGTTCTGCGATCAGTGGAAGCATTATTTCACCAAACACCACTGTGACTTAAAACAACACATCGTTTTTAAGAAAAAAATGATACGTTATTCTTCACGTACCAATCAGGGCTGTCAAAATGATTATTGAGATTTTTTCATGTTTTGCCTATAACTTCTTATTTATCAACACGAACACATACACTATACATGTACATTTACATTTACATTTAGTCATTTAGCAGACGCTTTTATCCAAAGCGACTTACAATAGTCGAGGAGACAATGAAGCGGTAAATAGCCGATACAACAATAGGTGAACAAGTGCTACAACAATGCTACCAAGTTACACAGAGAGCGAAGTTACAAAAACATATATTTTTTTTATTTTATTTTTTTTGATAGAGTGAGTAGGTTAGAAAAGTAGTGAGTTAGTGAGTTACATGTATATTTGGATTTTTTCAAATGTATAGATGTATAAATGCATTACATTTCAAACGCACAGGACAAATGCCGTGTGTGTGTCAGCAAACCCGGCAATGAAGCTTGTTGTTATATTTGATATTTATATTTCTTAAATATATGCATGAATGTATCATTTTTAAACTTTAAACAAGTTTTCGGACTATAAAGGTGAAGGAACTTTTTTAGCGTCAAGTCTAACCATCAAAGCACAATTTTCTTATTTTAACCGGATGTGACCGTCTAGAAATCTCCTTAAAGAATGGGATAGCACTGTGTTCATCCCTGTTGTAAACTTCTTTTTCTAACCAAACCTTCAGCTGAAAATGAACAAAAATGATTAAATAAAATCAATAAATGATTTTTGGATTTTTGTAGGTTTCTATTTAACTGACACATTTTATCATAAAACTTTTGTATTATGATTGTATTGTAACTGTGAATCATGAAATTGTTTAAAAATAAACCCTAGAGTGAAGTGATCATTATACAGGTTGTATTTATGACACGATGTATTCAGATGATGCGGTCGTCTATTATCAGGAGATGAAAGCCACATCAGAGCGCGCAGACACCTCAAAGAGATGCTGGGCCTCACTTTGAAGGAAAATGGAGGAGAAAATGAAGGAAGGATGCAACAGAAGATGACATTACTCACAACCAAGTGAAGCCCTGGAGACAAGATGCACAATAATGGCACGCTACTACATTCACTATATGAGAAAACTTTGTGTCAGATGAGATCAAGATGACGCTGTTTGTTTGAGCGAGATTTAAAGTGAAAAGTGTCCACTGCCCTCAAAACACACACAAACATGACAGCCCTCATCAGAAGACCCCACAACTTCAAGAAAGAATAAAGAAAGCATGGATGTAAAAAACAACACAACCTGTTTCAATCTGTCAAACAACATCTGTCAAAAGACAGACAGATGATATCAGTATACATATATATATATTATAATAAAAAAACACCAGTCACACAAAAACCAAATGAACCCTCGGATATGTAATGTGTAACTAAGGTGGTGACATAAGTTTGTTTTTCCAAAATACTTTGTTTTGTAGAATTAAGTAGAACTGTTTGTGAAGACACGAAACAAGTAGCGGCAACAAATCATTCGATCAAATTTTAAGAGAGACATATTTACGGTAAATGGTCAAATCTGTATCTTATTATAGTGAATGAAAGTCATGAAGTGTCAGATTTATACACACAGATTACAGACAGTATCTCTCAAAGCATTATGAGCACCGTGGACTGTATTCTCATTAGAATCCAATGGAGACCTGCTGTCTCAGAAACAAACATCACACACCTTTACACACACACACACACACACACACACACACACACACACACACACACACACACACACACACACACACACACACACACACACACAGAAAGTTAGGAGCACATGTCTCATTTCTCACAGTGCGTTGAGATCAGAAGAATGAAGCATACATCAAAAACCAAATCAATAACAGCATCATATGAAGAGAAGGTAAAAAAGGAAGGAATATAGAGTGAACGGTCACAGACTTACCTACAGAACTGACCAACCCATGAGTGAACAGACTGGACTACACTAGCTCTGCCTCTCTCTCTCTCTCTCTGGTCTCTCTCTCTCTCTCTGGTCTCTCTCTCTCTCTGGTCTCTCTCTCTCTCTCTGGTCTCTCTCTGGTCTCTCTCTGGTCTCTCTCTCTCTCTCTCTCTCTCTCTCTCTCTCTGGTCTCTCTCTGGTCTCTCTCTGGTCTCTCTCTCTCTCTCTCTCTCTCTCTCTCTCTCTGGTCTCTCTCTCTCTCTGGTCTCTTTCTGGTCTCTCTCTCTCTCTGTCTCTCTCTGGTCTTTCTCTGGTCTCTCTCTCTCTCTCTCTGGTCTTTCTCTCTCTCTCTCTCTCTGGTCTCTCTCTGGTCTCTCTCTGGTCTCTCTCTGTCTCTCTCTCTGGTCTCTCTCTCTCTCTCTCTCTCTCTCTGGTCTCTCTCTGTCTCTGTCTGGTCTTTCTCTGGTCTCTCTCTCTCTCTCTGGTCTTTCTCTCTCTCTCTCTCTCTCTCTCTCTCTCTGGTCTCTCTCTCTCTCTGGTCTCTCTCTGGTCTCTCTCTGGTCTCTCTCTGTCTCTCTCTCTCTCTCTCTCTCTCTCTCTCTCTCTCTCTCTCTCTCTCTCTCTCTCTCTCTCTCTCTCTCTCTCTCTCTCTCCCTCTCTCTCTCTCTCTCTGTGTGTGTGCTTGTGTTCATGCTGTGTGTGTGAGTCTGAACGGCCACTGACCCCCCTTCCCTTTAGAACGGAATGGTTGCTAGGAGCTATGAGTACTCCAATCATCACACACGCACTCACACACGTGCACACAAGTAAAAACACACACACTCGTGCAAACACACAAACGCACATAAACACACACACACACAGACACTTACCAAATCAAACATGTGTATACATTTTTTTTCTATATCCCAACACATCAGTGATAATTTAGTATTTCAAAACTGCACACAAAGGTTCACATCAAGAGTCCTACTGAAAATACTCCGGTCATGCTAAAAGCATCTCGCTTCTCTCAATAATTTAGTATTTAAAGTCTTTTGAAATGGACACACTCAGATCCGCTACTGAAAGTACAGCACTGATGATATAAAACAATGACTAAACGGGAGGAGCTGGTCGATGCTGTGAAGACAGCTAGGACCACCGGTTTTAAGGTATTTTAAGGTTACTATGAGTGGTAAATTAAGACGTGATGATTTTGGAATCATGCATCACACAGAAGGTTTCTCTGCTTAAGTCAGCCCATGCCAAGGCCCATCTGAAGTTTGCCAGGGACCATTTGGATGATCCAGAGGTTTTATGGGAGAAATTCACACATGAGATCAAAGTAGAACTTTGGTGGTGTTTGGAGGAAGAAGAATGACGAGTATCATCACAATAATACCATACCTACAGTGAAGCATTATGCCCTGGAGGTGTTTTTCTGCACAGGGGACAGGACGACCGCACTTTATTAAGGAGACGATGAACAGTGCCATGTATTGTGAGATATTGGGCAAAAACCATCGGATCATCATGGAGGAGTGGGCCCAAATTCCACTCCTCTATGATGTAAATGTGTGCAAACCTGGCGAGGAACTACAGGAACCGTTTGACCTCTGTAATTGGTAAAAAAAAGCCTCTTTATCAAATTAAAAATCTTTTGACTCAAGTGATCAAATACTATAATTTACAAATCAATTGTTAAAATATCATACAATGTGATTTCCAGATTTTTCTCCATGATTTCTAAGTAGGAGAAATTGCAAAATCAGAGGGTTATCAAATGCTTGTTGACCTGCCTGTATAGGACACTGACAAATATAACTTCGACTGGATATGCAAGACAAATTAATACACACTTTCAAATTCATTTCAGTCATTTCAATCTAGTGACTGTTGAATCTCATCAAATCAAACCTCGGCAATTTAAAAGACTGATAGCTTGACAAGACACATGAAACTGAGATAAAGCCAGGTCATCACATAAAATATGTATTTTTTTTACTTTTCATATATATGAGCACTATTCTTACTGTTGTATTGATTAAAAATGAAAAAGGAATGAAAATAGGTCGCATTATGGACTTAAATTGCGTGTTTAGTTTCCCTTCAGTTACAATAGTAGTTTGTATGTAAATATTGCCCTTATGATATCCCAAACTGGAAGTCTGCAATTTTGATATTAAAGTTGTTTTTTAACAGTCCTGACATAGACATCATGAACTCTTAAAAACTCTTTTTACTTTATAAATTGTAAACAAAAGGTGTCGATAATACAAAGGGACCTTATGGCAGGATTAGTTACTGAGTGCAAAAAAATGCATTGTAAACAGACTGGCATTGCGAATGAGTCTGCATTTATGTCACTGGTTCTGAAGAGCACAGAACTCAACCATAATGCAAGTAACAAAACTAGACAGGTGTACATGAGGGCAGGGGTATCAGAGAGGCTTTGCTCTGCCACAGGGCAGCTCCCATGGCACAGTTGGTTATTCACAAATGCACAATCCTCCACCACTGGTCATACCCCTGCCATCCGCCATGCTTTCTGCCAGTATCTGTATGTATCGTCCCACTAGCTCAATAACAGTAAGTGTCTTTTGTTGTACGATTCTGGGGCTGCCAAATTGAGGGTTGGTGCCACCAACTGTATGTCTTGATAACACCAGTGCCACCTTTCTCAAATGCAAGTCTAATGTCTCCTTCATATAAAGTGCTAATTGACACAGATTGACGCGCGTCTAGTAGGACGATCAAATATGTTCGCTCCCCTTGCCCCTCCAATTCCCTCTTTTGATGCTATACACACTATATTGGCAATTACAGATGGTAACATGATGTTCACCTATCTTTATTTTACAAAGTTTACAATGTTTCCAAAAACAAAAGTAGGAGGATAGTGCGAGGATGTGACATGTACAGTTATCATTGAAAACACTCTTAAACAGTTGCAATGACGAAAAGTGTCCTGCAGCGATCTTTTGGGTTTTCTGACCCCTTCAATTCTCTCTAAAGCCAGTTGACCCCCACTACAAATCTCAAATCAATATAGGCCGACATAAAGCAGAAATCCTGAAGCGGTGGTGGGTTTCATTGAGAGACGGAAGCTCCGTGTGTTTGTGTCAGATTAAAGGCCAGCTGTCCTTCTGTAAGGACGCAGAGACACACAGCTTCAAAAGACACTGACCGTCATTCAGACACACATCACAATTATCCGGCACACGGCAGCAGGCTTTGAAATAGAAATGAGTTACTTACAGGTGCTGCTGGTTTTTGCCAAACCTTTCTTTTATCAACGGATTCAATTTCTCTCAATTGCCATTGATCAGCAGAAGAGGAACACACTGTAATACTTACAACGTCATTATATGATTCATTGGCAACATTATGCAGAAATGTCTTTATTTATACTAGACATTTTTTTAGTATTCATCTGTACTGTTTAGATTAATGTATACATTTGAACGGTAAGCTCAGTCCTCGTATTGCTATAGAAATATTACTACTGAGCAGACTTGTTCAACATTGCTTGTCACTTGTGATCTGTAATCTCTTTAGCTTGTTCATAATCCCCAAGAGCGGTTTCTCCATCTTACCCGACATGATTTATATAACATGGCCTTAGGAGACATCTTCTGACAGATGGTACAACAAACTTATTTTCTAAAGAATCTTACCTTCAAATACTTGCCATTAGAGAAAGCTTTGTGTTTGGGATTACTTTCGTGCCAAATAAAACGAACGGAACTCCCTGGTGCTGTGAGCACTTCAGCACCAGCTATTATCATGTTGATTGCATGAAATAATTAATAAAATAATTGAATAACATTTCTACATAAACAAATCACTGAAAAAAACTGAACGCTATCATTGTACCGTGATTTCCCCTTCCCTTTTCCAAAGAATTGTATGATGCTAGTCCCGCTTTCCATGCACGGTGTCCCATTCTAATAAAGTCCGGTCTTCACTTGTAGGTAAAGATCGGGCTCTGCCGAAAGGAAGTCGGCTCTTCTCGTTCACTACGAAGCATCATCTTTTAAAGCCGGCTTAGTTTGCGAACTACACATCACTAGTGAACATAAAGTCGCATGTGAATAATGTTATCCTGCATTGACTCAATGTTGGCTTGTAAAGTGTGGCGAGAGAGCATGGACGTGCCTGTCTCAAATGTGTGAGAGTTGATAACTTTGCTAATGTACTAAGTGGAAAATATTTCAACAATAATACAAAATAATGCAGGTAACAGTATATACTTTCTGGTCATGGAGCTGTCAATCAGAGGAAGTAAGTTCCCATATGTCCCTCCTGCAGAGGAGTTTTAATAGTTGGTGATTTTAATAACCATGCTGATAATGAATAAGATGCACTGGGATCAGTCATTATAGATATTCTGAACTCTTTTGGGGTTAGACACTAGGTTTCAGGACCTACTCATTGTCAAAATCACATTCTAGATTTAATATTGTCACATGGAAGTGATCTTGATGATGTTGAAAGTGAAATGATGTTGCAGCCTGATGAGAGTAGGCCGAAAAAATCGAACCCAGTTGGAGGAAAACAAAGCAAGAGGTATTTCGTATTACTTGGCGAGAAAGTAACCTATCCTTCAGAAAAGCATTTAAAACTACAAGATCTGATTACTTTTCTAATCTTTTAAAGAAATCATACATACATAGGTCTTAATTCAACACGGTGTCTAAACTAACAAAAAATATAGCCTCAACAAGTGCTGACATTTCAAACCATCACAGCTGTGATGCCTTTATGAACAACTTTACTTATCGACACTCTTAGAGATAAAATCGTAACCATTCAGCTGTCAGCTGCTGTATCGCATTAGACAGTACACTTTAAACCCCCTGAGGAACAGTTCCATTCATTTTCTACTATAGGACAGGAAGAATTGTGTTAACTTGTACAATCATCTAAAGCAACAACATGTATTTAGGACCCTATTCCATCGAAGCTCCTAAAAGAAGTGCTTCCAGAAGTCCTAGATCCTCTTCTGACTATTATTAACTCCTCATTGTCGTTACAATATGTCCCTAAATCCTTCAAACTGGCCGTTATCAAGCCTCTCATCAAAGAAACACAACTTGCCCCCAAGACCTAGTTAATTATAAACCAATCTCACATTCCTGTCCAAGACACTAGAAAAGGTAGTATCGTCTCAATTATACTCATTTCTAGAAAAAAATTATATCTGTGAGAATTTTCAGTCAGGATTTGTTCTATCATAGGACTGAGACTGCTCTCCTTGGAGTTACAAATGATCTGATCCTTTCATCCGACCGTGGTTGTATCTCTCTATTAGTGCTAGTGGATTTTAACGCTGCCTATGACACTCATGACCACAACATTCTTTTGCATAGACTTCAACACTTTGTGGGTATAAATGGGAGTGCATTAGCGTGGTTTAAGTCATACTTAACTGACTCTCATCATTCATGGCAGTTTATTAAAAGCTATCATATCGATCACAAGTGCAGTGTGGAGTTCCTCAAGGCTCAGTTCTAGACCCGCTACTCTTCACGCTACACATGTAACCTTTGGCAGCTTCCACTGTTATGCTGATGATACTCAGCTCTATATTTCCTCACTGCCCGGTGAAACAAACCAACTGGAAATATAAATGGAATGCATAGTCAATATAAAAAACTTGATGATGAGTAATTTCCTACTGGTGTTAAATATAGGACCTAAAAACTCGGCATGCAAAAACCTAGAAAATTGTCTATGATTTGATGGCTGCTCTAACTCTTTGTCAGCAGTTAAGAATCTAGGTGTGTTATTTGATAGAAATCTATCCTTAGAAAACCAAGTTTCTAGCATTTGTAAAACAGCATTTTTTCACCTCAAAACATATCCAAATTACGGCCTATGCTCTCAATGTCAAATGCAGAAATGTTAAACTATACATTTATGATCTCAGGGTTGGATTATTGTAATGTTTATTGGGTGGTTGTTCTGTATGCTTGTTAACAAATTACAGTTTGTCCAAAATGTTGCAGCAAGAGTTCTTACAAGGAGCAGGAAATATGACCATATTACTCCGGTCCTGTCAACACTGCACTGGCTCCCTGTCTAACATCGTATACATTTTAAAATCTTGCTTATTACTAACACCGCCTTGAAAGGTTTAGCAACTTAGTATTTGAAAGAGCTCCTGTTACATTATAATCCTCTAAATTCGCTGCATTCTCAAAAATTAGGAAATTTGATAATACCTAGAATATCAAAATCAACTGCCGGCGGCAGATCCTTTTCCTACTTGGCGCCTAAACCACAGAAAAACCTACCTAATAGGACAACTTTGTGAGGCAGAAACACCCTTGCAGTTTAAATCTAGATTAAAAACCCATCTCTTTAACCTGGCTTACACATAAAATACTAACATGCTTCCAATTTTCAAATCCGTTAAAGGATTATTAGGCTGCATTGATGAAGAAAACTGGAACCGGGAACACTATATATTTGCTACATCATTCGAACTGCTTTGACGCTTTGTATTTTGTTTAAAGCGCTTTATAAATAAGTGTGACGTTGTGCCAGAGAGGCAAAGTTGAATTTCAGAAGTTTAAACGAAAACTCTAAAGGTGAAACAAAACGAAACATCCATATTAATCATTATAGGCAAAAAAAATATCAAAAATTTTTATGATCAATGTGCTTTTCTTCTATCTCATTTTATATCTTTGCTGGATTTCACAAAAGTTTTGTTCGTTTTATTTGGCACAAAAGTAACCGCATATTTGTATAGTCAACTTCCCAAGACATAAACAAAGCGTGTCCAATGATGTTTAAGATTCTCAACACCACACAAAAACAACTAATAGAACTTTATAGTTTATTTGAAAGTATTGCAACAAAAAACCTTTTAAAAACTATTTTTGAAATACTATTATTCCAAGTGATCTGAAATGCACGATAAAACGAATTATTTAATTATATTGGTAAGATGTAAAAAATATAACTTGTATTACCTTTAATTCAAAAAATGTCTAGTTTGTATGTTGGAATTTTGTGGACCACAAATCTCGCAGAAGCGTAATGTTAATTGTCTGGTTTGCTAGATTAGGACAATATTGGAATATACCAATTAAAACATTTGGAATTTGAGGATGGAAAACAATAAAAGTATTCCTTAGCAACACATATTACTAATGAAGGGAAATAAATAAACTGTCTTTATTGGCTTGCTGCAATAGTGATGTTGTGGGGAGTAGAGAAGCTCAGAAGTGGACATTCTAAGCTTAACATAGATACCAAACTGGACTAACAGCAGCGAGTCTAGATTGTAGAAGTGTTTCTGACTATTTTGCCAACCATCTTGAATATGTTCATGAAACAAAGTGATTATGGGCCTGTGTCAACTAGAGGGGTTTAAGCCGGCATTCGGCATGTTGCTTCAATAATTGTTTTAAAAGGCAGCTGTTTTTTTTTCCTTCAAGGTCAAGCGTCGGCACAAAGAGTTGAAACATTTTCAAGTTGGGGAAGAACACTCAGCCCATCAATCTCACTTGTCACGCGGCTGACCAATCACAGTGCAGAACCACAACTGTACAGTGGCAAAAGTTAACAATGAACAAGTAAATAATATTGCTCGTTTTTGAAAATAGATGTCAAATATCTTACACTGGACTATTGTAACGTTGTCACGGAAAAACAATACAAGGATGAATGTTTCACTTGCCCTGGGACTATACAAGGAAAACTAAATTTAATATAAGTAATACTTTTAGCGTAGACAATCGTTTTCTGTAGAAGTCTTTAAGAAGAACTCTTTTTAAAGACTGAACACAACAAACACCTTAAAGAATCGGCATGGTAGATTGCATGGAATGATTTCTGATAGGCCGAGAGGGAATATCAAATGTAGGCTAAAAACCTGTTTGTATTAATTACCGTTTGGAAAGAAACTGCGTCTTGTAGTACATTTTAAACATGATGATTTGGCATGAAACATTGATGAAGCAGAGAATAGGTTCAGTAAACAACAAAATGACATTTTTTTTAAATTTGGCTTCTTAACGTATTTGAAAAGAGCTCTTCATTTCGTTGGCTGGGTCTTAGTAACTCAAGTTTTTCCTTGCAGAATTGTGTTACAATGCTCCTTCTCCTGAACGCCGATTCAACACAAACTGCTTGAGCAGTTTCTGAACCGATCATTTGGTCTGCCTTTAAAAGTGATGCCCATATCGTACTAAAATTATGTACGAACATGTTTATTTAGTTAAATAGATCAAAAACTAGTCACATGAATTCAACAGAAGTAAAAAATTGTGTGATTACACAGAAAATTGAGAGCTAATCTAATTGATCAAAAGTTG
Organism: Triplophysa yarkandensis; assembly: GCA_033220385.1. Lineage (NCBI taxonomy): Eukaryota > Metazoa > Chordata > Actinopteri > Cypriniformes > Nemacheilidae > Triplophysa > Triplophysa yarkandensis. The sequence continues at coordinate 2,585,752 of CM065661.1, read as the reverse complement.
AATAAACCAGGAAAACCTAGGGGGAATTAGAACGATATTTTGTTTATGTGTGTCATGACAAAATCATATTGGCGTTCCTACAACAGTAGAGGATTTATCATGTTTTTTATGCTCAAACCCAAAAGATAGCTAAAAGACTATTACATCTCATTTATATTTGTCATTTGTTGTCATTGTTGTGTTTATCCTGACGTGGGTGGGATGGGAACATGGTCATGGGAACTGCCCATCCCAAAACCCTCTAAACACACAGTGTTTTTCTCTTTTCCTGTTCGTCAGCTCTATGGGCAACCCACCCAAAGAACCAACATTACACTTAACAACCAACACATCCGTAAACCACACACACCTCTCAAGTACAGCGGACAGCAACACAAAAACATGTATACTCTGTGAAGCTTTAAGGTTCAATTATGACATGTCTGTTTAATTCATTGATGGTGGAACGATCTGCCTCTGGCCTCACGCTTGTCAGACTCGATCTCTATCTTTAAAAAACTCCTAAAAACTCATCTTTTCCGGCTACACCTAACTCACTAACTCACTTCTTTTCTAACTACTCACTCTATCAAAAAAAAAAAAAAACACACTTTTGTAACTTCTCTCTCTGTGTAACTCGGTAGAATTGTTGTAGCACTTGTTCACCTATTGTTGTATCGGCTATTTACCGCTTCATTGTCTCCTCGACTATTGTAAGTCGCTTTGGATAAAAGCGTCTGCTAAATGACTAAATGTAAATGTAAATGTGAATTAAATTCAGCTTAACTAATTCCTAGAGGTCACCATAACCCATCAGGTTCAAATCAGGTTGGCATCATAGTCAACTATAGTTCTGCTGTTTCAACATAGTTTACCAATTCAAGAGTTTCCCAAAACCATAGTTTCAATGAACATTCGCAAAATGCATCGCCAAATCATGCGCATTTTTTCCAATGAATAAATGAAGGAGCGAGGATTCCAATGTGGTGACGGACCTTTACTTGAAATGGAATATTTGACTTCGCTTGCTTGAAATGTTTGGAGACCACAGTTATGAAAAGAAAATTTGGCTGTTGAGGGTTAACAGGGCAAGATCAGAGCAAGAACCCTGTGATTGAACAATTTGTATGTTTCTACAAATATGAATGATAGGACAGCAGATTCAGTTGTTGCCCAGCAACAAATGTTAACACGGTACCAAATTTTCCGTAGTCGGTACCAATATCAGTAAAGTTCCATGGTTTCGCAAAGCCAATTTCAGTACCAAAGCAAAACATCCAAATTAAAATTTAAATTTTTTTTTTATATTGATCTTTATAGCTATAAATGTAGGAAAGTGTTGCCATTTTATGAATATCAATTACTCAAGAAATTGTTGCATTTGTTTAGGAAATGATTTGCAAAAGCAGTTCTGCAAATTTTAAAAGTATGGCCGGTGTGATCCCGCTTATCTCCGCCACATTTTAGGTGGCCCTGGGTAATCGACAGGTGGCCCTACAAGAAAGAGACCAAAAATATTTTTAATTGTACTTATTTCTTTAAATGTAACCTTTATTCTAAATGTGAATTATTTAAATGAAATAAAACATTTAAATAGTCTGTCCTTTATTTGTAATTTATAGAAATCTTTCTTGTAAATAAAACAGGTTTGGGTGTTTAAACTTGGTCAAATCAAGCCTTTGTGGTACCATACTTCCATTTCTTTGAATGTTTTTATGCTTTGGAACAGGCACAAAATAATTATTACTTCTTTAAACGCTTTAAAAAATTTGAAGGCATCATTTAAAGATCTTGTGTACACTTAAAATAACAACAAAATGTTTCGCTCTTGTAGAAAAAGAAATCATCTGGATACTCCGCTTTCTTTTTCTGAACATCTTTCTAATGTCATCATTAAAACAGACTAAAACTCAGATTTAGTGAATTGTGATTTTTTTAACAGTTGTTGTGTATATTGTCTATTTCTAATCTGTTGATTTGTACATACTAAAATCAAGTATCAGTTAAACTTTCTATGACAAAGTTTGGCAGAAGAGTACCACAATGGGACAGACAGTGTTCACTGTTCATCAGTTTTTTAAGAATAACTCTTAATTAAAAAGGGTAACGCAAACTATTCTGGCCCACCCGCAATTTTACAAGCCCGCCAATCATAGTTTCTGCCACTTACTATGTTTTCAGAAACACTCATGAGGAGTTAGTTAGTTTCTCTTATGATACATTATACTATAGTAAATAGCGTTATTGTTTGAGAAAGGCATCTCAGAAAAACAGTGCGACTGGCAGGCCGTGAACAATTATGCATTTGTTGTCTATTTAAATACAATTTTGGTTTAAATTTTAATTTACTACAAAATTTCCACAAACTTCCATAACAAATTAAATGTTTTAATAGTTTCAATAGTTTCAAGCCCTGTACTAGAGACTGATTGGGATCTTATAGAGAGAACATCCATTTACATTTTCAAGAACCCTTCCAAAACAAGACACTAGTAAAATATTGAAATAAAAAATGTTAGTGTCAGGTCCTTATCTGGTTGTGCCAGGTTTAAAACCATTTTTAAATTCACAAAAACATACAGCTTACCCCGTTCCATTCTATTACGTGGCCAAGTCCATTGCCGGAACTCGTGCCACAAGGCGGCTATTTTGGCATCGCCTCTCGGCAGTTTTTCCCATCACAGAAAGTCGGTTCTACTGTTCTATCGGTTCTACGGTTTATTTACTTGAGTATTGGAAGGCCGATATTTCTGAAGTCAATTCATTAGCATAATTAAACAATTATTTTAATATAATATTTATGGTGTCACTGTTGGCAACAGCTTTGCAGTTTCTATTTCTGAGAAACAACATTGTTTAAAGAAGCAATAACATACATTCTGTTTGCTGTTCTTAATTTTATTAATCATTGCTATATTTATGGAATAACAGTTTAATAAAAGAAATAAGCCGTGGGAGGCACAGCTTATTCTTTATAGTATTATGAAATATGTTTGATTGATTGTTTTTTAGAATTCAATGTTATAGGTTTATTAAAAACCTGTTAAAACTGTATGTAGAGTTTTTGTAATATATTTTTATCACAAGATGTCTTATTATAATATGGCTTAATCAAACCAAACCAATTCATATTAATGAATCCTTATATAAATTAGATGAATACACTTTAAATTAGATCCACTATAACAAGATGAAGGGATATGTATGTATATGTTATACAACTGCTACAAATAGATTTTCAGCAGACAAATATAAATACAGACAATCAGATATAACATAAATGACGAGATAAGACATCAGCTCAGTGATATCAGATACAGCTGAGAACTTCTGCTGCTACACACACACAGTCTCTCAGATTCTCCTGTGTGAGTGTCGCACACACACACACACACACACACACACACACACACACACACACACACACACCCACCCACCCACCCACCCACCCACCCACCCACCCACACACACACACACACACACACACAAACACACAGACACGCACGCACGCACACACACACACACACACACACACACACATGATCCTGCTTCAGGCTGCTTGTCCCTCTTTAACCCTCTCCAGTAAAACTTTGCCATCATGCTCATTGTTTCTGAGTGCCCACAGGTGACAAAGAACAAAACTAAATCCTAACAAACTCACAATTTGCACATATGAGCAGACGCACAGCTCTCTTCACCTTCATTCAATCCGGAGAAATAAAGTGTACACAACCACACAACTTCAATGTCAAATCCCATTCCCATTAGTTTAAATATGAACAAAATATAGGTATAGGTGTCACATTCCTCAATGGATTAAATATGACATTAAAGCTTCTAAACACAATAATACTTGTCTGTACAATGCTCTGGCAACATTAGTATGGTCATGATCAAAACCTCACTGCCCTCTGCAGGATTCGCCAGTTCAAATACATCTCCAACAGTGTCATGGTACTACATAATATTCTGCAGGCCCGTGGAAAAGGCCGTGAAAATGATGTGTTAACGCAGAATAAAGTTCCATCTCACCTCTGGCATTGTGTGTCTTTCTGTTGGGGTCATACATTTACGTATTTTGCAGACGCTTTTATTCAAAGCGACTCACATTGCATTACTATTCACATTTGTGTTGAAGTATGTGAAAACCCTGGGATCGAACCCATGACCTTGGTGTCGCTAGAACCATACTCTCACCACTGGGACACAGAAAGGCAAAACCACAGGAGCAGTAAAAAATCATGCACAGCGATGGCAATTAGTATTTGATCATCCTGTGATTTTGCAAGTTCTCTTACTTAAAAAATCATGGAGGATCTAGAATTGTCAGATAGATGCATTTTCACTGTGACCACAAGACTTTCTCCCATAACTGATGATCCAAATGGTCCATGGCAAACTTCAGATGGGCTGACTTAAGCAGGGGAAACTTCCAACCGCTGCATCCTTGTAAACCATGATGTTTTTATATATTATTGATAGTAACGTGGAAACGGCGGTCCCAGCTCTCTTCACAGCATTGACCAGCTCCTCACGTTTAGTTCTGGGCTGATTCTTCACCATCCTTGGTATCATTGATACCCCACGAGGAGAGATCTTCTGTCTGAGGGACGTTGACAGTCATCTTTACTGGTCCAACAGTTGTTCTTTTTTCACCAAGCTGCTTGGTAATTTCCCTGGAGCTCTTTCCAGCTTTGTGAAGGTCTATAATTTTGTCTCTTGTGTCTTTTGACAGCTCTTTGGTTTTGCCCATGTTGCAATTTAGACTTACTTATGACAGCTTTCGAACTCAAACAGTTGTTCCTAATTTCAGGGCGATCAAATACTTATTGACCTCACTGTAGAGAGACGTGTAACTCGTCAAATGTGAGTAAATGATGAGAGGATTTTGTTTTTGGGTGAATTATGTCATGAATTGCTCACTCTGTAGCTGTCATTCGATTAAATGTCTGAATCAATGCAAGAACTTTGGTTCGTCATTCTGTCACAGACCTGTCTGTTCCTCTGACTGTTTCTCAAGTGTTTCCCTCTCGGACTGCATTACCCGTGATCCCCCCACGTCCACACCTGCGTCGATGCCTTTCTGCGGTCTGTTCTCATCTATATAACTGTTTAAATTAGTGCAGCTCATGTGATCTTATTCTTAAAACCCTGTTTGTAATCAACATGACTGTCGGGCCTGTGGCCTGCACGTGACAAGTTCCTTGAAATATCTAATTTTGTGTTTTACAGAACAAAAAAATTATATTTTGTCAGCTACGGCAGTCAATGGGGTCCAAGGACTGTTGGGTTACAAGCATTCTTCCAAATATCTTTCATCAGAACAACAAACTATATACAGATTTAAAGCAACCCATCGGTGAATGAATAATGTTAACATTTTTTATTTTAGGCTGAACTCGCTCTTGGCATATCTGTATAAAAATATAAAAAAGTGTCTTTTATTATCACATTTACAAATGTGTTTTCATCAGTGGTTTCATGTGCTGCAAACATTGTTTATGAAGTCCAATGTCGTGGAAAGATTGAACAATATTCTGTATCTATTAACACGTAAAGGAATACAGCAATCAATAAAAATCAAATTAGATTTCAGACTTTATATGTACAAATAACACAGAACGTATTTTGTAAAGATTCCTCCAACAATGTTAAACCGAGAATGCTGGACTTGGCACAGCAGAAATGCATTATCATGTCACAATATCTTGTCTGTAAGTGTGGGAGTGAGTGATTTTTCTTACCTCCCACAGACTCCTAAACTCCCTCTGCTGGATCCGCAGCAGTTCACTGAACTCTCGCGTGACGATGGTGGCGTGCCGTGGAGTGTTGTCTAGTATGGACTCCCCAAAAGCTGTGCCGATGCCCAGCGTACAAATGGTGACAGCATCCTTACATGAGAAGGGGCAGAAGTTGGAGGAGGGGTGAAGGGCATAGAGAAACAAACCATCTGAGATGTTTCTAATGAGAGTCTACGGAACTTCCACTTTGACACGCATATGGAAAGAGAGAGAGAGAACTTCTCCTGTACTCCTCAGATATTTATAGGCCCGTTAGGAGAGTTGTTCTAGTTTTCTATAATAAGCATCTGCACTCGATAGGGACGTTCTACTGTAAAGATGAATAGTGTTTCAAACTCAGTTTTATTAGGGATGGGAGTCTTAAGGAAAGAAATATTGCTTAAGCTGTTCTGAGAATTTCATCAAAACTCCTGACTTCTACTGTGATAAGATACTGACTATGGAGTTATTTAACATACCTGATGGTTTGCTGTCTCAGACACTTTGACATCCAGCGACCCAGAAAGAACAGCGTACCAGTTAGTGCCAATATCACCCTGCCTGTACACTAACATAAGAAGCGGTGTCACACAAAACTCATATTATCATAATGTTTTCGCTGTGTCAGACTCACGTGTGATGCCCTTGTCCAGACATTCATAAAAGCCACACAGACAGATCCGCTGAAGTAGAGCAGGGTGGAACTTTTCAAAGGCCTTCACGCTTTTCAGACGGGCCAGAATAATTTCCACATCTTCACTCGACCGCTCCTCCGGTCTTTACATTCAACACATACAAAACGGACAAATAGAAACAGTCATGTCTATATGCAGCTCAATCTTATTATCACTTTAAAATAAGTCTGGTCTAGTTCGACACTTTCAAGAATGTCTAAGATATTTAACTGGTAATTTTAACATATTATGAATACTTTGGATGATAAAAAAGGAGCAGAATAGAGCTAGATTGAAGTGTGGGATAGAAGGCAGATGTTCTTTGGCCCTGAATTGTATATTTTAGTTGCTTTCCATATTTAACACACGAACCTATGTAGAAAGCTCCACAAAGTGAAATTCCCCACGGCCCTGTGTCAGGACCCGTGTCGTTTTCAACTTTATGCAGATGTATTGTTGTGCATTGTCAACTTCACAAGCTCTTGGGTTTTTACAGCTGTAATATCATAACGCCTTAAAAGCAAATGTTTTCATTTCCAGAACACCTGACAGAAACTAGTGCAAAAAAGGCAAACTATGTAAATCCAAAACAGATGTGAAGTTAAAACAGCAGAGCTCAAGCACAAGTCATTTAAGTCAAAAGTTGGTCATTTGAAGTGAAAGTTCACCCAAAACTTCAATTGTTGTACAATTAAAAAGGACTATGACTTTCTTAAAGGTTTATAAGACATTTTGAAGAATATAGGTTACCAAAAAATCTTAACCATTGACTTTTATTGTATGGACACTGAACCAGTGTAAGTGAATGGGTACCGCTGTTGTTACCAACTTTCCTCTAAATATCTTCAACAGAAAACCAGTCTGGTTTGAAATGATAAATCTTAATTATGGTTGCAGTACTTTTTTAATAAGGTCTGACAGTGCCCATTGGGCAAAACATAGTATGTTTATGTGGTCTTGACAGCGGGCATTTAAAGATGTCTTAAGTGACACATCTAAGATATCTGTTTGTTTTAAAAAGCATCTAGCTTCATCCACAAGAGGTCAGACACACCTGTGCAAACTTTAACATGTGTGCATGTGTTTAACAGAGACTAAAAATGCATTAAGTGTGCAAACACTTTAAACACATGTGACCAACACTAAGTGCAGTCAAAAGACTGTAACTTATGGCTCATATTTATCTTCGTCAACTCAATTCTTTCGGAATTTGTATTTTGACACCTCATATAGATAATCTCTCAACTATCAGTCTTAAAGTGACAAACGAGCAGAACACAAAAGAAGATATTGTAAAAAAAAAAACTATTGGACACCCATTTGCTTCTGTAGTGGGGACACAAGACCAATGCAAGTGAATGGGTGCTGGTTACAAACATTCTTCAAAATATCTTCCTTTGTGTTTTGAGGAAAAGATTATTCATACAGGTTGGAAATCTAAAGAAGATAACACGATCACTTCAGTAGTATAAAATATGGATGTAATTTATACTGAGATCAACATCTAGTTTAGCAGGGATACACCCTAATTCTGTACATTTGCAATTGTGTTTCAACATCCCCGAATGTCAGGTGACAGGAGAAGATGAATACGACCGGAGAGAGATCAGTGCCGGGACATTTACTCTTTACAGCACACGTACGGCCATCTGCTCTAGATGTGTCAATATTGATCTCCAGTGAGATGGAGCCGGTGATTGCATGGAAGAGCAGGTCAAAGCCCATTAGAATGTGTCATAAACACATTAAGACACAAATCTCTGCCAAGACAGATAAAGGGAACATATTCTTATCCAACTGCTTGGTGATGTTATAGATCGCTAGATTTTAGGCCGTGACAAGTTTCTTTTTGCATAAATAATATAAAATGATCAATTCTTTGTTGAATTCATGCTGTAGATTGTTCCACCCAAATCCAAATCTGGATATAATATCTGCAATAATAGTTGATTATACATTGACTGGAATATGCAGAAGTTCATGTACACTTCTGAAGCATGCAACAACTTGTGTTAGGTAGATTCAAATTTATTTTCAGGTTGACCTGCAATGCGTTTGAAGGTTTTCTGATATCAATAAAGTGCAAGTGTACGCAAGCATAAGTTTTGACCTTAGCTATATAATAAAGGTTATTATTCAAGGGCATGATTCTAAACTTGCATCAGCATGAGGATGACTGAATAATAACAGAATGTTAATGTCTGTCTTCATGAGTCTGCAGTAACACAAGCACT
>CM065661.1:2569064-2576585 GCA_033220385.1 Triplophysa yarkandensis | reverse complement strand
TGAGTTTCATTATTAATATGAAAAACAATCATTATTTTAAGTTTTTTCCTTTTTAAATGTTCCATGTTTCAAAACATATACAAAACATAAAATAACATTTAATAGTGCTTTGGGGTCATTATATAATTTTTATTTTGATTTATAATTTCATTTTATGAGTGTGTATTATAAAAATAATTTTCAATTTTCAATTGTCCATCATCGTTGATTATAAGAAATGTTTTATATGGTTTAATCTCTTCAAATTGTCATGAAATAAAATTCAACACAACAATTAATTTGGAGTAATATGAAATTGTTATTGGATGGATTTTTCCAAACATAATTTGAAGGAGATTTAAATGTATTTCTGTATTCACAATTACAGCTGATGGGACTTTTTCTGGAGGAAGATGCAGGCATGATCGTCATGAGAAACTCACAGTAAAATCTCTGTTTGATCAAGAATTCTGTAGATGTATCTAATATCATTAAGATTTATATTTTTAATTAATGTGTTAAGTATTGCTCAAATATTTTTATTTTAATTTTTATGTAACTGAATAGCTTTCACCTTGACATTGAATACACACACTAATCTGATTTCAGATCTGGCTTTATCGAACACGTATTTCTATATTCAATGAATAATTTCTCGTGTATTTATGTTTGTAGTTATTTGTTTTATATTCCAAGTAATATTCAAAATATTTGTAATTCATTTATCATTGGATCGAGTTATAAATTAAAGATGGGAGGCATTCCTCTAAAATGTTTTAATTGAATGCATTTTTTTCTCTACAATATGAATTTAGCAGCATGTGACAGATGGATTTACGAAACATCCGGTCGTCATTCAGAAGCACTTGATGCGATGATGTGCTCAGAATCTTCAGCTTCCTGCTCATGTACACCCATCACTCACCTGGACCGCAGACCCGGGCAGGTGAGGGCGACCGCACGGCACGACCCACAGCTGGGCCGAGTTTATAACAGAGACAGAACCACGACAAGCCAACAACCTCCATCATTACAGCAGCAGCAGGGGTCAGAACAGTCTGCCCGGCATCCCCCCACCTGCCCAAAAATTGCCCTCCAAAATGACCAATTTGGAGAAATAGAAAACCCGCCCAATAGATGGTAACTTAATGCATCAACAAGGAGGAAAAGAAATGCCTGCTGAATTGTCACTCGTACTATTTTGCCATGTTGTATCTGGAGGTTAGGAGACAGGCAGTCATCAAATGTTCAAAATTAAAATTAAGGTGTGATGTCAAACAAGGAAGCATGGACACAGTCCACGTAAGTGTGTCTTTATTATTTATTTACACCTGCAGTCATGCGTATTAAAATCTCACGCTAATAATCAAAAGAGCAACATTTTCCAATTAAACAATTAGCGGCGCAGAAGGGCGGGGGGGGGGGTCCCGCACAAAGACGGCCAGAGGTCAATACTGGAGCCCACCTGAACGCGTTCCCCTCTCCCCTTGATCTCCTTAGGCAGCCCGCCATTAGTCTTAATAATGGAAAATTGTCATGTTGATACAAGTCTCCCTCTCTCTTTCTGAATAAGTTGTAGGTGGAAGCTCCATTTATTTCCAAGTTCTTTGTGCCGAAAGGCCAGGGACGGTGCTTTTGTGGTGGGGAAGAGAAAAAGGTGCTGGATGCTCTTTCCATAGTCAAGATAATTATCCCCACTGTGACCTTAATGATCCACCCTTCTCCCCCGGCGACTCCCCCCTCCGTGCCCCGTGTCAGGGAATATGAAAACCCCTATAATGAAAGCATTTTGGCTGATGGAAAAAGGGCTTCTCGAGCCGCACTTGCCACAAAGACGGCTCAATTATGTGAGTAATTGTGATAATTTTCCATCCATTCATGGCCTCTCTCTGAAAGGGAAGGAAAGAGAGGAGAAAACAGAGAGACACTGAAAAGGAAATTACACAGACAATGTCGAGTGTGAAAATTGTTACACAAAAATGACTGTAAGGAAAGTGTAAGGCTATAAATAGATATGTTAATGCAGGGAGGCACGTCACAAACAATAGGTAAGCACGGACGGATGGATGACCGCTATAGGAGAATAACGCACAGATGAAAGTGCCCGTGCAGCTGTCTGAAAATTAAAGCTCTTTCGACTTCCTATTGACAAAGCTGAGCCCCTAAAAAAGCTCCCCAGTGGTTAGAGATCATTTGGAGCCCTGTGACAGGAAAAAGGATAATTACCTCTCTGAGAAAGAGAGAGAGAGAGAGAGAGAGAGAGAGGAGGACTGACGCGGCCTTCAGACGCGCTCCTGAATGCGTGAGCTTGATAGAAGGCAGGAGAATAATTTTCTGCTTTGCTTTTTCTTTTATTCTGCCGAGCATGTTTTGTTGGCTGGGAGACAAGGAAGCGAGCACCGCTGAGTGCATTAAACCCTGGGTGTTCACAAATAGAAGGTTCTTCCGTCCATCATCTCGTCCTTTGAGAAGAACTCTGAAATGCATTAAGATGTCTCGGACGGCGGAGGCGCTGAGATGCAGCATTAGATTTCTGCTTCCCAGTGGGAGACAGATTAAACATTTCCTCATCCTCAAGGAGATTCAGGCCCGGAAGGGCTGAGAATGTGTTTTAATAGTTATGTACACTTGCAAAGTGGACATACGCACAGAGTGAATGTTCCAACATCATGTCTGCCATAAGTCGACATCATAGTAATGACCAACCAATCACACATCGTGTCTCTTTCCACTCTCTCTTAACCGTCTCCACATGTCTGACCCCTGTGTGAGGGACCACAGAACTCTGGAGAAACTGCAGAACGGGGTCGAGGCCGATGGGCGCTCAATGATTCCGATACCAATCTCTTACCCACTGTTTCATCACTGTCACGGCCTCAGTAGATTTCACAGGATAAGGTTAACTCCTTATTTTCTTTCTCATCCACATCCTCAGATCAGTGAACAGGACGTCTGACCGGTTGTCACATCAATATGATGTTGGGCATGAATTACATTTAACAAACACTTATTCACCGATGTCAAGAACAACATAAAAAAACGTATTATCATCATTTAGAATGAGGAAGAACTTCATTTGCATGCCGTCTGTCATATGCTAAAACACATCTTAATAAAGAGCGTAATAAGCATAACAAAAGAAGCACAACAACACACCTGCACGCTGTTAAATATAGGAATAAATAACACGTGAAATAATCAAATGAGTTTTTTACTGAAAGGTCAAAGGAGTAAAAACTCCAAACTGTACAGAGCACTGTCATTTCTGTTTCTTTGCTTCCCAATCGTTCCACAAATAAATAAAACTCAACACGGGGTTTATTTAGACGCAGGGTTCATTATTCAGACAGGTTGGGGAAATAAAGCCAAAAATGACCTTTGTTTCCCACAAAACACAAAAATTACCTAAACAGCGGTGCTGCCCTGAACCTTATATGGAAACAAAACCAATGCAAGCAAATGTGGACCAAAAGTTTTCTGTTACCAACATTCTCTGTCCGCAGCTGGTGAATACAGGTGTGCGAAATGTATATCCAACAGTTAATCTGTGTTTTACAGATCACAGTGTCTGTGGACATGTTGGTAAAGCCCCGGACCCCTGGAGCCCGAGCATGTGCGTGTGTGTGTGTGCGTGCGTGTGTGTGTGTGTGTGTGCGTGTGTGTGTGCGTGCGTGTGCGTGCGTGTGTGTCAGCTGCTGTTATAAATGTAGGGGCAGTGTGAGGGATGGCTCGAGCTGTCTGTGCAGAGTGATGCGGGCAGGGCCGCCCGGCTGCTGACTCCACTCTAATGACAGAGAGGGTAATGACAGAGCCCCGAACAGCAGGAAGAGGAAGATCAATCTACAGCCCGAGATGGAGAGATGGAAGAGAGGGGAGGGACGCGGCAGCGAGATTTCTATTACGTTCTCTCTCTGCGTTTTAGCCTGTCTGCGAGCGTGTCTCTCGCCCTCCGCCTCGCTGCGGCTGTCAGCCCACGCCGCACATTAAAAACACAGCGGATCGATAACTATTAACACTCTTCAGGAGAGTCACACTGCTCACATCTCTTGGTCCATATCCAAACCCAGTCTCTTTCGACTTCTCTCTCGGACCACGGTGCTGGCCTGGCTCACGGGCCGAGGCCTGGGGTCAGCGGGAATTGAGAAACATGGGGAAGGAAGGACAGAGGATGGAGAGGGATGAAACGACCAGCTGCCGGAGAAAACAGCGTACATTTCTCACCGCTGTTCATCCTGGTACACAACCACAACAACAACACATCAGATCTTTTTCCTATCTGAGATCACATTAAGAAACCGTTTTAATACAAACCCTGAATAACAAAGACAGACACTGATGGAAAAGAAATACTTGTGGCCCCATTTCCCAAATCACTGACCAACTTAATATAGACAAGATGGCGGTGATGGAGGTCATGAGATTTAAACACTGTTTATGCCTATAAATGGTATTTTTACATGCAATGTTTAATGATTGTCTGCTGTTTTGAAGAACATAAGATACTTTCTTATATAATGCTCTCAAAAAACATGAAGGCGTTAAAGAAAATATTTGCAGAAATGCAGAAATTGTAGTTTTAAGTCAAACTGTTAACATCGTAAATATTTGCAGTATTGTCAGCATGTTTCATACAGAAGTTTAAATCCTATTTACATCGCAGACCCGTATAAATACTCCAGCGTTGATAAAATCTGTCTTAAAAACACTGTGATTAAAAGGAAAGGAGTTCCTGAGAAAGAAAATAAAAGATAAACGTAACGTAAAATGAGCTGTAATTTGGGTTTATTTCTGTTTAATTGTCCTTTGGGACATGACTTAAACTACGGATCTAAGGATAAAGACTTAGTCAGCAACAGGAGAACAGAGGGCCATGTCCTAACCGGCACTTGTTTTCGATTGTAGTTCACTTATTTTTTTATTACATAAATGAAATACCGACCCATTTCAAACAATATGACAGGTAATTCTAAGGAAACGAGAATGCTTTTGTACCTAATATTTTCTGGACATTTTTAAAGTTAATTTTTGCAAATGCTAAACTTTAATGAAAACACATTTTGTTGTTTTCTAATATCGTTGTGACTACACACCCATTTTGAAAAACAAAAACCAATTCTGAACAAGCAAAATAAAGATTGACAAAGTTGATAAAATGATTGCATTCAATATTTGGTGAAAATATTGTTTATGACATGTTTATGGGTCATTTTTATGGGGTTTTAAACACAACGCAAGGGTAAACACTTTTATCCAGAGCGACATGCAATGCTTTGGAACCCATGGCCATCAGAGTTACTGGAACATCTATAAAAGTTACTCTTGATAATGTATTGGTTCTGATGAACCCAACATTATTGATATTTCATTGTATACTCAAAAAATTGACAATTTATCGTTAAACGATTTACAAAAAAAAGAATACATTTTAAAGCTTCAAAATTTTAAAATACTCTTTTTATTGAAAAGTTAATCTGATTAATTATTAATATATATATCTTAAATAAATACTTGTTTTTATTACATAAACCTGAAAGATATTTGTAAATTAAAAAAATGAACTGTTAGATTTTTAATCAATTATTTTAATATTTTACACTAAAATTATTTAATGTTTTTAAAAGACTTTATCAAGTTAAAATAAGCCATGTAAAATGTTTTAACAGTGGTTTTAAAAATGAAATGTAATTTTCTTTTCAAATTTTTTCCCAACCGTGATTTATAAAGATAATGTCCTATGGTGCCGCCAAAAAGTTTTCAACCGCTCAAAGTCAGTAAACATCTTTTAAAATCCATAATTTATATTGACATACATATCAAGCATGGACATGCACATCTGTACTACTTCATATTTTAAAGAACTCTTTGACATGGTATATAAAATTAAACTGAAACGATTGAATACATTTTCATGATTGTTTGTGTCCTGTCATAGTTTATACACATTAGAAATTGAGCCATTAAAAGCAACTTTTTATATTAACTGAACTGGATTTTTCTATCAATCAAATGGCATAATTTATCACTAAACTACATAAATCCAGTTATCCGATGCGTTGATCTGATATATGAGGACATGACACATATGAAGATAGTTTATGGCTCTCTATTGTATGTTGCTTTTGTTGCATTCAGCAACCTTTTACCTTTAATCATTTCAGTAATATAAAACCACAGGATTCTATCTCAGACCTCTCATTACATTGGCCTGCGTGTAATTTGTCTCTTTCCTTATTGAGTTTTACAGTGCTCAGTGTCTCTGTACGGAACCTCCTATCTCATGTCAACTAAGGTCTCCTAATGGCCATCTGTACATCAGCCAAACACAGACGGTTCTGTGTGATCCCTGCCTTTTTATCTGAACCCAAAAGATCATAATAGTATTTGCTTGCCGGTTCTCTGGGCTTTCATCCAGCGCGACAGAGGACATGAGCTGAATACCTCAATGCCTGTCAGGTGTACGGTAACATCCCAATATTGTTTCGAGAGGTTCACATTGATTTCGGATAGCTTGGTCTGGGCAGAGCGAGCAGATGGGTATTGTGTCTGATTGCTGGATCACGGAAAAATGCCATCAGTTTCATCTGTTGTCATGCCGACCTGGAAGAATAAGAAGAATCGAATGAACAGTAATTGAAAGGTGGACGGAGTGAATTCTCTAAAAATGAATTGTGCACACTGTTTATTTACACGTGCGGTGTGCGTTATTTACAAAAAAAATGATGCAAATTAGGTATCTGGGAAATCACAGCCCCGCCTCCAAAGTGAACCTGCAGAATGCAATTTGTGCTTTTAGGCCCGGTTTAACTTGACCGTAGGTATTTAGAGAAAAACGATTCCTAACACAGTGTTGATGCAACTATTTAAAGAATTCCACCCATTTCATATGTCCAATGTAGAAGAGACAGGTAACAGATATTACCCAATGAAAGCAATTCCCAATAAAACAGATAAAACCTTTAACTACGGAGAGATCCATGGATCTTGACGGAAAAGTGTCACAATAATAACCTGGGCGTGTTGAGAATGAGACTCCATTAAAGTCCGTGGCCATGTGTGAGGTGTGCTGTGTTCAATCCGTCTCTCTAGATGTGGGAAGTGTGCTACTGATATTCAGATGCTAATGGATTCGGCACAATTATCTCACAATTTGAGCAAATGGATTCGACCAGGCGTGTGTGGCGCCGTCTCAGAGAATGTGCACCCCTGAACGAACGGCTTCCATGAATATGTAACTACATCAGAGTCTGTCTTTGTTACAAAGGGTCATTATAGAAGCAAAAGCCCCTCAACGAGACCTCTATATCTGGACAGCCAGAGAACAAGGCACACGGCACTTTACAAACAATGGGCCGTAGTATAAAGATGGACCCAACTGATCGTGTGTTAACCATCACGCATGCAAGCAAACATGAACTGCTGGATTGTAGGAAGTTAAACAGGCAGCGACTGCATAGTCTCGAAATCAGCACATCATAGATGCTTTTGCCAGTGAACAAAATCGAACAACCACAGAGTACACCCAGCAACCTCCTACCAATGCCA
>CM065661.1:2539064-2566564 GCA_033220385.1 Triplophysa yarkandensis | reverse complement strand
CATGGACACACACACACACGGACACACACACACATGGACACACACACACACACACACACACACACATGGACACACACACATGGACACACACACACACACACACACACACACACACACACACACACACACACACACACACACACACACACACACACACACACACACACACACACACACACACACACACACACACACACACACACACACACACACACACACACACACACATCATGTCACTTGTTTAGGATTAAGAGATCATTTTCAGATTGGACACATTCATAAGAAAGTAAAAGAAACAGTAGAACAGTGTTAAACAAATTTAGTTAGTACAATAAAATAAGAAAGGAAATATTTAAGTTTTGCTAAAGAAAATGAAATGTGGTGCTTGCATAAACAAAACTTAAAGATGACATTCCCGTTATTCAGCATCTTACACTTATTCAGTTATGCATTTCTGTCTTTTTCCAGACTTCTCAAAGTCAAATAAAACAAGTGAAACTATTGGATTTGTGTTATAACTAATCTAAAAATCCTTCAATTTGAACATTTTTGGTGTGGTCAATTTGAGTTGTTTTGCTGGATATTATTTCCTGTCTATGAAACTAATTGGAGATTCTGTCGTACACCTTCACATCAAACGTTTTTTACTAATGATCAAAATTTCAGTGTCTCAAAATCTTTGTCCGGATGTGTTCTGAGTCATTTCTAACACTGCCAGATTCAAAATGAACTGTGTCTGTCCGTGTAATATTCTGAACGGTACCCGGTCCACTTTATTTTGAGTTGAATCACCAAGCTGATTTTTTGTCTTTAAATAAAGTTAAATGATAATAAAGCTCTCTTTAACCATCATGTCTGTTTTGCCCAAGTTAGCTCAACTCTCTTCTTCGGTTAACTTGAAAACTCAGTTATGCCCCAAGAAACCTCTGAGCAACGAAACTTTCATCTGGGCAGCACATACAGTCCAAAGGTGGACGGATTCTTTTGTGCGGTCAATCTACAGTGATTATCAGAACATGTCAAGTTTGTGTAGGGCACGTGTACATCAGTGTGTGTGTGTGTGTGTGTGTGTGTCCATGTGTGTGTGTCCATGTGTGTGTGTGTGTGTGTGTGTGTGTGTGTGTGTGTGTGTGTGTGTGTGTGTGTGTGTGTGTGCGTGTGTGTGTGTGTGTGTGTGTGTGTGTGTTCAGTCCTCCGGACAGCGTGGCGTGTGTGTCTTTAAAAACCTCTGTAATTAACTGCACCTGCACGGCCCACCACCTCAACCAATCACATCACTTCATTTCAGCGGCACATGCGACCAGCTCATCAATATCCAGAAAGAAGTGATGGAGTCCTTCCGTCCAGCTGGAGGAAAGACTGGACCATGATTGTGCAGCTGTTACTACACTGCTGACATGGGCCGTGACCCACATCTGTCTAACTGTACTCAACCTAATCCACTAGACAAATGTCAAGAAGGCCATACTAAAATCAGTCCACACACTCGATTTATTCTATGTTTATATATTTTTTAGATGAAATGCTAATTGCGTTTACTAATGTTTACTCTGATATTTAATAAAGTCAACTTTAAGCAGCTTCCTAGATACACTATAGTTCTTATACATTTACATTTACATTTAGTCATTTAGCAGACGCTTTTATCCAAAGCGACTTACAATAGTCGAGGAGACAAGTTACAGAATACTAAAGACACCATTAAAGGTTTTACTTTATGGCTCGTTCTATAATTGTAGGTATATTTGGGATATGACATAACGAGCATAACAAACATTTTTGGGAAACCAAACCAAATATCTTGTTTATCTATTGTAATTGAAGACAAAGCTATTAGAGTTGATTTATATTTTTATGCTTATATGGAAATTTTAAATACAAACCCTCACTTTGACCTAATCATGTGGACTTTTCACAACATAATAGTGTTCTTTGAAAAAAAAGTTCATTTTTACATTAACATAGGTTCTGATCCTTTTTATGGATTATTGTGTTAAAAAAACATCCCATGGAGATGATGAGTGCCTGCAATGATGCAGTACACTACAATTCATAATACTTCCACATGGCGCCACTCTTCTGAGTTCATTTTTTGTTCCTACTTCCATGATTTTAAATAAAACTGTGGTTAAATGTTATAAAATATATTATGTTGCTTGACACATACACACACACACACACACACACACACACACACACACACACACACACACACACACACACACACACACACACACACACACACACACACACACACACAGACAGACAGACAGACAGACACACACCCCCACACACACACACACACACACACACACACACACACACACACACACACACACACACACACACACTCACACAACACACACACACACACACACACACAAAAATCAGTTTTAATTGCGGTGTCCAAAATAACCTTCAGTAAATCAGATGCTTGACCACAAGCGCACAGAATGAAGACAAGATCTATTATCAACACAGCATGTATCATGTATCCCATCGACCAGAGGAAAGTAAGGTACAGTAGGAATAAAGCGGATCAAAGCAAGCCTGGGTAAATGTTCGTAATATATTCTCAGAAAGAATTTCAGATGTGAAGAGGTTTTAGAGCCCTTGACTCCTGACTTTCTTTACTGTAATAGAGGATTCAATAAGCCTGTTATTTATAGACATGCCTTAAATGATTTGTTTTCCGGTCTGATGGTGTTTAGTCCGTTACTTCACTTGACGCGGAGAGCTGGGAAAGCTTCTATCCTATCCTTTAGAAAGGACGGACATTTGTCAAATAAATCCTTGTCGTCAAACACAAAAGGCCTGAACTGAAATCTGGATTCTTTTCTGTGAGCTGCCAATTGAGAGGTCGGAGTAGACATAAAACCACATGTTGCTCTTTCTTCTTTTCTGTTTGTTTGTGTTGCTGTTGTTTTTTTGCCATGACTCCAGAATAAGCCTCATCTTCTCAGACCATTAAATAGAGCTACACCATCAGTCAGGGTGGAGCGGAAGACATATCTACAGATCAGCATCAACCACACAGAATCCATTCACACTGGTGTTTATTTGTATAAGGACCTTTAATGAGGAATATATCGATGCTAAAACTGAACAAATCTTTGTGCAGATAGAGTAAAACATTGAAGAATGAAGAAACACTGTTTATGAGAATACTGCATCAAAAAATCCTTCTAGAGTGTGTATTATGTTTATTGTAAAAAAGTTAAGTCAAACATTATTTGCTCATCCTTTCATTTCAAACCTGTATGACTCTCTTTATTTCTTAAGAACACAAAAGAAGAAATTTCTTCTATATTGGTTCCCATTGATTGGACTTGTATGGACATTTTTCAAGTTATCTTCTATTGTGGTTTGCAAAATAAACATTGCCACGCAGGTTTGAAAAAACAAGAGGCTGAGTAAATGAAATCTCATTTCGTGATATAATAGCCACTTCTTTTAAAAACATTTGCACAGCAAGTGAGTGTACTATGACAGCGTGGAAACACTTTTGAAAGTGCAATGTTTCTCACAAACTTGAAAAGTTGATACTTTCAAACCAACAGCACCATATTCTGAGAACAGGCCACTTAAACAGCCAACGATTTCAGTCTGGCATTCCCATTGCGCCCAAGAAGTATGTGGGATCATGTGGGAAAAAGTCTCAAAGATCTAAGAAAATATTCCTGAACATTCGGAAAACTGCCATACGTCATCATAAAGATCCTAAACATGTCTCTAAATTCCACACATGCAAAATCTGAATCTGATATAGTTAAATAATCCAGACTGAAGGATTAAGATGGGCACTGCAGTAAGAGTAGCTGCCCTGCGGAGGTCAAAGGTCGTGCTCAAGCATCGAAACTGCTGGAAAAGCCCCTTTTGAATCCTTTGGCGCCACGTGGAAAGCATTATGGGAGCAATGGACGTTTTAGATGTTTATAAAGATCAAGTTATCAGGTGTTGTGTCACGGACAAAATAGTCAATCCCCTCGCTCGACGAGACCAAATGGAAGAGAGATGAAGAGTTTTGAAGAACCTCTAAAGCAGGACTGGTTCAAGGGCTGACCCGCCAACCCGCCAAGCAAAATACTCCAAGACGCACGCAATTACAGACTCAGTCAAAGGCCATGCACAATTTGCAAACCTATTTACACAGCGGAGAATGCCCTCCCACCCGGCCAGGAATAGAACAGATCAAGATTGGAGAAAAGTCTTCAAACAGATAAGGTTTGTTTTAGTGCCCATGAGTCTCATGGAAAGTGGGCAAAAAAAAAAGGATTAACGGCAGAAAATGTTTGAAACATGGAAATGCATCCATCGGAGGACTGGATGTCATGTCATGTTCTGAATGTGCGGTCACAGCGGGAGCCGAAATGAGCAACTGTGTTGGAGTTGACAAACACGTATGACTTGCAGGTGTCTCCACACATGTTCTCCCAAACCAATCCATATGACGGCATCCAAACGGCAAACAGCCTTCACACGCTGTGAGAGATCCTTCCAGCACCTGTCTGGGGTGATGGAGCATGGGCACGTTTGGGTTGGGGTTTAGTTTGACTGAATCTAAGGGTTCTCTTGATATCGAAGAACTCTAAAGGTAATTATCATTCGTAAATGTTAGGGCGAGGACGCAACATGTGGTGAGGTCTCTCGTGCCTAAAGCAGAATGAGATGTTTCGAGGATTAGACTGTTTTTCCTCTGATTTGGTTGGAGCGGGTCTCCCTCCAGGGAGGTGTGGAGAGGAGAGCGGAGGTCTTAAGGACCACCAGACCCGCACAGCTGGGAGCCAGCACCGAGATCCAGCGGCCCTCTGTGTTTTCTCCCCGCCCCGGGATGACAGCTTGCCCTCGGGGCACATCGCACCAATAATAACAACATTCAGCACACATAGAGGAGGTCAGCACTGCCTTGACCTGCCATCAGAGCGCCGAGGTCTGGAAACCAGCCACAGCCCCGAGACAAAGAGAGAGAGAGAGAAAGAGAGAGAGAGGAAATGTCAGATCACACGGGTCTGATCACTTCCTGTTCTGTATTCTGCGGAGAGGCCCAAAAACCTGAAGAAAAATGACCTTCTGAGCTGAGATCAGGTAAGGTGCCTTAACAACCTGTATACAAAAGTAATCATGTTCAAGGCATTCTTTCATTTACTAACCCTGAGAACACAAAAGAAGATATTTAGAAGAATGCCCGTAACTAAACAACAATAACTCCCTTGGATTTCAAAGGTATGGACACAAAACCACATTTCTTAAGATTATACCAGCTTTGAATGAATCAACAAGTATTAGAGTTTGTGCATTCATTGCTTTAAGAAACGATTGTTAATATGGTGGCATCGCTCGAATAAAGGTGCACGTCACTTGTCCTGAACCGTGTGGACTGTTGCTAGGAGACCTCATTAAAGCACCCTTGTTCCCGCGGCGATAACCCCCCAACACAGTTGAAGTGAACTTACTCTGAAGACGACTCATCAGACGGATTCACTTCAGGAAAAACTGTTCAGCCGACAAATATCTGTAAAGGAAACTGCACAAAGTCACAGAAGTCGCCAGAAGTGATCATGTAAGAGAATAGTTGCTGACCACACAGATTCAAGCGAAGCATCAAAATATGAGTATGACATGAGATAGAGAAAACATCGGAAGTCTGCAAATCAGAAGATAAGGGTTATATTCTAAATCTCCAAAAACAATTTCCCCAAAAAACAATCTTTTTTGGAAATATGCCCATTCTACAACTGCCACGGAGTTAAGTTAGTTGGAAAAGTTGCCTGTTTTTTTTTGTTCCTTTAATAAGTTATAAAGGTATGCTTAAATATCTTATTCAAATCGTGTTGAAACGGTGATCAAATTAAGTAATGTCAACAACCCAAGTGTGTTTTTCCAACAGATTTTCTATTCCCTCATAAAGAAGAAATTCGCGTCAGCTAAATGACTAAATGTAAATGTAAATGTATACATTTTTATACTGTAGTATTTGTGAGCACAAAAGCCAGCAGGTTCAGAAGCATCAGAGGTGTGTTTGTGTGCGTGTGAACATGTGTGTGTTTGTGTGTGCGAGAGAGAGAGAGAGATAGTACAGTACAGTTTGTGTCAGAGCAGACAGACGTGTAATTACAGTCCGAGGCGTATGACAGACGGTCAGTGGCCGCAGGTTTGTGGAGGACTGATGGCAGAGAAAGCGAGGCTTTTAATGGAGAAAAAAGTCAATTAAATAAAGCCTCTGAAACTCCCACAGAATAACACACACTCTTCCAGAAGAAAAGAGGTTCCCATGAAATTCATTTTCCTTTGCCTTTCACAAGCCATCAGAACCGTCTCTGTGAAATAAGCCTATTATAGGATGACAGTTTCTCAGTCTCTGAAATAACTCCCCGTTGGGTTGTAAAGCAAATAGCAAAGAGGTGTTAGCAGTATGTAAACAGGACCAGCGCTGTAAGGTTGAGGTGCGGGAGTGTACTGATCTCTCAGGGACACACACTTTCGTCTGGTTTCTCACACACTCGGCATCATGGGAATACTCCGGGATAATTAGCTCACGGCATCTGGGAAACTTCAGCTTGTCTTCATGCAGCATTGGCAACATTCCTATTCTCTTAGTAAGGTTGTGATGTCTGAAATCCCCAAAAACACTCTGAAAGTCTAAAAAACACACAATGTAGGTTTTAAAAATATGATAAATTAAAATACAATACTTTACGAAAATAAAAAACTTTAAATGTAACAATAGATGACACCGGTCCCACAGGGTGACAGTATAAACATTCATACTGTTTGGCAACTGAAATAAGAAATAAAAAAACTGAATAATGAAAACAAATGTCATGTTTAAATTGAATGAAAATGTAAATGTTTATCACCAACAACCGGCTAGATGCTTTCGGATGAGCAAATGCACAATGCAATATTAATTGAACGTATTACATCGTATCATATTACATTTATATGATTTACAATATAGTGTCCTCGGCCCTAACGACCCTTCAATTATCCTCTAGTCATCTGAAACATGTATGACTCTGTTTTACAGAACACAAAAGAAGATATTTTGAAGACAGTTGGGCACCTTACATTACCTGCACCCATTCACTTCTATTGAATGGACACAAAACTAATGCAAGTGATTTTTTATATCTTTTGTGTTCTGCAGAGGAAAGAAAGTCCTACAGGTTTGAAATGACGTAAAGATGAGAAATGACACTATTTATTTTTTGCGTGGACATCACTTCTGGAATTTCAGCATATTTTCTATTACCACAAGTGCAGAAAACGTATTTATAGTTTTAAAAATACAAACTGTTTACCATTTACAGATTCACAGGATCTCAGAAATCAATGTGTAATACAGGTCATGCCCTAACGGTGATCGAGGAGATCTGTTATCTATCTTTCGTTAAGATTACCAACAAAAGAGCAGGATGTGCCAACAGCGCACAACCACTGATATAAAAGCTCGAAAATCATAAATATCATGAACCGGATGCCAAATAAGAAGGTTTAAGTTTGAAACACATTTGGAGTTCGCCACCTGAACTCTCATAACTGTGCCATTCCGTGAAATTGTCGACCTCTTCACCAAAGGTTTTCAGTATACTTGCATCTGTCAACATTTGGTGGGTCAAATACTCATGGTGTGTCTCTCTTTAAGTTTTCATAGCATTATTTTTATTTTTCATAGTGAAGTAAAGGGCTATTTTCAGAATTGTCTCATCCATAACACTACATTTTGCTCATAAACAGGCACATAAAAATAAAAATGTAGTAATTATATTATGTTCTATTAAGACCTTGGCGATTTGTTTGACGTTTTGATTCTAGTTTTCTTCATTATAATTCCCATAAATCATAAGTTTGTTTCCTCCCAAAAACTGTGTCACATCCATAACACAGGTTTATTTAGAAAAATTTATATAAAAAAATTAAACGTAGATTGGAATTTTCATTTTGCTGGTCAGAATTATATTCTAAAGAGTGTTTTTATGTCACATCCGTAATAAAAAATGTCCCATAAATAAAGCAGGAATTGCTATGTGATTCAAATCTAAATTTAAGGTCTGTTCATTTCAAAACATTTACCATGATGGCATGTGGGGATTTATTTAGTGATCTGACTGCCGGGGTGGTCAGGTGTACACTTTCTACAATAGAAGAAAGAATTCAGATTGGCTTGCGGTGTGGTTGGAAAAAACTTTTGTAATCCCACCCCTTTCTTCCTCAAACTCGATGTCACTTTGCCGTTCTGCGTGTGAATGATGACATCATGAGTTTGTCAATAAACACAGGAGTGGAAAAGAATAATTCAGATGTATGTTCCAAAAAAAAAAAATCTTTTGTAACTTCTCTCTCTGTGTAACTCGGTAGCATTGTTGTAGCACTTGTTCACCTATTGTTGTATCGGCTATTTACCGCTTCATTGTCTCCTCGACTATTGTAAGTCGCTTTGGATAAAAGCGTCTGCTAAATGACTAAATGTAAATGTAAACTACATTACCCGAGGACTTGAACACACCATGGGCTGCCTGTCCAGATACTATCTCTCTCTTCCGCTTCAATTTGCTATCCACATCTGTGCAGGCCGTAATGTTCGGACACAGTTTCCGATCCAACCGCACAGACTCCAGCGGTGTTTTAATAGCAGTCTGCCAGACCTCCTTTACACTCGCCGTTCCGCAGATTCAGGAGAGTAATGTCCCCACGCTGGACCGCGGTCAGATCTGATTTATTTCTGCACCAGTTGCAAACAAATCTAGCTGAGTGGCTCCAATTTCCGTGCAATGTTTCTTTTTTCTTTTCAGAAAGAAATTCACTTGTTTAAAAATTATGCGAATGTAAATCTGCCGCCCGGTGAGCCAATCTCAGCTTGGATTTTTATAGGAAATTCCCTCTCAGCACTTAATCGGTGAAACTGGTTTTGTTTCAGCACGTTGGCATTGTGCGGCTGTTTGAATTGGGCTCTGTGCAGTGAGACAGCCTCCTCCCGAGGACCTCGAATAGAAAAATTCTCGATCCAAGTCATATCCGACACACTGAACTGTGGACGTTTCAGTTTCGGCAAATGAGAAACAAAAGCGAATGGTCGGCCGTGTTTAAACGTCACTCAGCAGCTCGTCGGGCCTAAAAACATCAAGTCATTATCACATGTTCAAGTAAATTTAAAGAACAACAGGTTAAACAAGCGAACAAATCACGTGACAAATAAGCTCATGGGATTGGGATGACATCCAGTTTGAATGTTTTACCGCGCGTCGTTGGCAGGAAGCAGGCTTGGAGGTGAAACTCGAGCGTTGTGAAGCCATGCTTCAGGATGGGATTGTTTGTAATCTCAGCACTGCCGACATACATCACCAG
The DNA here is from genome assembly GCA_033220385.1 of Triplophysa yarkandensis. NCBI lineage: Eukaryota > Metazoa > Chordata > Actinopteri > Cypriniformes > Nemacheilidae > Triplophysa > Triplophysa yarkandensis. The sequence goes on along the minus strand of CM065661.1, from coordinate 2,557,219 downwards.
TGACAAAAAATAACAAGCCATGAACTGCGACTGTTCAATCAATGTCAATCATTATAACCAGATGCGGTGAACAAGTGCTTTCATACAGTATCAGTGCTGTGTAAACCTGTCGAATAAAGCAATCCTATCTCAAACGAACATAATTATTATATATTATGGAAACAAGTTTTCAAAATATTTAAACTCAAGACATGTTTGTCTTAAAAATATGCAAAACTACTTCAGAGGAAAATCACAGAATTTATTGATATTGTATATTTGATATTCTTTTGCTGCGTTAGAACGCAGTCGGAAATATTATTGTTTCAAGCTTCCCATGAATGAGCAAAAGACACGTGGGATACGTATCAATGATATTAGATCATTCTGCAATAATTGATTGATTTTAGTCATTATAAAGATGCAATGTATGGAATACTTATTAATAATTTAAGTATTCACAAAACATCCTTTGAATCTCAAAATGAGTTTTTAAAGTTGCATGAGATGCTTTCTCAGGGTAGATGGCTCTGTATTTATTCCAGAAACTATTTACCCAAGAAAAATGAGTACATTTAAAGCTTTGAAATTAAGTTATATTCTGTTTAAATTTGGTGTATATGTAAGTTTAACAATGAGTGAATCTTATAAACTGAGATATTTTATATAAGAGTCCACCAAAAATATAGGTATATATTACAAATATATATTTGTTTATTAAATATTTTTCGTCACATAAACTTAAATTTGGAATGTAATCAATTATTTTAATTGTTTTTATTAAAAATGATTGTAATATTTTCCTATGACAAAATCTTTGTTTCTAAAATATTTTATTAAGTATATTAAAGTGTTTATTTTTGTAAAATGTACTTAGCCAACATGAAACACATTTTACAGTGTATTTCATGTTTGTTTTGCTCCAAAAATTACATCACTTAAAGTTAAACACATCACATCTTTAAAACAATACTTTTCAAAAATATAAGATATTTCAATCTGTACATTTGAATGTGTATCAGAACCCCAAAACACACACAGAAATCCCAGCTGTAATAAATACAACAGTCAGAACCAGAGAAACACCTGTGTGTGTGTGTGTGTGTGTGTGTGTGTGTGTGTGTGTGCGTGTGTGTGTATGTGTGCGTGTTTGTGTGTGTGTGTTTACAAAGCGTGACACTTATCCACAGGTCCCCGGAGATCCCCGCTGTCACACACACACATACGCAGACACGGATCAGAGGTCTCAGGTTTACAACACAACCTGTCCACCTGAATCTCTCCTCCTCCCCTGTAACCAGTCTTCACATAATTAAAAGATGTCAAACTTGCTTTCTTTAACCGTGTTTGGGTTCAGCTTGTCAGCTTGTCAAAGGCTATCTTAAAGAAGGTCTCAATTAAAGGAGAAAAAGAGAGAGTTTGAGGAGGACTGCTGTCCCTCAGGCATGAGAGGCCGCTCACGGAGACAATAGTCTGGGAACACGATAAGAACGGGCCGAATACAGTGCGTCTGTCTCTCCCAGCCTCTGGGAATCCTGCGACTGAGACGGTGGGATTCCAAAGGAGAGGTATCAGGTTTGAGAGGCTCTTGCGGACGGCTGGGATGAGTTCCAAACGCTTGGCTCTGTCTCAGGACGGGAATACGGAGGCGCCAGCAGGTAACGAGAGGCGCGGGGTCGCCGTGCCAAATCACGTAACCGGAGATTTAAAACTCAAGAAACTTTCAATCAGTCATTATTACGGAGGGAAACACTGTCTGTCACCGGAATATCCCGCTCAACATATAACACACACACCTAAAACCAGAACGTCTTCCTAAAGTCTGGGTCATCCGACACGACTAGGCCCCGAGTCAGAACAAGTCCGTAGATCTAGAGTAGTCGAGGTTGACAGATATTGTGTGTATGCTGTATGATAGATTCCTGCGATGTTAACGGCCTTGTTTCCATGTCCACTTGTTGTGTTTAAAGTGAATTTCTGATTCTTGTAGAAAGAGCTTCTATGGCTTGGCAATGGTTCCTTCCTTGGTTACGGTTGGCACTGTCTGTTTGTCAGACGAATGGCAGACGAGTGTACAGGAAATCTAGTTTTTCGGTGACATTAGTGGCACACAATGCAGTTTAACTTCAACACACTTTAAGACACGGTGCTTATGTGAATGTTGGCATCATTTTCCGTTCAAATAAGCGGGGGAAAACTAAATACCCGATTCCTGTAATCTAAGCTTTTCTACAGCACTGAGGTCTTGACAGACGGCTGACCGACAGCGATGCTGACTACGGTGATGGATCCTCTCGAATAAAACACAAAAGCCTCTGTCTGTTGTATGATATCTGAACGGGTTTCTCTCTGCTGTCTGTGCTCGGCTCCCAGCGCTTTGAGTGACTGCAGTCGGGGAAACCCTGCAATACAAGCACATATTACACTTTGCACAGCACTCAAGAGTGATGCCTCCAAAAACACAGTTATTTTCCCCAAATACACACACACACCGTCAGCCGCTTTAAGACGTTTCAGCCGTGAGTGTTATGTATCGCTAATATAAGCATTTAAGCGTCGTGTTTTAGAACACACACTTCAAATACGAAGAAAATAGCAGAAGTAAACGGCTGTGGCTTTACATTTAAAACACAGGGTAAATAAGAAAGTTGACAATGCCGGTCTGTTTCTGTGCACAAGCTGGTTAAGCTGGTTACTGCGATAGCCAAACCAGTTCTAGCGGCCAAACCATGTTCAAGCTATTGGGTTAAATGATCTGTTATATTGGAATATCTTGTGTCTAAAAGTGCTGCAATGTATTGAATTCATGGTTGAGTAAAATGTGGATGAAACTAACCTATGCTGGGTTTTTCAACCAACAGGTCATTAGGTACCAACAGTTTCCGTTACGAACATTTTTATGTCAAAATATCGGCAGAAGAACGTTTTAAACACATGGTTGGGTAAAATGTGGGTGGAATTACCCTATGTTGCCCAACCATGTGTTTTAAATACACATGACTTTATATTTTCTGCAAATGAAGATATTTAAAAAAAAAAATTTAGGTAACCACAAAAAAACGTTTGTTCCATTAACTTGAATTGTATGGACTCAATGCAAGTAAATGGGTATCAACGGTTTTCATTCACAAACTCTTTTTCGAAATATCTTTGTGTAGATGAAAGTCCTACGGGTTTGAAATGTCAAGAGTCTAAATAAAAGATGACGGAATTGAATTTAACAAAATGATACAAATATATGCCATGGAGAAAACAGATAATGGTCTGAACAACTGAGGCACGATCGCACTTCTAGATTCTGAAACAAACGCTTATTTTCGACCATTACGAACGACATTCACAATTACATGAGATACTTCAGCCACATAGATTCTTCTCTATTTTGATATAGACGAAAGGTCTGGATATGAACTACAAGAACACGAGAGTGTCCAATTAATATCTGACATGGTCAAGGGTTCTGGGCTTAACTTCTCACATTTGAAGAGGATGACAAATGAAAATTAACCTCCAGACCTTCATGTTTTAACAGAAGGGTAAGGATGGGAATTCATCGCGGAATCAGCACAAGTGGTCGGCTCGAGCGTTATGGCCATTAGTGAAACACTCTAAACGCAATCAGAAGATGCATTAACTGAGAGAGAGGGACACATTTATGCTTGTACATTTGACTTCAAGTGAATGATCAGAGATTTAAATCCTGTATCATTTATAGGAACTCATACTCTCCATTAACAACTACAACACAATCTTTTGCTCTTTACTCTTCATCAAAATTAAAACGAAAATGTGACACCATTCCTTCTTTCACTTAAGCACTGTTTCCTTTAGACTTATTTAATAAATGCTTAAGAAAATATTTCAAAGCAAACGATGTTTAAAACATTCATGTAAACACTGTTGTACTAAGATCTTTACAGAGCACTTTAAGAATTAATACAAACTGCCCATTTACACTGCATTATTACTAGTTTATCATTAATGAAATCATAATACAAACATATTAATGATATAATAGATCCGCAAAACTGATGACTGTTAGCAAGATTTCATTGTTTAAGTAATGGTTCATGCAAAAAAGAAAATTGTGTAATAAGTAACTCTCCCCCTTCTTCGTAGTATCTTCTTTTTTGCAGATGAAGAAAAGTCTTACAGGTTTAAAATGACAAGAGGATGAGTAAATGATGACAGAATCCTATTATTGTGTGACTCTGTGAAGACCATAACACTGAATATATTTTGGTTTTGTGAGTAATTAACGAGAGTATTTCAATATGTAACATTTTACACATGCTAGTGAGGATGTATCCTTTTTGAAATTACCTCCATGAAAATTTCACAATCCACAAGTTTGAGCAATATACAAAACATTTTATTTGTTTCTCAAAGGAAGTGCTTCAAAATCTACATTTTTACATTTTATGGAAAACATTATATGGAAGAAACTATGACGATATCAGCTCAAAAAAAATCTTTAGTTCAGCTCCTTGGTTTACCGATCCACTTGTGTCAGATTCAGTGAATGATCACTCCAAAACAAATGCAGCTGTATCAAGTTTAAATGCTGTGAAAACACAACAGAATGTCAATCCAGAGTCGTGTGTGTGTGTTCATGTCTCAGCCAGTCTTTTCAGGACTCTCAGTATGTTTGTTTCTTTGTTTGCTTAGGCCTGAGCCAGTCGCTCAAGGACTCTGCGATATTCCACCAGCACGTCCTGATAGCTCTTTTCTAGTTCCTCGTGTTGCACTGACGTGTCCATCTGGCTGACATGGGACGCCAACTCCTCCGGCCTCAAACATTTCCGCATTTTGGCCAGCTCGCGTTGGTTCTTCTACACACATAGCAAAAGCATTGAGTAAAAAATACACAGGTGTCAGCACAACGCATGAGAAATGAGATGCAAACCAGCACACCCGATCCCATCCAAAACCTCGGGGCAAAACTGATGACATCACAGCTAAATTTCAGCACATTTCAAAATAAAGTGAGAGAATGAGAGAGGAGACAGAAAAGTGAGTCTGTAAGTTTGCCAAGACACACATACTGCGCGTATATTTAGATTCAGACACGCAAATTGTGAATTCACGAAACAGTCGCACTTCATTTGTCTGCTGTGTTTCAAGTGGAAAAACTCGCCTTTCGTTCACTAATCACAATCTGATTTATTTATATGCATGTCAATGAAGTCCCTGGGCTTTATTTATCAAACTCAAACAGAATTTCGATTCAGGGTGGTTCATTATTCCATTATTATTCAGTCTGAAAGTTTATGAATCGATCATTATTTAATTTAATGCAGCTCAACACTTTACACAAGAATGGCTTTGAGAGTGATTACAGAAATGTGTTCTGCTTGGCTTCATGAATAATCCTCAAACAGAAAAGGCCTTACAGAAGTGAGCACCATTTGCCTGGCACAATTTGGTTTTAAAACAGATGTTTGTGTATGTTTTCTATTGACCATGGCAGCAGTAATTCATCATATGATCATCAGAGGAGTGTAAGCGGGCATACCTCCAGACGTGCAGAGATGATTCAGGTGTCTGGACTTTACAGTCTCCGTACAGTTAACCAGATAACGCAAGACACCCGGCCTACATGCTTTGTGCGTACCACACTGAATTCTGTATGTTTATCAATCAGCCATTATATACACTGCAGACAGTCTGCATGTTTTCTAGATAATCCAACATGATTGATCAGTGAATCTTTTCCTGGTTTGTAGAACTACATTCGTACCAATGTCTCAAAGACTTCCATTATATTCATAAGAGGCAAATGATGATCTAAATCCCCAAACTCACATTTACCTGTTGACAGTAAAACGATCATGATAATAATTTAGGTATAGGCAAACACCTGTACAGGCAAACACGGACGCACATGTGCGCACACTCACACAAAAAGCCAATGTGAGGGGGAAAAAGTCTGCAACACGTGAGAGAGCCATATGGTGTGCAGATCCAGCTCTACTTCCTGTCCAATCTCATGTTTTTCCTGATTCTTTGGTCTGATGTGTGGGGTAATTTTGCCGACGGGGTTTTCAGTTCTGCACAGCGTCATAAAGTAGTTGTGATTCAACACAATAAAACAATAAAAAAGAGTTATGGTTTCAAAGCTATTTCGTCTTTTATATTCTGCTACACATCCACCAATATCATCACAAATAAAGAACAACGACAGACAATGGGTTAAAGGTTATTGAGTATATAAAAAAGGATGAAAGGATTAAAAATAATCTTCCATTCATGACATGTTTCGATTCGACACCCATCACCGGCCCATTTTCTACATCTGTTATGGAAAATCTTAGCTGGAAATTTCTTCTCCACGGCATGTTGTTCCACGTTACTTCCATGTTTCTTCCCGCCAGAGCCTGGCTTTCAAATTCAAAATGGCGGCCGCGTGAAATCAACGTATTGCTCACGCAACGGGATTCATGTTTAATACAATAATTTATTAAATCTTAACGATAAAGATTGCTTCAAATCTTTATGACTAAAGGAACAGAGGGAGAGAGAGAGACAGGTGACTGGGTGCCGCTGTATTCTCCCTGCTAAATGGCTCCGCTTAAATCAGATGCAAATCTGTAATAATGACACTTGTTGTGAATGGAGCTCGTGGTGTGGATGTGGAGACTGCGGCGGCCGCCCGTTGTGAGCCATTATACCCTCAAACAAACCCAGACCGAGGCCTCGGGTCCCTCGTGCTCTTAACACCGCATGAGAGGATCACACAGGAAACGGCAGGAACGATTCACACCACTCAATGAATAAATTATAGCAGACAAAGACCACAGAATGTTCCGACAGGCGCACTGAAAGACTTCAGTTTTTCACTTTCTTAAGGCACGCTCATGTAAGTGTGCAGATCAGTCTAGTTCCCTTTGTAGTAGATTTTCACACAAGCAGACCAATCCTGTCAGTCAGTCGATAGAATAAAACACTTGGCTTTATTTTGGCTGGACTTCACTTGTTTAGTCGTTGGTTTTATGTTCAGTACATCGTGTTAAAGCTTCATTCCTACTTTAATAATTTCTGCTTTAGCACACTGCAGATACGATCTGACTTTAAACACACACTTACTCTGTAGGGTCCATAAAGTCTTTTCTTCACCTCCAGACGAAACTCTCGGGCCTTCTCCTCGTTGCTCATGTCTGTATTTCTAAGACGCAGGATTTCGTAAACACGTCTTGCATGTTTCTGAAACAGAAGAAAAACAAAGTGTTTGTTTGCTTGCTTAAAGGAATATTCTGGGGTTTTGGTACAACTTTTGGTAAAGCACTCAGGACTGCAAAAATTTCACTTTTGAAATGCACCAGCTGCACTCATAACAAACGTAAATCTTAAACCTGTCTATTTTTTCTTGATCTGAATCCCATTTACTTTAGGATTCCAGTGCTGGAAAGACCATGTAACCATCGTTTCTTTAGTAACCATGCCTCCCAGGAGTCCTCTGTACCTCATGCAGCTTCCACAACGATAGTATGAAGAGCCAAGCATTTTGCCTGGCCATGCCATAGGCACCACCCTGAGATAATCACTCACAAACAACACAAGCAGAGGGGATTGTGGGAAATAAAAGAGAATGCTGGGTCCTAATTGAAGTAGTTAAAGAGTGACCAGAGTGCAGAGAGAGGAGTCCCACAGGGGTCACTGTTAGGCCCACTCCCACTCACTCGCTGCTAATGGCCAACAGCCTTTAGAGAAACGAATGCTCACTCCTACCTTCAGGGCCATTTCATGTTCATGAAAGCCTATCAGGGCAATTCCATTACCTCTGTATATAAATGCTTTGACTTTGAGAGTCAATTTATTAGCTTTTATTATTAAATATATAAAAGCACCTCTAGAAACTGAAGAAATGGTTTTAAAACAAGTGCCAAAAATTTTTAAAACTTTTATACATTTTTAGCCTTCTAACTTTTTTGATTTACATTTTTATGAAATATTATGTGGGGAAATGTATTTGTTTCACAGAATTTCCCTCTCATATTTGCTAAATCAAAAAGCATTTGAGTTATATGTGTCAATAAGCCACATAGCTGATTATGAGCACATCTACCCATAAAATATCGGCCGACCAATAGTAAACTAAAGCTATTGACTATTAAGTAAAAACAACCAAACAGTATGTGTCAAAAATTTCTATGGAGCGCAAGACATGCAAGTATCTTCCATTCCCTATTATTTCACCATTTATAAAATGTCGATCAAAAGTAGCCAAATACTAAACACTTAAGTAAATGAAAGCTGTTACCTTGTTAATCTTAAGTTTCTCTCTGGCCTCAGATGCCATCTCATCACTGAAACCCTGCGAGAGCTTTTCACTGGAGAAAGACTGTAGAGTCAAACACATCTTCACCAAAACAAAATCTCTCAGCTTCACATAGTTTTCAGATGGATCTTCCGCTGGAAAACACACAATTACGAAAAATTTAAGAGGATTATAATGATAAATTATCAGATAAAAAATTTGTATAAAATTATCAAAGCTTTCAAATGTAAATTTCATTTTACACATATCATTTACAGTCCTACAATGAGCAGAATGGTTGTTTACATTTCCCGAATGTTGGAAAGTTTGACCGTTGACTCTTATGGTATTGACAATCTTCTTAAGCCACATCATAGCTTTGTTTGCAAAATAGGTGGTTACGTTTGCTGATGTTGACTACTATTACTGTACACAAATTGAAATTTGGGTACATTTGCAGTCCCCTCTGGACAATAAACATAAACGGAAAGCATATAAAAAGCGGAAAAGTGATATTCAGCAAAACCTCATTTTCAGTCCTTGACAGGTACAATCTTTTAGTCTCCTAGAGATAAACCAAATAAAACTTGTGTGTGTGTGTAGTGTACAAGCAGTAATAGAGAAACATTAGGAAAGTGGTGCGTGGTGGATAGAGATCAGCAGTCTCTCTCTCTCTGAATAACTGTGTCTTTGTTGAGGGGGTGAGTGAGTGGCAGCATGTGGCCAGCACATTTCAACAGCAAACTGCCTGCAATTAACATCACATCCCTTCACCTCCCAAACACTGAACCCAGAGCAACTCTACAGCAACAACTGCTTTGCCCTCTATCTCTTTCACACATACATAAGGAATATTAAATACTGTTATAGAATAACAGTTAAGATGTTCTTTTCATCGTTTTCATGGAAATGCACCAATATAAAATATAATTATACCCAATTAATTTTACTAAATCCTAAAATACTATAATTACATTTTAGTAAGGGCTGCACAATAAATAGAAAAATTAAACAGGATTACAATTACGGGTCAAACAATAACATAACCAAAAGCCAAAAGTCTAAATGATAGCTGTCTATTTATGGTAATTTCTGTGCTTCAACAAAATGTTTAATCACTCAATAAACAGCAGAATCAGCCATTGTAAAAATTCTAAATTAATGTGTCCTGCTGTAACTTTAATATCTAAAATTATTATTTAATTTTGAAAGTTAAGAATTTACCATGTAGCTGCTTCACACAAAGATAAAACAATTCAAACTTCAATGTAAAATCTATTAATCATCAATAATAATAGCACATTATAATTTATTTCATAACTGTACTGCCCTAACTTTAGTGCATTATATATACAATAGTTTTTCATGACCAAGCTTTCAAAATATATTCTTCTTTTAAAAAAACCTTCAGAAGCTCTGTGACAAAATGACAAGAAATAATTTCTGTAAATTCTACACTGAAGATAATCAAATATAACATGTTCTATTTTTTAGTTATTACATCAGTGTCATATTCACTTTGTCTTATTTCATATTTTTAATTCTAAAATATGAAAAGAAATATGAATCTTTTGACAGGTAGTGTATATAGTTAACATGAATGAATGTAAAAAATCGTACATTTAACTGATTAACAAAATAAAACAACACTAACATTGTTTTAAGGCAGTGTCAAGGATAGATGGTATTACAATCTTGTCTGAACACTCTGTTGAGTACACATTATAAGACACATCATTGCCTGGTTTCGCAGACAGGGCTTAAGGCTTGTCCAGACTATAATGAATGTTTGAGCTTTCCTAACTGAAAACAACATGTCCTGACACATTTTAAAATATGTTAGTGTCACGTTTTGTCTCCAGACATACACCATTTTTTTCCTAAAGCATTTTTATAAGCCACTAAGACTTATTTATTCTTAGTTTTGGCTAATAAATATAATGAATACATTGGCCAGCACTGCTTTAATGATACATATTTTGCAGTGCTGAATTTTTATCGGAGAAGACTGCAAAGGATTTCACCTTCCATGTGGTGTCATTAGAAAAGGCCAACATCCGATAAATTGTTTACCAGAAAGCAGGATTCTTCACAAATGTGTCAGGCACCCTGCTCTCTAAATGTCAGCAAAACAAACAGATATCTTGAATATCTGCCATTATACATGTCAAGTGTCATACCTGTGATGTCCTGAACTTTCGGGGAGTTGCAGTAGTATCTGTGGACCGTCTCTAGGAGCTGAGCCCCGTGGCCTTCTCCCTGGAATGGCGGCAAGACCAGCATCTGGCTACACACACGACACACAAAAGCTTTAGAGGCCCCGCACACAAGAGTATGCTGCACAATACCAATTTAAAGTTAGAACTCTTGAGGCTTTGAGCAACTGGTTTGAAAACAGTAAGCACCGTTACAACTCCAGCACCCTTCAGATTGCACACTACACAGCCGACTTTGTAGAATATACTGAAACTGACACTATAGTCCCGATCTTTTCCAAAGCTTTCGGTGTAGGACTCTCAAAGTCAGGGTGAAAGCTAAATGACATGGCAGAGTAAATAGCAAAATTAAAGTTTCATAATTTAATAGTATCAGCCAAGTGACAGATTAACTTTTGAAAATTGAAAATCATGTTCATTTTGTCTAAACACGATAACTTAAACATTGAACATTTCCTGTTGTAAGTGTTCGGTGTGGTTAACTATCTCGTTTTAAATACTGTATCCAATGATATCAACAATCTCTAAGAGGTTACACCGTTCTCTCAGTAGTAGCCATCGTAATGAGACGTTAGTACCTCATGCCAATCAATACATTAGACTCGTTTTCAAAACGGGATTTTGGGTGGGCGACGTTGGATTCTCTCTTCCCATAATACCCACAGAAAGGCTGGCACACCAGAGACACGAGACGGTAATTTAGGAGATGCAGGGACAAGGGACAGAAAGATGTGTAATTTTCTTTTCCATTTTTTTCCGGAGAATAAAGCCGATAGTGGGCACGTGCTTCCTCGGTAATTACCTGACACGTGGTCTGGTTTTGTCTGGGTATACGTAGTAATTATACACTGTCATGTAGCCAACCGTTGCGTAGAGGGTCTCTCCATCCTTATTGTACTTCTCAAATCTGCGAGGAAGAAAGAGAGATAGACACAGAGATGACAAAGGCAGGCAGGTCAATCATAGGCACGCTCCCGTGCACCGGACCCCCACTGCAGAGGGCCAGTGGACGTCGCTGCACCTGCTGGAGACACTGAATGCATTATGCACTTAATTGGTACACTACAACTTAGTGCAGAGAGGCAGGCATCTAGCCTCTTCACATCACTCCAGTCCATTTGCCCATTGTCTGTTTTAATAGGTGCCAAAGCAAAGAAAACACAGGCAGAGTCCCCTTCACTACCGCTGGAGACTTTCATTCACCGTTTCAAAAGACAACAACGCTCAATTGAGCCTCTTGGCCTGACTCAAGAAAGAAAGACACACAAGAGCAAAGAAAAGAGACAAACAACACAAAAGAAACTCTTGCCAGATCAACAATTTGCTTGAATGCAGGAGAAAATATAATTAAAGCGGCCTGATAATTGGCCCCACGGGGCTCACAAAGGCCGGAGAGACACAACTAAACCCGTTTTAGAAGTTTGTGTGTGTCTGTGTGCGTAAGAGATGGGGAGAGACATTGTTACAAAAGTTACTGTCATTACGATCTTCTCTATAAATGGACTATGTTCTTATCCACACTCGCTGGCTTTGTGCGAGCACTTGATTTGTATTTCTGCTCTGCCGAACCCAACAGCCACAGAACTGGATTAAAAACGTACGTCTGCAATAAAACTGTGACCAGAAACATCTGAGAGAGCCTCTGTCTACAGTTTTTACTTGGCGTTGTTTAAGGGATCGGATTTGAAACATTAAGATAGTTTTCTTTGTGACATTCTGTCAATTTTATATTCTTAAAGTTTATGGGTTCAAAGGTTTTTAGGCAGACATGTGCAACATGTGTTTTGGTTATTTTGCTTCTGAAGATTCTTTTATAATAAAAAAGCTGTAGAGTTGTCAAAGCTTTATAGTATCTTAAGGCAACCCCCTGATATTTTAACGAATATTATGTGTATTCATGAAACTTAAAGAATAGTTCTACTTTCATTTTTTAATCACTCACACAAAAAAGAAATCCCAGTGATCATCGTCCACGTCGATGAAACTGGCCGTCTCGATGAACCACATGAGAAATGTCTGTAAGCGCTCGTGGTATTCTCTGAACCCTGGAGAGGAGACATCCACCTGACAACACAAACACATTACAACAAATAAATTCATGATGTGTCCACCAGGACCAATAGTATAGGCATAAACTGAAAACTTAAGTAAGATACTTGAAAATTGTACCGGGTCAAGTCAACATTTTAGGGTTTATTGTGGATTACAGCTCTGCATCTTTACATGTATTCTAAACAAAATGTATGAAATGTACAAACTTTAACCTTTTTTGTTATGCAAGTGTAATGCACAATATGATGCAAAAATATCATACTTGCCAATCCATGAAGTTAATAAAGTAAGTTGAAAATGGCTGTTATAAACTATGTTATTGACCTGAATGATGGAAGGAAAAAGATCACTGACTAAGTCAGCTGTGTCCTGTACCTTGTGTATCTGATACGTCAGATCCTCTCCAGCCTCAACGTTATGAACTTTATATGTATGTTGCAGGTTGCCGAAGGGTTTGAAGTTGGCCTCTTTCTCCAGAACAGAGATGAAATCATCTGTGTTACAGTAGAAACCAGCAGGGATGATCGCTCTAATCTTCCCCTCCACGTCATCTGGCTTAAGAGAGAAAGTAGGGTTTAAAGATGGATGCCACATATCATTCACAAAAAAGATGACCGCTGCACCAACCATCTGCAAATATATAAAGCTAGTGTTTCATGAAAAAGTCACACACATCTAGAACAGCGTGAATAAAACAGTCAATAAAAACCACCTAAGCCGAAACCAAGACGAGGCTGGTGGAGACCAAGGCAAGGCCAAGACTATCACAAAAGCACGACCTGCTTTTCCCAAGTGGTTCATGTCCAAGGACAACAAAAAGAAAACCTAAATCCTAACCCAAACTGAATCCTAAAATCAGGGGGAAATTATGATATAGAGGCAGCTAAACCAAGTTGTAAGATGATACATAAAGAAACTGTAAACCTATTTATGAAATCTGATTGGTTGGTTACCCGTTATCCATGATGTTGCCCTGGGGAGATCAAGCACTTGCCAAAATCATGAGACCCATAAAAAAATTATTTATAAAATAACAATTGAACTTGAGTGATTTGTTGTGCAGATTTGTGTGAAGAATGTTTTGTGTTCCATTTTAATACCACCCACCTACTATCACATATTATAAAATCAAACAATTAAAAGAAAAATGACCTTAAAAATACCCAAGTGTTCAAATATTGAATACCTGGACACAGAAGTGTCAATATGAAGACTGTATGCTTTCATTTTGTTGATATATTTAGGTAAGACAATCAATTTATTAGTCTTTTACTGGCAGTAGGACAAAAATATCCAATGAATCAAATAAGAAACAAGTCAATGAATGCATTTAAAGAGAGAAGTTTTACATCCATCACATCCATGATGTTAACACATAAATCAGACATCAGCGATTTTCTCACAGTTGTTTTCATGACCGGTCTTCTCTTAAATCCAGAGACATCTTAGTGTGAGACCAAAACGAGACCAAGACCAAAGACAGTCGGACTAATACAGTAGTAAAGACCAGGCCATGAAACCATGAGAAAAAAATCAATGCATCTCCATAATGAGAACACATATTGGTGTAAATGGAAATCATGCAGTCAGCGAGAGGTTAACTCATCTACGTCTAGTCTACAGCGCGAGCAGCTGAATTTAATCATATAAACTCAAGTGGCACATTTATGAGTTATGCGTCTATTCCCCCGGCGCTCGGCCTTACATATAATCACAAAAGAGCCGTAACAAAGTAATTCCCTATTGTTCTGTCATTAAGCTATACTTCAGCTGTGATTGGCACAGTGTAAAAAAGGAATTAAATGGAAAAATACATATTTTTGTGGCACAAAAAGGAGACCCATTAGGCAATTAGCAATGTCAGCTGAGGAGTTTCCAGCCCCCACCCCTCCTGCGCCTTCACTGAAAAACCACTTAATTGAATACATTTACTACTTATCTTAAACCATGAATATCAGATGAAGTTACCCCCACAATAATGTGTCCCAGCTTCTCACCGGGCAATAAAATTTAATGAATTGATCTCGACTTAACAAAAAATCCCCAGGCATATATAATAGGCTCCTGTGTTCAGAAGCTGGCAAGCGAACTCAATCAAACGAGTTTGCCCTCTCCATTCACAGGCTGCCGGGCGGACAATGGCAACGCCCCCGCCTCCGCCCTCTCTGGGATTTTTTTACCCAGCAGAATGCGCACCCATGTTTGCATTGTATCCATTTCCAGCAGGGCTGACATGAGAACACTTTGTATTAAGCTGCTAAGCAGGGCCCTTTGGCCGCGTCGGGCCGTGTGATGGGCTCCGCTTGTGTCGTGGGACTCTTCATTCACAACGGCCACAAAACACATGACAAAAGGCTAATGCAACACGCCGCTAATTCCTGCTCATTCAGACATCAGCTAATATCAGAAGGGGATCTCTGCACCTGCAGCTCAGTAACACTCACTATTGTCCCGCTGCATTACGGGAGCGAGGAGAACGGCGCGGACGGGAAATTCTAGAAAATCGACAGTCGGGCCGTTCTCAGACAAATTGCTCAATCAGACGAATAAAAAGCGCAGCATTGTGGAGTTACCATATTAACTAACAGCGCTTAAGGATCCAAGACTCTTCAGAGACTTGAGGTTCATTTTAAGAATACGCGTCTTTATGAGCCAAGGTTCAACAATGGCAGTGAATTCAATTACGCTGAAAAAAAAACCCTCTTAATCAAAGACATCTTCATCTGCAAGACAAGAAGAGAAAATAAAGAACCCAATAAGAGCAACGCTTTAGCTCTGCACAAGACATAAAAAATCCACTATTCTTGAATGCAGCTCCACAATATCCATCTTAAGTTTGTTTAGGGACTACAAATGCAAACTGAACTTAAAACCAGAAAAGTGAAACCAGGCAGAAATAACACTAACCATATGATGCGGATTCAATTGAAAACAAACTTCTCATGTAGAAGAAGAGTTGTACGGAGGTTTGATCTATCTAAGGGTCAAACAGGATGAAAAAGAACAAGACTGTGACTGATCAACTGCAGAGAAAGAAAAAAAACTATCCAAAAACTGTCAATAATACTAGGGCTGTGCAATACCGAGAAAGAAAATTCAATGTTCAATACAATAGTTCTTATTCTTCAATCAATTTTAGTTTGATTTCAATATTTTTTGATTGTATGAAAAACATACAATTATTTGAGTAAAAAGAAAGCATCACTACAGCTTCTGAAAGTTATTGCTTTCTCAACATGACTTCCTTGCTTTATCCCATTTGTGAATTCATAGTAAAATTCGGTCATACATCCCTACATCTATGAAGTTATATACTTTATTTTATACATACATTTTACAAGAATTAATTAAATTTGAAGATTAAAGATTAATTAGCTCAATTATTGCAAACCATTGTGATATGCACTTTGTGATTTTTGGATATATTGCACGGCCCTAAATAATACGGTCAACAAATACGGAAAACAGATGCTGACATTTATGTGATTTATCAGTGCTACTGCCATGTTTTCTACATACAAGATTTAAACTTGAATCTTCTTGAATTTGTGATGACCAAACATTGTAAAGTTGACAGATTTTTCCGGCTTTCTATAATTATTGGAACTCTGTGTACAGAAGAATAAATACATGACAACAGCACATGAAAATCTGCTCACAGCAACAACTGAAATGATACAAATTAATTTAACTTATGTATAAAATATGGCTACATGACTTATTTAAAATGTATCTTGACATACTGCAATGTAATGTACAGTGTGGCAAGAAAAAGTAAGTGAACCCCTTTCATTCTCCAGGTTTTCTGCTTAAATTGATCATGAAATGTGTTGTGATCTTCTCCTAAGTCACAAACATTAACAAAGACACTATTTCTAAGCTGAAAAAACACACATACAGGCTTGATCTTTCATGTCTTGAAACACACTCATTAAACATTCAGAGTGATGGTGGAAAACCAAACTTTAATAACTGGTTGAAGTACGGTTGGGTTTTGAACCATCTGATTTTAAAGAAATGCTTCAGCTCACTCATGTTCTTGAATTGAGGTCTAGGAACTTCAAATTTGGGCAGTGCAAAAAAATAACACTACAGCTAACTATCGCAATATTCTTTCACAATAGTTATTCCTACCTATAGTATCAATACTTTAAATAAATAATTTTTGAACATATTTAAACATTGCAGTGCATTTTCCTTTTACTTTGATTGAATTTAAATGCAATTTATATTTTGTTTACAACATACTGACAGTAAAATTCATAAATGTTTCTTAATGTCCTTCATTAACATATGAATTGTTCGCGCATTGTGCATTAAATTTAAACTTTTCAGTGACATAATATTCACTTTCTACATTTGATTGTGTGTTTTATGTTAAGGTACAAAATTTGTATTTAACAAAATATGGCCTTTATAAATACACTTGTTTGATAAAGGAGTGGTATCACGTTGTTTCATGCATTATAAGTGCTGTAGATTGTGAAACATGTTCAACATGATCCATTTTCTAAAAACCGAGTTAGACGCATGACGTAGTATTTCTGTGCTCAATACTCTCCCCCCCGATACAGCCAAAGGCTTTCAAATATTCAACCTATCACCGTCATTTGATCAAAAAAATTTTATTGGCCATTTGCCCGTAAAATACCACCCACGCACCAATCAGAGAGCTCAGAAGAGCAGGAGCATCAGCATGTACATTCCAGGAGAAGTCCTCATGAGGAGATTGATAATGAGTGCTGCTCACGGTCCACCCGTGGGAGCTTGGCTTTTTTACGGAAATAATCATAAAGCTCCATCTGTTTTCTGTTAATGTGAGCAAACCAGAGACTTTTTGGAGATATGAACATTGTGATTCTAAAAAGATTGACGAAACAGCCTGTGATACCACTCCTTTAATTAAAATGAATGAAATCCTTTATTTGTCTGCAGACTTATTAAAGTAATGTGATAAAACTATCCGATTCGGAATACCGTAGATTGAACAAGGCCATGTGTTTGTTTTTAACAAAATATTGCAACACATCAAAAGTTTATGTTGTATTGAATTTATTGTGATATATTGGGTATTTTGAACCAGCTATCGTGATACGTATTGATACTGCATACGTACTGCATCACACAGCTTGTGGACATTCACCTCGGGATCATCCTGTGGAATTCTCTAATAAACTCATTTTTTTCATTTTCTCCTCCACAACGGAAAGCAGTCACAGAGGCGGCAAAGCAGCACCAAAACATGATGCTTTCTCCACACTTTTCACCTTTTTCTCTTGACTCTTTTTTTGCAAGGCATGCCTCAAAACATTTAGGACATTTAACTTTAACATTTAAGATGTTAAAAACACTCATTCGCATTACTTGACTTCACTCAATTGTATTATTATTATAATTATCAATATTAATAACAACAGTAATATAAATTATTATAAATAATTAAATTTATTAGATTTTTTTGTTTATAATGCGAAAATACTGTAAGATAAAGTGAAGGTAATGTGTAGGTCATGGCACACACTGTAGTGAAGTGACATGACGTATTGCCAAGTATGGTGTTCCATACTTGGAATTTGTGCTCTGCATTTAACCCATTCGGTAAGTGAACTCACACACTGTGAACTCACACCCGGAGCAGTGGGGGGGGACGG